>CM040179.1:2539821-2989821 GCA_022606695.1 Vaccinium macrocarpon | reverse complement strand
TAACATTTTTTGATCAATAGAAGATACCACACACATTATAAATCACGCGTAGTCAACCCATGTATAAAGGAACAAAAATGCCCACTAATGTTCAATATTAGAGCTGTAGTATGAGATAAGAACTAATGGTATTTTTGAAATGGAAGTAGGGACGGGGGAGACAGTTTTCGTGATTCGGCCATCTTAACCTATGTTGCGGGAGGAAGCAAATAGCACCATCTGCCAAATGCTTTCACATTTCGTGCATACTCTAGCTTATTTTGGCAGATTGGCCAAATATTTTAAGCCATTTAATATGAACTAGGAGTTGTGTTCAAAATAATTACCCTATTGTTGTTTGCTTATCAACTCCTTTCCTCTTCTATCATCCATAGTCATTTTTATGGGCATATTCATTACTGTAATACTCCCTCCGTCCCAATTTTATAGTCCCAATTGACACTTTTTGTTGTCCCAAAAAAATTGTCCCACTTCAAAACTAAATGAGTAATTGTTAAGGAATTTCCTCTTCTACCCTTGTATTTTGAAATTAAAAATAATAAAAAAGTAAGAAAGTGTAATGATTGAAGGGTAAAATAGGAAAAACATGTTTTCACAAGTGCAATGATTATGTCTCCTTATTAAGTTGGAATCCCCAAAAGGGACCATAAAATTGAGACGGAGGGAGTACATAGTATAGTAGCCTGCTATGACTGGGGCGCCGGATGTTACATTAGCATGTTGGAGTTGGTTCTTGTGAATCATGATAAAAGCTTTTGGCTGTTGACAAAACAAAGGGACGTTCTTATGATGTTCCCATCAGTAGAAACACATGAGCTGCTGGGAACCTTTGAACTGTCCCGCATTTGTTTCGACATGTTTCCAGGCATTGTGGTGGGTGGGTTTGTAAATTTGTGTACTCTTAAGCTATTATATGGGTTCTATTGGAATGGTATTGTGTGGCCGTACATCATTAGTGTGTGGTTCTACCTTGAGCTGAATAAACTCTCTCTCTCTCTCTCATTTTTTCCTAGACTGTTACGACTGGAGATCTAAAATCTGGGCCTCCTTTATGGCATGAGGATTCTGGAAAGAGGCCGTGTGAAAATGGAAGGTAACCAAACTTTGCCTTCATAATTTTAATGCCCGATTCTAGTAAACTATCTTTTCCTTTGTTACAGACATTGTGGCTTGTTATGCTTTTAAATCTTGCTGTTTTCGTTTGTTTCTTTGCTTTCAGGCACCTCCCCAATGGAACTATTTCAGGTCGGCAGCTTGGTGAGGCTTCACGTCGACTTGTAGTAAATAGCTTACAATTGAGGACCGATCAGAACGGTTTTAGCCATCAGCCCCGTGGCCCACCTTTATCCTCCCATCAAAATAGCAGATACCATGATAACGAACGCAACAGGGTGGTGCCACCAAGAACCGGCTATCATCCTCAAACTTCCCATGGTCACCACCGGCCACCAAATCCCTCTCCAGTCCAAAATCAGGTCGACCAGAGTTACCACTGTCCGCGTGCTTCCTTAGTTTCTCATGATACATACAGTGGCTACCATTCTCAACATGAAAGGAACAATCGCAGACCTACTGACCAAAATAGAGATTATTCACCAGGATTCCAACAATATGGTAGAAACAGGTACCCCAGGCAAGGCCCTCCGCATGTTGGGGTCCAACATCCCGTGCCGAGTAGGCCCCAATTACAAGAACAAGGTGTATATTCACGGCGATTTCAACAATATGATGGAAACAGTTATCCTGGACAAGGCCCGCCTCTTCGTGGGGTCCAAACTCCCATTCCAAATAGAGCCCAATTTCACCAACAGGGTGGATACAACAACTATGGGAGCTACCAACAGCATGGAGCTCCCAATTATCATAGTTACCGTGCTAGTGCTACTTGGGTCCCTCGGGTGAACCCGAGCAGTGGGAGAGAGGGGTATATTCATCCTCAACAGGTAGATGGCCAGTTTCCAGCATTAGATCAGGGAGCAAGCAGAAATCCACCACCTCCAAGGTACAGCCGTTAGTGGCAATAATTCATATGGAATTGTTGTACATTAGTGTCCAATAGCTTTTACCATCATGTTACCTTTGTTGTTTTTGTGTTAGTTGTTTAGTCAATTAGAGAAAAGAAAAGGTTGTATTCTTACCCTTAATTTGGTAATGCTAAGGTCAAAAACTTTAAGCCAGGTTCTATTTCCACTTGTGTTCTAGAAATTCAGGGATTTTAAGTGGTAATCTCTCTCAACGTCAGCCATATAAGGAATATCTCGGTTGTTAAACGAATGAATTTTCGAATGTTTTGGGTTTTTGATTTGGGACAGTTCGTGCAGCCATAGAAAACCCATAATTGAGGATCGAACTTGATGGTTTGAGCATGATATTTATCATAGTTAAGGTGTCTTCAATCGAGAGCCTGTGAAAGAACAGCAAAATAGTGCACCAGGTGGTTGAGATTGCTTTCTTTATTAACTAGACTAGAAATAAAGACATGGCATAGAGATGTTGAATTGAATTGCTAGTTAATTATCTCGTGATTCTTCATGTGAGTAAAATGAGACCAATATTATTTCATTTGACGGTCGATCCTCGTATGTCTCAATGTGTACATCATCCACGCAAAAAAATAAATAAAAATTCAAGTTTATGCTACATCGGTAGCTGTTTGAAACGAACTATATTTTCCTTAAGAGGAATGAACTCTTAGAGTCTAATCGTCCACCGCTCTTAAAACAAATTTGAGCAAGTCCTTGTTACAGTGCCAGCCCAAGTAGCTTGGGGGCTGAAGTGAAATCTCAATACAAATCTTTAAAAAAAATTAAGAAAGTATAAAAAAATACTACAAGAGTTCAAACTAAAAGGGCTTAATTGTAAGTTACTATAAACGTTAAAATATATGATTGCAAAAGTTTTTGAAGAAAATATGGTAGTTTGCTTCATATTTTAACCATGATGGCATAATTTGTGCAAAAAATGGTAACACAACAAACCGATGGGGGGTCTGATGCAATTTTAAAATCTGTAAGGCGTGTGCATATAGCTTGGGATCTTCGAATATCAACCACTAAACCAAGGCTTAAAGAAGGAACATATATTTTATGCATGGTTACCTTACATTGAAATGGGCCCTAATTTTGGAGGCCCAAAATGATTGCTTCTTGGGTTTCCCCTATAAACCGGTTTTACCTTGTCAATTTGAGACCATAATGATTTTTTGTATGAATGATTTTTACACATCCAGGTCTAAAAAATAAAATGCTCAGATTGTCAAATAGAACCGCAATGGGTCACATTTTTATTTACTTATGTTCCGGATCCAATCGAATAAATAGTGATGGAAATATCTAAAAATATTGTCTACAATTGGTCTTCGTCTGATAACGTAGCATTTGTCTACAATGGGTTTTGAAGTCATCCATGACTCACAATTTGGGGTGCGGAGTCCTTGTAGTGAGGTACAGGGCTCCCGCTTCCCAGAATTTGATGTGTCAATAGTATTTTCAATATCTTAAAATTCGCAATGTGTATCTTAGAATTTTGATATGTTTGAATTGGTATTTTTTTTTGTTCTTTTCCCACAAGACGGAAACCGGGAATTTTTTCAAAAATGGGGATACGCTAAAGTGGTGGAACCTTGCCGCATCTCCAAGGCTGAAGGGTGCGGTCTTGTCTTGCTTAACCAGATGATTTCGTCAAAACGAAGGCAGCTGGTTAGGCTGTTATAGGAGAAGATTTTGGGTGCAACTTGGGTAACGCACACGTGGTGTCCGAGCGTTTATCTCGGCCGTTTGAAAATGTGCACCCAAAATCTTCTCAATTGGTGTCTGGTGAAGGAACTTCAGCGCATCATCCACAATCCCAGCTGCATTTTTATGTTTACAAAAGCTTACGTTATTGGGGTAAAACCTATTCGTATCTTCAAAATTTATCTTACGTCGAAAAATATTTTTGCGAAAGTCTTAAATTTTTGTACTACACCCTGGAGTATATGGTTTAGGATCCCGAAATTTTATGTCAATTAGTATAATGTATGTAATACTCTGCATTTTGTATTCGGTATAACTAGGTCGTTAACTCGTACTTATTCTTTTCAATGTATCTTTACAACAATATAAATCTCAATGGCGCTCTTGGAATTTTTAGGAAGGGTATTCAAAACTCTCTACTACCTCTCGAAACCACAACTATATATATAACATTTCTATTAGATATCGATAATGCCACCCAATAACAACAAAGTATATAGAATATTACAAATGCCCTCGGCGAGTTTTTATATTTTGAAACTGTAGCGAATAGTCTCGTTTACAATTTGTCACACCCTCGAAATTTTAAAGGATTACTCATAGAGAAAATCCACGTGGACAGTCGACAAGTCCGCGGGTCACGTCAAGTCCAAACAAAATATATAAATGTCAAAGTCAACAAGTTACAATAGTCTAAGGGTACCCGAAAATCCAAATATACAAGTACATAAATTTAAAGTGTGATTACAATCCCATAGTCAAAAGAGAAGGTTTAATCAAGTTACAAAGTCATCTTGCCAAAATATTTCTTCTAAGATGATAAGGTAACTCCTCCATTAACTTTCAAAACAATGCATGGATGCACTCCAAGCACGCCATGGTCATGTTCCTTGATGAGTACCTGAAATTGTAAGGATGAGCTCACTAGCCCAGTAGAAAAATATCTAATACTCCTAAGTGAAATGAGATGCATATGGATGATAGACGAGAAGGCACAAATCATGCAACAATAGTTACGAAAGAGCTGGTATGGTGATAGGACTAGAAAGGGTCACTTAATCAACTAGATTCCATTTACTCTCGTCCCTCGTACCCGTTAACACCTGACACGAACCCAACACGTCTCAAGTGTCCTACACGTTCGATATATATACCTATCTCATTTCTTTCAACATTCAATTATTCTCCGGGCATGCCATATAGGCCCCGTGTCACTCTGTGCATGCCATAAAGGCCTCGTGTCACTCCGGGCATACCCTTTCGGGCCCCGTGTCATCATTACCACATTTGTACTTTATTAAGTTCATTTCATGCTCGTTAATACCATTACGGTGTCCACATGTCTTCTCATCTTACTTTCATGTCTTACCTTTACGCAAAACTCGTGTTTCGTGTTACCCGAATGTGTCCCTAAAGGAGATTTTGACCCGAGTGTCGAGGGTGTCCAAATGACCCTTTCAGACCCTAACATGTGTCCAAAAATTTACACAAACGAGCCACAAATAACGGATCACTATTCATGAAATTTTTCAAAAAAAATATAGGTGTCCTATCGATAGGAGGCTAGGTCATATGGATATGAGAGAGATCAAATTGGCCACTACTGAAGCATCAGAAAGTCCTATCGATAGAAGGTAAAGTCCTATCGATAGAAGGAAAAGTCCTATCAATAGAATATCAAGTCCTATCGATAGAATATCAAGTCCTATTGATAGGAAAGCCATCAGAATGGCCATAACAAAAGATGTGAGGCTCCTATCGATAGGAGATAAAGTCCTATCGATAGGACAGCACCAGATCCAAAATTTTACAACTCAAGGGGTGATCCATAGGGCTTCTCTATTGTCATTTCTTGGTTCCATTTGAACATATTAAGAGGACAAAGAGGTTCAAACAACAAATTAACACAACACATCACCAATGTACAAGATTTTCTCAAAGAAATCAACAAGATAAGGAAAACTTAGCAATCTCATGACTATACAAACATACACACAACATTTACACTTAGAAGGGTAGATATTTCCCTACCTCAAGTGAAGAAAAGTTTAAGACCCAACTTGACTCTAAGCCCTAGCTTCCAATCTTCTAAAATTCACCAAATTAAGCTTTCCCAATGCCAAGAAAAGAGGAACTCAAGCTCCAATGATCAAATATTGAAGGATTTGTGCAAGGGTTGGGTTGGATTTTGGAGATTTTGGGGGAATTTGAGAGGAGAAATGAAGAACAATGGAGGTGTGGAGAGAGGGAGAGGGGCTTAGTGAACTTTGGGGAGGATGAGAAGTGATTTTCTCACTCCTCTCTCACACCACATATAATACTTTAAAGAAATAACACCCCCGGTCCCTGTACTAGCTTGTGTATTGCTCTTAGGCCCCAACTAATCAAACACACTCATTAATCTATCACTTAAACATTTTAATCAATTCCTCACATTTTTTCAACTTTATTTTCAGAGAAATAATTAAAAACACGGGTTGTTACACAATTGCCCTTGACGAGTTTTCATATTTTGAAACTGTTGCATATTGCCTCGTTACCAACGGTATCAAATACATCACTCTCAATATAATTAACCAAACAATCATTCATTCATCCATTGATCTCTTATTCAATTGTGCAGATTGCTCTTATGTACTTCATTGCTGGAAAACTTTTCTCAACTGTTGCAGTGGCAACAAGAAGAGTAAACACCAATGTCACAAGCAAATAGACCGATCAATATATAACATGCTTATTTGTCTCCACTAACTTTGTAGCAAGATCACCGATCCCATTGAGCTCTGAAAATTTTTCTTTGGATCTCACGTCTACAATGAAATTTTGAAGTCCAATGCCATTAAGTCCACCTTTGAAAAGTTAGATGGGTAGAGTTCCGCAAGATGGATCAACATTTTCATATCAAAAGCAGAAAATGAATTTCTAGGATTCAAGTTAGCAAGCCATACAAAGTAGGAACTCTATGTTCACCTCCGTGAAACGATTGTTTAGCTCTTGAAGTTGCATGTCTAAGATTGTATAGAATAGCTCAACGCGATAATGATGAAAATCGTAATTTCTAGGGCTTTATGTGGCCGATCACTAGATACAAACATTTCACTCATGTTGGGGATAAGAATATTATGCTTGTTGTAAAACAAAGTCACCTCGGTCAATTAAGAATCCCACTCATCATCTCTCATCATTTGCAATCGTTGTTTAGACATTTCAACAAGTGACACATCATTACGATATCTTCTATATTCTTTTGCAGTGCAATTGACAACTCATTTGTAATCCCCGTGACAATTTTTACCAAGTGTAAGCTAAAGGCAAGTTTAAAAGATAGCATTGATCTTAGTAGGATGAGCTTGAGCTTTGTGATCTGTTGGGGAGTCATCCTCTTGAATCATACCAAGTATTAATTGTGGATGAAAACATCAAAATCAAGTTAACATTTGATCCTCTTTTTGTTCTTTTTTAAAATTTTCATTTTCATTTTCCTTTCTCTTCTCTTTTGATTTTGTTATGGGCTAATTGGGTTGTTTATATTAGGTTGATTTGTGGACTCAATTTTTCCTTAGGGTGTTCAAATATTTTAGGGTTAATTGGTCAAACATTTTAGGGTAGAGTGTTCAAATAGTTTTGGGTGGTTGGATGTTCAAGAAGGGCTCAACAACAATAAAAACAAAAAATATTACATGCATTCTAATTTGTTTTTCCCCTTGGGTGTTCAAGTTACCACCGCTAGTTTAATTTCTAGAAAATTAAGGCATCAATGGAATGTTTATTTCAATCATGTTTTGATATGCTCGTCATGTCATCATCCATGATGAAACTTCCAAATGTTGAAATAGATGACATACGTGTGTATGTTTTGATATCTACATATATCTATACTCTATGGGTATGCGTTATGCATGTATACATAGAGGTGTCAAACGTGCGTGCCGTGCCGTGCCGTGCCAGTCAACTTCCGTGCCAACCGTGCTTCGTACCGTGCCGTGCCGTGCCTATTTTACTTCATCGTGCCATGGCGTGCCGTGCCAACCGTGCCATGTGTCGTGCCGTGCCGTGCCAAATTACTTCATCGTGCCGTGCCGTGCCGTGCTTTTTTGAAATTGTGTCGTAATGGGCGCGTGCGATTAGTTAATCGTGGTCGCGTCGCGTGCCGTCGCGTTGACTTACTGCGTATGCGTCTTGTGCCGTTCCTTTTTTTTTTTATCGGTAATAGGTATGCGTGCCTTTTTTTTTTGTAGATGCGTCTTTATGCGTTTTTTAGTCGCCTCGTGATGACGTGCCATGCCGTGCATTTTATTAGTCGTGTTGTGCCGTGCTTTTTTTGTCATGTCGTGCCGTGCGTTTAATTAGTCGTGTCGTGCCAACACTGTGCCTTCTCTTCTTATTGCGTTATAGTTTGGATGACTCACCACTTATAAGTTCGGATTTTTTTTTTAAATAGTTGAAGTACTTTTTTTATTTATTAACGATATGCATTACGTCTACATTTTATTAGGGGTGAAATATGTTCGGTTTCGGTCAGTTCGGGGTGACTCTTGCTTGGACTGAATCGGTTCGGGGTAGGAATTCCTTAAACCGACCGCAACCGATTTAAAGAAAAGCTAGTATTTGTCTACTCTTGGAAGTCATTTTAAAAATGTTTACTGCATTAGACTCCCCCTTATACTTCTATTCTATTAAATTATTATTTTCTTCAAATATTCATTTCTTCAACTTTTTTAAAAAAGTGATTAAGATAATCGAAGGGGAGTACTAAAATAAGAGTTCGGAGTGAATAGTGAAAATATCCACATTAGCCTTCCTTGATTTTCAACCAAACTAAGGAGAAAAAAGCTACCACTATTTTTTCGTAAGAGTTGGTGATGTTCAACCCCGAAAAGAGAAGCAAATACGAAAATAAGAGTTAAGAGTGAATAGTGTCTCCCTATTTTTGAGGAGACATTGTCGCAAAAATAGACTATTTTAAAGGTTTTTGTTCTCAATTTAGTGTCGAATGATATTTAGGGAGTGAGATGTGGGCACCGTAGCCAAAACAATTTATTGAGGCGATTTAGGGAGGCTAATAAAGAGTAGTTTCAAGGTTTTCTCCTCAATTTATTTATTGATAAACATGGGTCCTTTAAAGTTGTAAAAGTATTGGAGTGCACTTGCTGTTGAATTTGGTGTTCCATCGAACAGCGTGAACATAGCTTGAATTTGGTGTAAAATTTCACCGTCTCTCTTGAAAGATGCTCTTAAGATGTAGCCGATCAACGCTACAATCGAATACCAAACCTCCTCCAACTTGGCACGTGAACGATGTACTAGTAACTTGTACGATGGACTGGGAGTGAAGTAAATGATTCTCTAATGATAAGTCTGGTTGGTTGGTAAATTTACTCTCCGCACAATTAATCATGGTTTGATTATTGGGGTCAGGTCACAAGAGAATAATTTCTTGTGAATCCTATGACCCCGGCGTGGATAGTCTACCTTTGACCGAACCGAAGAGTAGATTAGTCGATGTGCGTGTAAGTTGGTCCAAAAACCCAAACAAAAAACAATTGATTATTTTCTTCTTGTCTCCTCTCAGACCAAACAAGTACAAATTATTTTCCTTTTCTTTTCCATAGCCACACAAACCCTTTAGCAGAGCCAGTTTTTGGCTCGTAAATTTGCATGTCATTGGAGGTGAGGTGAATAGTTGAAGAATTTGTAGCTTTGGCATTAGAAATGAGTTACTAATTGAGATGCTTTTGCATAGTTTTGACATGTCTCAACTACTGAGAACTCAATACTCAAGAATGCATCCATTTTATTTTTTTCCATAACCGTTTAGACAGTTTTGGTCTACAGAGGTGATTAATTTGAGTTTCCGGCAAATCAGATCTCATGTTAGTCCACACAGAAAAGACTTCCTACGACGAAGATGAGTTCATGACTTTGTATCGGCAGAGGTTGGACATTTTTTTTATTTCACGCCAGCCACAAAAGAATGCTGATAGCAGGGATGATCTTGAAACCAAAAAATGACAGCTCGTATGCGTGGGGACAGAACCCGAGCAATATTTGCTCTGATTTTGAGCATAGTCTTGAGGACAAGTGAGCTGATGATCGTAAACGTCTTCCTCCAGAAATCAAAG
Source organism: Vaccinium macrocarpon (assembly GCA_022606695.1). Lineage (NCBI taxonomy): Eukaryota > Viridiplantae > Streptophyta > Magnoliopsida > Ericales > Ericaceae > Vaccinium > Vaccinium macrocarpon. Next base: position 2,979,965 of record CM040179.1, on the reverse strand, counting down.
ATTGAAATACCGTGTCATTGTTATTGGAAGCAGATTGTAAATCATTACGATTTTTGCCGTGAGACTATTATGCATTACTACAAGAGAAAAGCAAGATATTCTACTGGTGCCTTTAAGATTCCATGTTAAATCATGAGATAAGGATACAAACCAATACAATGTCAATGTGAATCAATGATTCACCTGAGTCCCATACGTATTACTTGAAGGAAAACCAGCTCATGCAAAAGAGAAGCCAAAAAGAGCAACTAGAAATCGGAATCAATGATTTCACACAACACCAGAGAGTGATGACTCTTCACTGCTCGTCCCATTCATCGTTCTTGTACGAGACCAGAGTATTGACCTTATGAATTTGCATTACATATAGCCCAACAAACCACATTACTAACAAGAATCTTGAAGTTTAGTGCTTTATTGGAAGAACAAAAGAACTCCGGAAAAAGTTACCTTGGTGTCGAAAGAATGCAATTTCACCATTTGTGGATTTGCAATTAGTTTGGGGTCTCTTAGCAAAAGGAATAGGACCAAGGAAATTCATAAATGTAAACCAAAATATAGGTGCCAGCAGTATCAACATTGCAGTGGTAAACCAAGGAATAGGACCAAGGAAATTCATAAATAAGGTAAACCAAAATGTAGGCTCAAATAGTTTGTTGTTTTTCACCATTTTGGAATGACACGGGATCCAAGCTGCAACATTAGTTGCCCATAGGCCGTCAAATGTTGCCACGCCTATAAATCTTTGTGTTACGGTATCAAATGCATCATCATAGCCCACAAAATAATTGCATTCAGTCACAAAAAAACTGGACATAACAAAACTGCAGAATATAGCACCAAGGTAAGGGTGCACCACTAACACACACCTGCACTTCACTTGCACTCACACAACTGCACCTCAGTGCACACACACCTGCACATGTATGCACTCAGCCACTCACACACCAGCAGTCAGCAGAATACAGCACACACACACTTGCACTTCACCATTTGCTACTCACTGGACACACACACACACACACACACACTTGCACTTCACCAGCACTTCAATGCACACACACACTTGCACTTCACCTGCACTTCAATGCACACACACACCTGTAGCTCACTTGACTCACACCTGCACCTCACCTGCACTCACAAACTTGCACCTCACTCCCACCCACACACCTGCACCTCACTGCCACTCACACTTGCACCTGCACCTCACTTGCACTCACACACCAGCACTTCACCTACAGTCACACCTGCACCTCATTGCAGTCACACCTGCACCTCACTTGCACTCACACACTTGCACCTCACTGCCATTCACACACCTGTACCTCACTACACTCACACACCTGCACCTCACTGCCACCCACACACCTGCACTTCAATGCACCCAAACACACACTGCATTACACTACACAATGCACAAGCGAAACGAAAACCATAATTTAAGGCTTTAGCCATGGGCTCAGCTATGACAGAGCAACCACATCACTGCCCATATAAGTCCACTGTCCACACACAAACTAATGCATAAAAGAATGGTAACAATGCAGCAACATCATTCAGTTCACCATCACATAGCTACCAACAAAGCAACCATTTACATTAGAATGCCTCAAAAAACATTGCCAAATGGCTCAGTTCCACATCATTGCCAAATGCAAATTCTAATGCAGTGACCACAATCATGGAAATACAGCAGCTCTGCCCAAACATAGCAGTCCATATAAGAAACAATAAATTCATGGCATAGCTTAAAGTCTAAAACAAACACATGATTGCCATATACACCAAGGAATGCCTCCTTCCAAGGAGACACATCAACAAGACATAAGAGTACCAAGGAATGCCTCCTTCCAAGGAGACAAATAACAATACCTGGTTCCAAAATAATACCAAGGAATGCCTCCTTCCAAGGAGACAAATAACAAATAATGATAGTGCCAGGGAAATCAATGAGCTACCAAGGCCTCAGTAGTCCATCATAGGCTAAATAGGTATATTATCAAAATGGCTCAGCAATCATCATTGCCAAAAGGCTCATAATTGATAATTGGCTCAGGTATGTTTCATCATAGCCATATTTACTGAAATGGATGCAACATTAAGATGCCATTTAAGACCCTCGTAAGTTGCAAATCACAATTCAGCTAATTTTGTAAGTTTTAAAATCGTGATAATGGGTTGTGTCTGTGGCTTATTCATTTCAGACTAAAACAACACACACACACACACACACCCCACAAGAACAACAACTGAAGTGGGGGCAACATCATGTATCCATAAGTTGCACACCCACATAGAACTGAAGTGGGGGCAACATTATGTTGCCATAAGTTGCCACACCCACACACAGTCACACATACACAGCCACACACACACACACACACACACAACTGAAGTGGGGGCAACATCACGTCTCCATAAGTTGCCAACCCACCCACTTCAGTCCAACTACTGAAATGAATAAGCCACAGACACATACCCCAGCATAATAAATGAGTAATAGGTACAAAACAAATGACATCAATCACTATCTATATCGAGTCCGATAATAACCTCTCAATTCTTCTTTAGCCGAAGTTTTCAATTCCAAGGCGTGCATCCTCCCAATCTTTCAAGCACATGAGACAATCCAAAATGTCTGGAGCTAGTCTGCTCCGCTTTTCATCCAACACTCTTTTACCTGCACTAAAAGCAGATTCCGATGCCACTGAAGACACAAGAGCTGTTAGTAGATCACGTGCCATGATTGAAAGAATGGGATAAGTCGTTTCATTTTTTTTCCACCATGCTAAGATATCAAAATTAATCAAGTCATTCGCACTGACTAATTCTAGGTCTAAATATTTAAGAAGTTCATTACGTGAAGTTACAGTGCTACTTCCTAATCCTAAAGTTGAAGAAAGCAAAGACCAAGATGCATCATTACATGTAGAAGACGAGGTCAAAGAGGCAGCAGTAACTGAAGTAATTGCACCAAACTTAGATTCATATATAGCATACATGGCATTTAATAAATCAAGCACAAGATCAGAAGAAGGTAAAGTAGTAATACATAAATTCGTACCAATCTCTCTTAAGAGCACTGAAACACCTGCTACCTTAATCCTAGGGTCCATTACCGCAGCTAACATAAATAGTGGTGGCATATCCTCGAAATATTTTCTAAATTTTTCTTCCATATCCTCACAAGCATTTACAAAATTTGGGCGTGCCCTATAATTACAAAAAGTGAGACTAATATTGTAGAGATGATTAAGCACAACACAAGAAGAAGGATAACGAACAGCAGAACAAGCTAATGTAGCAACATAAAACACTTTCAAAAATTTCATAAACTCAAAAGCAATTTTCCAATCAGATGGAGATAAAGAATCACGACGATACCTTTGGTTACAAAAAGCAGATATCACATCACTATATTTCCTACAAGACTTTAACATAAGGTAGGTCGAATTCCAACGAGTCACAATATCAGAGTTCATTTGTTTTGGTTTCACATTGTAACATGTAACACACAATTTATCAAATTCTTGTTGCCTAGATGAGGAAGTACCAATAAAAAGAACAGCAGATCTAATTTTTGAAATCTGTGGTGCTATATGTTTCAAACCATCTTGCACAACCAAGTTAATCACATGGCACACACATCGAACATGCAATAATTCACCAAAATAAGCAGGAGTCAAATTTCTTTTAAACAATGGTAATGAAGCAGTATTAGCACTTGCATTGTCAAAAGTAATGCTAAAAATTTTATCAACAAGTTCATAATCCCTAAACACGCACATAATACTTTCAAAAATCTGATCAGCATCATGAGGAAACTCTACTAAACGGAAAGCAATAATTCTTTTTCGCAAAGTCCAAATAGAGTCTATATAATGAGCAGTGACACACATATAACCACGATTATTTATACCAGACCACATATCAGAAGTAAAAGCTATCGCACCAAGTTGAGCAAGTTCACAAATCAATTTTTTTTAACTTCATTATATGCTTTCATTGTATCACTACGTGTTGTATTTCTAGAAACTTTACCGAATTCAGGATTCACACAATTTTGCATAAAATATTCAAATCTAATATCATCACCAAAAGTAAATGGTTGTTCAGCTGTAGCTACGTAACGGGCTAGTCCATCTCTCATTTTTTCTTTCGTATAAACAAAATCTTTCAAACTAGTCGCAGATTGACCACTCACTATTTTATCTGGATGTTTATTTCTAATATGTCTACCATGATGCCCTGTTCCAGTATCACTAACGCAAGTATAATTCAGGCCACAATAATTACATACAGCCCTAATTCCTATGTCAATACCATTTTCATCTTTAAAGTTCTTAACTATAGAGAAATGTTTCCATACCCATGACGTCGCTTTTCTTTTTGAACCAAAGAGTTGAATCAAGAGGGAGTTGAATCGGATGGAGCGTAACCGAAACCCCTTCGCTCCAAAGAAACAATGTTTGAAGCAGCTTCGCCTACACTTACAGAATCCAAACCCCGTCTCTCTGCCTCTGGTGCAACAACAGGGTCTCCACGATGTTCATCATCATAAAAATCAAAATTACCAGCATCCATCTACACAAAAAAGGTAAAAATCAGTGGTGAATGTCAAAATAAGTGGTGAATCACTGATCAAAACCCAAAATACAGAAATCAAAGTTTTTAGAGTCCAGACAAATCAAACCCTAGTTGTGAGTCGTGACTGGACTGTGGCTCTGAGTGGTGGTGGTCCGGTGGATGGTGAGGGTCACGACGCGAATTCGCGAGAGACCGGTAGAGTGTGGAATCCGTGGATCGGCGGTCGCGACCCGCGGAGCGGTGGTTTGTGGTGAATCACCACGGGGTGTGCCAGGCTGTGGTGGTGGCCCGGTGGATGGCTGCCGACCGTGGATAGCGTGGGTCAAGAGGGTGGATGATGGTCGTGACTCGTGAGTCGCCATGGTCCTGTAAGGGATGAGCAGTAGAGAGAGTCGCTGCGGGTCCGTAAGTGGATGAGAGAGAGAGTCGCGGTGGTCCGTGAGAGAGAGAGAGAGAGTCGCGGTCACCGGGTCCCATCGGATGAGAGAGAGAGAGTCAGCAGACTCCGCTAGCGGTCCGATCAATGAGAGAGAGAGAGTAGTCGCGTGGTCCGATCGATGAGCAGAGAGAGAGTCAGCGGTGGTCACCGGGTCCGTCGATGAGAGAGAGAGAGTCGCAGAACTCCTTGCGGGTCCGATCGATGAGAGAGAGAGAGAGAGTCGCGGTGGTCCGCTGGATGAGAGAGAGAGAGTCGCTGTGGTCCGGATGACTTTCTCGGCGATGAGAGGAGAGAGAGAGACCGCTTGTGGTGGTTTCACCGTTTGTTCGGTGGTTTTCAGAGAGTTTGTTTGAGAGAGAGAGAGAGAGGAGAGTTAGGTTAGAAAGGGTGACATCGGTTATAATGGTATATTTATACTAGGGTTAGCTAGGCTACCGGTACAGAAGATCTAATGCACATAAAATGGGTTTTGGGGCCCACTTTTTGGTCCCACGTGAATAATCCGAACCGTTGAATTATTTCAAAATAATGTTTCGTACGGCCATGCAAAAAATCAAGTCAATTGGATATGTGTAACTAGTCTATCCAAAACTCCAAGTATTGAAATCAATTGGACATTTGTAACGTGGATCGATGAGTTACGCATATTCAATAGACCTGATTTTTGGCAAAGCCGTACGAAACATTCTTTTGAAATCATTTAATGGTTCAGATTATTCACATGGGACCAAAATGTGGGCCTCTAAAGCCATTGTACGAAATGAACGGTGTGGATCATCGTAGTTGTGTTGCGATGGAGGGCCTTTCAAAATCCGATCGTCGAAAAAATTGGCGAAAGTCATTAAAACATTAACACAAACAAAGTGAACGGTGTGGATCATCATAATTGTGTTGCAATTGTGTGGCTATCGTACATTATACCATAGCACAGTAGATTGGTTCATAACCAAGTAAGTTCGATGTATAGAATTGCAAGGTATGTGTACACTCGTTTTTCCAAATGTTCGATCTGAACCGTTGCAATTTAATATCTCGTCAATTCTATCATCCTCCCCAAAATCGATGATCATCCGATATCAGTAACAACACGATCGAAACACATTCAGTGATTGTAATGGAATTTCAGTACTATAATGCACCACTTCAAGGCCACCTAATCAATTTTTTAAAAATCTGAACCGTTAGATGTGTTTAAAGCATGTTTTTAAGGTCCTATGCAAATATTTGCGGGAAAAAAATACCCAAAAGGGCTTGATCGGGACAGGTTTTCGTATAGTAATTTTACGAAAACCTACTCCGATCAACTACTTGTGGGTATTATTTTTTGCAAAATCCTCGCGTAGGACGTTGAAAACAAGTTTTAAACGCATCCAACGGTTCCGATCGTCAAAATTTGGTCCGGAAAGTGGAGGCCCATTATTGTGTTCCTGTGAAACTGTGAAAGTGATACAGTGAAAGTGTGAAAGTGAAACTATGAAATGAATCAAATTTACTTTGTACAATTTATAATTTTCTATAACCAAATTTCATAAAAATAATTCTATAAGTTATATAATCTCTATAATTTAACATCTAATAATTAATATCATATAATTTAATAAAAGAATCTAATTCCTATAATTTTAATTTCTATCATTTTTCTTATAAAAATAATTTGTATATATTTTTTTCTTTTTTTGTCCGTCACTCTCTCTCTCTCTCTCTCTCTCTCTCTCTCTCTCTCCCTAATATTTTTTTTAACTCTTTATTAGATAAAATGCAATGTATCAATTATCAAACATGTAAAAAATTAATCTTACAGGCTTATTTTATTTTTTTGTCCAAACTCTCTCTCTCTCTACAAAGAATTATTATTATTATTATTTTTTTAATGACTTAGCAACTTACTTACAAGTTGCAAAACACTATTTTTTATTTTTATTTTTTTCACAAACAAAAAAATGTTTTTTTTTTCAAAATGTTTATTAGATAAAAGGCAATGTATCAATTATCAAACATGGCAAAAAATATTTTAAAACCTTATTTTATTTTTTTTGTCCAAACTCTCTCTATCTGTCTCAAAACTAAAATATAAAATAAAATAAAATAAATCAATAAATTTTTGTAACTTCTTTTTCCCTCTTGTTTATTTTTTTGTTCATGACTTAATTTTTTTAAACTTGATATAAATATATAATTCACTAACAAAGTTACACAACAAAAAAATAATTTTTTTTTATTTTTGTGATTATCAAAAAATACATACAAATAAATATATATTTTTGACTTATTACGCAATTACAAAAGTCCAATTTTCACATATCAATTTAATATAAGAATCTAATTCCTATAATTTGAATTTCTATCATTTTTTTATAAAAATAATTTGTATTTTTTACTTTTTTTGTTCATCTCTCTCTCTCTCTCTCTCTCTCTCCCTAATATATATATATATATATATATATATATATATATTTCAAAATCTTTATTAGATAAAAGGCAATATATCAATTATCAAACACGTAAAAAAATATTTTACAAGATTTTTTTTTTCTCCAAACTCTCTCTCTCTCTCTCTCTCTCTCTCTCTACAAAGAATTATTATTTATTTTTAATTTTTTTTTCATGACTTAGCGACTTACTTTAGTACTTACAAGTTACAAGTTGCAAAATACTAATTTTTTTAAAAAAATTTTCTCGAACAAGAAAATCTTAAATTTTTTTCCAAATATTTATTAGACAAAAGGCAATGTATCAGTAATCAAACATGTCAAAAAATAATTTAAAAGCTTATTTTATTTTTTTGTCCAAACTATCTCTATCTCTCTCTCAAAATTAAAATAAAAAATAAAATAAAATAAATCAATAAAATATTTGTAACTTCTTTTTCCCTCTTGTTTATTTTTTTGTTCATGACTTAATTTTTGTGACTTAAATCAATAAAATTTTCAACTTTCGTGCTTGTGTCGTGCCTTGCCATGTTCGTCCTACTTCCGTGCCATGCCGTGCCAGGCCAACTTCCGTGCTCGTGCCCGTGCCGTGCCGTGCCGTGCCAGGCCAACTTCCGTGCTCTTGCCGTGCCAGGCCAACTTCCGTGACGTGCCATGTCTGTCCTACTTCCGGTAATAGTGTCGCGTCGCGTGCCAACTTCCGCGCGTGCTCGCGTGCGCGTGCGCGCGTGCGTGTCGTGCCACGCGCCACGTTGACTTCTTATCGCGCCCGCGCCGCGTGCCGTAGAAGACCGTGGTCGCGTCGCGCCACGCGTGCCACCTTAGCCCGCGGCCGCGGCCGCGTGTCGCGTGCCGCCATTTCCGTGTCACGTGCCGTGCCGCGTGCCAACTTATACCGTGTTGTTCCGTGCCGTGCCATGATTTTACCGTGCCTCTGGCGGGCCGTGCCGCCTCCCGACGGGCCGTGCCCGTGCCGTGCCCGTGCCGGCCCGGCCCGTTTGACACCTCTATGTATACACACACACACATATATATATATATATAACACTAAATGTATCTATATATTACATTATAGTATGTTATTCAGGAGTCTGTAACCAATTAATCATTCATGTTTCCTTCCTACCATATGTGATAAGAAACTGCTTCTGTGAGCTAAAGGAGACTGTACATATATTATCTTAATTATAAGAAAGAATATTGCAAAGACTTCCCATCCAATTAACAAATCATCTTGTGCAACATGAATTGGTATCATGCTCTTGCCATCTTGATGTCACCCAGTTGCAAAGTCACACCTCCTATAAAATTTATCTCAAATGTGTTAACCCTCTAAAACAAGAATCAATCATGTTAATTCTCGTAGTACCTGTTTATTTGATTGGAAATGGGCATCAGATTGAACTATTTATCCAACAGAATCATATATTCAGTGTGCGTAATTAAATTTTTTACCAGAATGAACGTTGGACATATAATCTACAAAACGTGAATATGTAATATCATGACGGGTGTAGTATTATGAATCTCATCACTGTTAGCTAGGTTGGATTAGATAACTAGTAAAATTATGTATTCATTCACTCTCAGTCCTGTCAAACAAATGAATCTTTTAAGGTTGGATTTGCCATTAGATTTTATGGAATTTCCATTTTAGCAAGTTGATTTTATGAGAAATGAGGCTAATTATACATTCTAAAATTGACTCCACTTAGACCCTAATTTTTGAATACAGTATGTAGCAAGCAATTAGCTTTCGAATCTCTCCCTCCATTTTTACATTCTGACAGCATTATAGCATTCATGAGTTAGTACTTTAAATTAAGGCTACTTCTATTCTAATAACTAAATGTGCTATTCCTTTTGGTGACCCTTTTTTTTCTTCTTTTTTTTCCCAAGTTTGCGTTTACTTTTTCTTTCGAATAATGCCCTCACCCAACTTAGTTAATGCACCACTTACAACTTGGCATCGGCGGTTCCACTAGGGCAAAAGTGGTAAAATTAATCGAGCCAACCACTCCACTACCACATTAATCCACATATTCAGAAGCACAGATCAATATTATGTTTGCCCTAGCTTCTAGTTACTAGCTAGTATAAATTTAGAACTCAGCATAGTACGTGTGGCTTCTGTTTACCTAGGTCATACTATTCGGTGATTGACAAAATTTTGTTAGTATAGCTTTTGGAAAAAATACAAAATAACAATCCAATCAAAAGGAGAAGCCAGGCACAAGATTTAGACTCCAAAAGTTCAAGCATGTTCCAAACAAAACTTTGTCAATAACTTCCCCCTAACCTCATGGGCATTGCCTCCCTCATCAGTCATCCCCTAACAACCCACACAAATAATCCTACTTAGGTAATTCCTTGTTCTACCTTCCAAAACACCAAAGCCCCATTGGACATGTGTTCATTTCTCAACCACAATCTCAAGATTATCTTAATCATCATTAAAGAAAATGGGGTTTGTGATTTGAAAATTAAATACTATATGATTAGTCAAAAAGATATGGAAAGTGAAAGCCCTCTTTTTGTTGCAAAGACATTTAATGTTTTTTTAAAATATAATGTCCCCCCTAAGATTTAGTCGGCAACTCATTTCATTGGTTGGAAATTGATACTATAATTAATATTGGTCATTCTTATGTGCATGACTTGAAGCCACAGACTGCTAATCAGATTTTTTAGGTAAATGAGAGAATTACTGTTAATTTATGTATTTGCTTAATCCCTCTTATATATAATTTAATAACACTTTAAGTTAAGTAAGATTTGCGTAGAACACGAGGCAACCACCAACTCATGTCCGACGGGTTCAAAGATGGGCCAATAAACGAGCCAATCGAATGTTTATTTAAAAAATTATTTTAATCTGAAATCTTGATGAGTTTAAATATTTGTTAAAGTTTGATTAGTTTATGATGCAATTTTTTTTTTGTTTTGATAATGATAGTCCCAGCCAATATAGTCTCTCCCATAACCGTTTCACACGCTTACACGTAGGGTAAAGTGACCCCAAAAATAGCTGGCAAGGGAAAACGATAGTGAATTTGAATACTTACCAAAAAAAAAAAAAGTTGAACAAGTCTGGCAGTAACCTATTCAAACTTTGTTTCAATTTTTTTTTGAGGCTTAAAATATCCAATCTCGGTTTATATATTTAGATAACGAATTGATATCGAGCTCTTAGTCCATAAAATATAGGCACAATCTTGGGCTCCAGGTGTTTTGGAAAAAATAATCCAAATTTTCTATATTAATGTTTTTTTTAGTGTTGCAGTGATTATTATTATTTTTTTGGTAGATTATCAGTTCGTCTCGACGAAAGGAATCCAAAAAAAATTTAGTTTGGTTAATAATTTTGTACTCTTTAGATTCCTATCATTGAGACAAATCAATAATCGATAAACCTAACGCCCTGATTGGCTGGGGGTTGAGGAGGGGGTATAAGTTATACTCCCTATTTTATCCCGATTCCACTGATATATCCATGGTTTGGGAACCAAAATACAACCCGGATAAAATTATACCCCTATCGAAAAATACCCCTCCCCCCACAAATTTATAACAACCCCCCCCCCCCCCGGGTTATAAAATTATACTGCTTTATACCCCTATCTATTTACGCAATTAACCCTCCTTATAACCCCTCGTCTTTTTACTGGGAAACCCTACCACTTTCGACTGTTGTGTTTACTCTCTCAGGTGAGGCGATTTGTGGCAATCTGTGGCGATTCATCTTCTCGACCAACGAACTCTGGCGACGTGCGATCGTTGCTATCCACCGGCGGCTCAGGTAACTACTCTTACTATGTTCGCGTTTCAATGGCCTCTCTCTCTGTCTCTCTCTGTCTCCCTATTATTGATTAGTCTGTGGTTGGATCTCGTGATGTTTGATTTCCTTGTTTTGAAGAAGTGAATGTTGGGAGGTTTGTCTGTGTTGGATCTTGTGATTTTCGATTTCGTTGTTTTGAGGAAGTGACTGTTGAATAATCAGTTCGTCCGTGTTGGATCTTGTTATCTTCGATATTCATTTGTGTTTATGGTTGAATAATCAGTGCGTTGTTTCTGTTTGTGGCAATGATGTATACCCTAAGCCCATAAACTGTGGTAATAATCAGGGTGTTGTTTGTGTTTGTGGCAATAATCACTGTGTCTCCTTATCTTCAATATTCATTTCTATTTGTAGCAATAAACTGACCCAGTTGTTTACGTTTGTAGCAATGATGTATACCCTGAGCCCATACACTGTGGTAATAATCAGTGTGTTGTTTGTGTTTGTGGCAATAATCACTGTGATCTCCTTATGTTCGATATTCATTTTTGTTTATGGTTGAATAATGAGTGCGTTGTTTCTGTTTGTGGCAATTATGTATACCGAGATCCCATACACTGTGGTAATAATCAGTGTGTTGTTTGTGTTTGTGGCAATAATCACTGTGATCTCCTTATGTTCGATATTCATTTTTGTTTATGGTTGAATAATGAGTGCGTTGTTTCTGTTTGTGGCAATTATGTATACCGAGAGCCCATTCACTGTGGTAATAATCAGTGGGTTGTTTGTGTTTGTGCCAATAATCACTGTGATCTCCTTATCTACGATATTCATTTATGTTTGAGCCCGTTACATGACGAAATATGTGCACATTCTTTGAATAGCCGTACCTATTCTTGTCAATGTGAGTGTATCTTCTTATGACAAAATTATGATTGAGTGAAGTTCTGAATTATGGATCAAAATTTCTATTTTCCAAACTTACAAAAGGGTGGAAAACACCAACTATCTGAGCTCAATTATGTCATTGACTCTGTGCTTATTCGTTTACATTATCTCTGAAAGTACTTGATATGGCTTCTTGTTAGTAGGGATGAGAGGAAAAAACAGCTACTATGTTATATTTGCTGGACGGACATTGGGAATATATGAAAGTTGGCTAGCATGTAGCGAACAAGTGAATGGCTTTTCTGGAGCTTTATTTGAGAAACATGCAACATGGGAGGAGGCGAACTCTTCTTTGCAAGCACATTATCAACGCCGTGGTGGGGTAAACGCTGAGGAAAGAAATGTACAAGATTACCCCGTGTAGCTTATCCCAATGGAAGCCGCCGTTCATGACGAGGGAAATGTTCGATCGAACCTAACATTTTGGCAAAAATTAAAATGGTTCTTATTCGGTGCAATTGTAGCAACAGTCATCCAGTTTGTGATAATTAAATTACTTAGTTTGTCAAATGTTCATTTTGGCATTTGATACTTTGAAATATGGCAATATGCTACTATCTTGATTTTGTCATGAATGCCAAGCCAAGTGCTGGTTACATTTTTTTGTTGTTGATAACAAATTTTCAATGTTGAATGCCAAAAATATGGGCGTATCCCATCGTCAAAGTTGAATGGAGACTATGTTGGTCACAATCTAATTTGCAACTTCTCAGAGTATAATTATGCCCACCCAATATTCAATTTAGAATGGGTGCTAAGTACATTTCAATTGAATTGACTAATTGTCCACCATATTGCAAGTAAATTGACTAATTTGTCTACGTATCATAGATGAGGTTTGGATTATAAAAAAAAATATCAATAACAAATAAGTGGAAATACCAACAAAATAATTTGTAAGTTCTATTCCTCCAAAAAAAAAAAAAACTAAGTTTTATTCCGTAAAAAAAAAATCAGAATTTTTTAATTATAAAATTTAATTATAATACCTTACAATTTTTTACATTTATAAATTATTTAATTCATCTTTTATTTATATATAATTAAATTAGTGTTTAATCTACAAATAACCATGAACAAGGGTAATTAGGTCATTTGACTGGTTTTTATAATATCCACCCAACGTTATACCTCCATATAAACACCAAAACTAACCAAGTACTATTTTATCCACCTTTCATCCAAACCACATATTATTTAGTACCCCCTTCATAAATGTCACAGTGGGTCCCCCCTTACTAAATACTCCATGCCCAAATCTTACACCCCTTTACTATTTAACACCACCCAAACCTATCCCGCATCTAATCGGGGCCTAAAGGTACAGAAGCATTCTGTATAGAAAATGTACAGAGCCGGTGGGTGGGTCCCACACGAAAGATCCGAATCGTTCATTCATCTTAGAATAATTTTTCAAAGGGCCTTGCGAGAAATCATCTTAATCCAACATTTGCAAGTGGTTGATCTAAATCCCCCTTATTTCATTCACAAATTTTGAATGAAACGAGGAGATTTTGGATTAAGCTGATTTCTCGCAAGACCCCTTGAAAAATTATTCTAAGAAGAGTGAATGGTTCAGATATTTCGTGTGGGACCCACAAGTGGGTTTCCCAACGGCTTTGTACATTTTCTGTACATAGGCGTCTGTACGCCTAGCATTGTCCATCAACAATTCACAAACTATTTTTTTTTTTTTTTTTGTTGTTGAATAAAGTGCCAAAGCACTAACTTGATTCTTTTAAAATAAAAAATTTGATTCTTTCACCAATGCTATTATTAAAAATTCCAATCACAATCAAATGTCATCGGATGTAATATATTAAATCGATTGATCATGCTTAGGCAGATCCGCCGGATTCGAACCTCGGTGTGAGAAGAAGAAGTCTTCTCCTGCTAGGCTATTACCAAGCTAGTGTCATCATAAACAAATAATTAAGGCCGCTGATAATACCAAAATCTCTTTTGTTTCTGTCAAAATTATTTTTGTTCATGCCAAAATATTAATTTTCTTTGCTTCCACAATGACTTATATGCCCTTTCACCACATCAGTAACTTTTCACCCTTTTATCACAAAACTAGCCCCTCAATCTCTTTATTGTTTTGTACAACACGATCAAACACCTTTGGAGGTCGGCTAGGTATTTTCTCCATTTTCGTATCTTGCACTATTTTAATCATCAAGGTACCTCTGAGTTTCCCTCATTGTTTAGGGTTTGAGAATACATACACTGAGTAAAGATTTGTATCCCTTGAATTGTTTCTTGGTTTGAAAATCTATGTGTCGATAACAGCTGCATTCTTCTGAATTTCTTGATATAAGTAGTGGGTTTAAATAAGAAGGATTTGAATGATTAATTTTGATTGTTAATAGATTTCTTAATGCCCATCCTTTTTCTTTTTCTTTTTTAACAATTGCCCTAATCTAAAATATGCTTTCAATTTTTTTTATAATGTGGGGAATTAAGTTGAAAATTTTAGCGTCATTTTGCTTATCAATTTATTCATCTCAAGACTGTAGCTTATTGGATTTCAAAAAGTGTAGGAATTGATCTTGAATTTTGGAATCGGAAAAATAATGTACGTATACTACTATATAAGCACATATATACTAAACTCAAAGTTTTATCAATATATTCATTTCAAGACTTTTAGCTTATTGGGATTTTAGAAAGAGCTGAAATTGATCTTATGCAACGAATGTTGAAAATTCACAGTAATGAGAGAAACATAAAGAAAGTTTGAACTAGGGCTGGATGTTATTTGTGGTATTGATCCAACTTTTCTTTCCGAAAATGAGAGAGAATGCATGGATGTTTCGTAAAGTTTTTTGATGTTCAGATTAAAATTAAAGGGTTAAGTTTGTAATAAATGGAATATGATGGTAAAAGGGCACGAAGGTAATTGTGGAAGCAAGAAAGATCAGAGTTTTGGCAACAACACTTTTAGTTTTAGCATTATCAGCAACCATAATTAAATACAACATTTATATGCAAAAGTGAGATAACTATCGGTTACTCCGTATCAAAGTGGGCCCTAATTTGTAAAAAAAATAAAATTTTTGCGAGTCCTAAGCGGTTGCTTTTCAAATTCCTCCTAGTGTCGGACTCTATTTGCCTCGGACTTGGTAAAGGTCCATTAATGAAATGAACTGTGGAATGTAACCATTGCTACGTACAAAAGATTTTCTGAGATAAATGTATCTAGAACTATTCGATACACCTAAATCATGGACGATGTGTACAAGAATGTATATTGCACGTTTGCAAACATGTGTGTCGGTAGCATTGGTTGTCATTTTTTGGGTTGTGATATATAAAAGCAGTGTGGGTTGTTGCTTTGGTGTTCAATTAAAAATGAAGAGGATTGAGTATAATGTATATAGATATATACAGATGTAGTTGTAAGTATAGTTATTTTTGCATATACTATGGGAGACAAAAACAGTTGAGAATCATCCACGTGCACCCTGCCTCGTACAATTTTAACTCCAAGTCCACCAGTATAATTATTATTCGGTCATATGGAATTTCTTTGTATTATGTGCTTATAAAATAATTTGTACATTTGTCTTCCTTATAAAACCTTGTTCTCGAATGGATTTTATGGGATAAAATCTAATTTTAATGAAATCTAGTTTTGTTTAGAAGTGTGATAAAATCACATTGTTTTTCCAATGGATAAAATCTATGTTTGATAAAGGTGTTTTGTAAATGATTTTGTGAGATAAAATCTAGTTTTGATAAAATCTAATTTTGCTAAAATCCGTTGAGGATGTTAGATTTTATCAAAATTACATTTTATGAGATAAAATCCATTAAATGCATTCTAAAATATATATTTAAGTCCGCATATAATTCTAATTATTAGATGACAAAAAATTAAAGCTCATTTATAAATACTTAAGTGTTTTTATAAATTATTCAGTCTTCAGTCACAGCCTCAAGCCCTCTTTTCAGTGTAAGTTACTTCGGGATTCAAATATTCAATTTTGTAATGGAGGTTTTTTCAATAATAATAAGCTAGGTAAGATGTGCACGTACGAGTTATGCTTATGACTCGACGACACATATATCATGTCGTGTTTGAAAATTTTATTAAGACGGAAAGTTTGAATGAAAGGGGAAAGCGAGGGAAGGTCTAAAAGTTTATATACTATTATTTTTTTTAAGTGGTAAAACCAGCAGAGAGTGGAGATGGATATTAGTGCTAAGGTGAAAATTTTGTATTGATTTTCCTTTTTTTTCCAAAAAAAAAAAGAAGAAAAAAGAGGAGTATGTGTGTGTGGTACATGTGCTTTTAGTGTAGAATGTAGATAGATAGATAGGGACACACAATCACATATAAATGTACTCTATGCAGCCCATAGGATTGGGTGGGACCCTGATGGTTCCCACATAAATAATTTGTTGATTCACATGAGGTTCTTCTCATGCGCATAGCTCCAATCGGTTGGGGGTATTCACTGAATCCACACCCCCTCTCTTAGACCCAGCATATATTTAATGATTCATATCCAAAGACTAAAATTTGTAAGTGATAAGTCACTCAATTCAATTGTACATTGAGGTTCAAGTGTTGAGCACTTTTTATATTTTATCCAATGTGAAAGACAACATTTCACACATGTTCATAACGATCTCCCCCTCATGTGTGAACCATCATCGGGCCTAGTTCCCCCTTAATCCATGATCTTTTACTCTCCAAAATCAATTTTAACCTCGGAGTTTAGCGTATCCACTCAACCGAGCAATCCATCTTACTCCATCCGGAGACACCTTGTTGCACTCCACCATGCCGCATGGACCTAGCTCCATCGAGAGTCTCTACGATCCGCTACGATGAGTTTTTTGAGTAAGCTCGCCAACATTGATGCTCTTGGAGAGCCTACACCATGGTGCATGGACCTTGCTCCATCGAGAGTCACTAGGATCCGCTACGATGAGTTTTTTGAGCAAGCTTGCCAACATTGATGCTCCAGGAGAGTCTGCCCAAAGGTCGTCAGGCATCGGCTCTGATATCACTTGTTAGGAGTCTAATTCGCCTGAGGTTCTTCCTATGTGAACGTAGGCCCAATCAATTAAAAATTATTCATGAAGTCTACACCACATCACTTGAACCCAATATACAAGTGGGTGCTGCCTTAAAGGGGGATCAGACCCCAACATGATTCAAGCCATTAATTTGTTCAAAGTATTTTTTGAATTCCTATAATAAATCAACTCAATCGAATATCGGTATCAGCTTGATCAATCCATTCAATTTTCGTTCAATTCCCTGCAATTCAAGAACCAAAAATTTAATAATTTTATTAAACTCTTACAGATATTCGATTGAGATGATTTTTTTAATGACTCTTTAAAAAATATTTTAAACATTAAACGGCTCGAGTAATTTATTAAACCAATTTGGACAAAAATGAGTTGATGTTGCAGTAAAAAGTTGTTTTTCCATTTTTTCCCTAGTGGAAAGTTTTGTTCGAATAAAAGATAAAAGCAGTCAAAGTATAATAATAATAAATAAAAAGGTTGGGAACTCAAAATTGAGATAGGATATTGCCAAGGAAGCTTTCCATGATTTTAAAAATATCATCCATCTGTGCTATAGACTTGCATTTGATAGTACTATTAGAGCATCTCCAATGGGAATATATCAAAACATCTAAATAACCAAAGTTAGTAATGCTCATCCAAAAATTGGTTTACATTGGCATAATCAAAGTTAACAACCTTTTAACCAATAACCAAATTTTGGCATTTGGATAATCAAAAGTAACAACATTTTCTCAATACCCAAAATTCAATAACCAAATTTTGGGGACCACACACTGTTTATAAGTCTTTTTTGATAGAATAAATTCAAAAGCAACAATATTCTCTCTCCATCTTTAAAATACTTACTTCAAAACTCAATTTTTTGCACTTTCCCTAAAAAAATTGAAATTATCAATAATAAAAAATTGAAAATATATTCAAGATTGGTCTCATTTTAAAGGTATTGTGAATTTCTTTTAAATGGTACTAATATTATAAAAAGCATATGAACAAATTTAAAGTTAAGCCTATTTTATGAATAAAAATAGAGTAGTACTTTTTTTTATTATGGACACAAAATACCATTGTGACACTCCACATTGTTAACTTTATAAATGTCTTGTATAGGTAATCAAAGTCTGATGTGACAACTTTTAATTATCCAATTTTGGTTATACCAGTAGTGACGCTCTTACTTTTGAGTCTGATAGGCTGCTAAATTATTATTGGGGCGGGGGAACGGAGCAGGAAAAATCAAGAAGGTGTGGGATCTCAGGTTTCCGTGTTGTAATTTACATTAAATTTGTTTTCTTGAGAAAGATTTGGCTGAACAAACAAGATTATTGAATTGTGAATGATAAAAAATGAAAATAAAGAGGAGAGAAACTAAATTTTAATTTATCATTTAGTATTTTAATTTCATTATATCCAAATATATAGACTCTACATAGATACAAAAATATTTGTTGATAGAATTCGGGACGGGTCAGATAATAACGGATAAGAGAAGTATATATTACGCTGTCCCCACCTTGTTTGCTTATCGGTTTGAGGAATACGTGCTAAGGTCGGGACGGAATGTCAAAGGTGGGGATGTGAGAGGAAAATTGCCATCTCTAAACCAAGTGGAAGCGGGGCCGGGTTGTACCACCGTCCAGCATTGATACATCGTTAATAAAGTAGGTCCATGTCGCATTGCTCATGAGTTTTCAAATTCCTTTGAATGTGATGTTACCATTTTTTGGTTTTTCCATTTTATTTCACTGTTTTCCATTTCTTTTCTTTGTCTTTAATTTGCCTATTGCGAGGTTGGGGTTGAAATTTGCCTTAGTACATCAATCAGGATAGCAATAAAACAATGAAAACAATATGAAAATCAGGACAGCAATAAAAGGCTTAGTTGGTTTTAGTAGGGATTGTTAAAAAACGGTTCAACAAGTGGTATCAGAGCCAATAAATGATGGGTTTGAATAACGGGAGCATTATCGTGAGGGGGAATTGTTGGGCCTAGAAAGCTCCCATTTTGGGGCGAAACATAAGAGGGATTGTCATTTGGTTTGTCGAAAACTTAACAAAAAAAAATGGAACTAGAGGAACAAGCGAAGCCATGTAGAACACGTAATTTTCTTCATAGACTAACGTGGGTTAGGTATTTGCAGTATGCCAAAAAAACTATTACATGACTTTACACTTAATTTTCTCCATCAAATTTTTCGCACCGCATGAAACTGATTTCCATTGAACGGTGCCACTCCCACATCCAAATCCTGGTTCCGCCACTGCGCTCATGAATTTGGTTACACAATGCTACTCTCCACGATAGCTCTAAAAACAGACTTGCGGGTGCAATGTCGAATGCTATAAAAGACCTAATTAAAACCCTCCCTAACACCAATTAGTTACAGGAGAGATGATAGAAAAGCAATTCAACATTGTTGTTGATTGCAGACTTGCAGTTACAACACAGTTTGTAGTTAAAAAAGATTTCGCTCTCCAAAGTTGTGTATACTTTTTGCTTGTGAGTCAAAGAATAACTAGTAGGTTGTTTTTAATTTACACCAAAAATAAATAATTAAAACTAGTTAAACCTCAATTCAAATAGAATAATGGTTAAGTTCAGGTATTGTACCGCAGGGATCAAGAGGCTAAGTTGCGTGATTTTATAAATCGATTGTTAATTTAATTCAAGAAAAAGTAATTAGAGTTTTGCTTAATCTAAATTAATGCAAGTGATTAAAAGATAAAAAGATGGCGAGGCAAATAATATGGAAAAGGTCTAGGGTTTCGAATCTATCCTAACTTCATAACCAAACAAGTATACCAGTTTAGAAAATCAACTACCAAAACGATAATGATTCGCCAAAAGCTTCAAGCCCTAGTGACATCGCCAAGAGAATTTATTTAATTAAGAATCAGGCATAACCTATCTTCGATAGGCAAGAATCATCTTCGATTCTATAACTAATTAATCTAGGCGTGTCTTCCCTTAGTATAGATTATCTAAATTCTTAATTTAAATACATAAAGAAAACTATTGTATGACCCATATATTTGCAATCACAAAAAACAAACACATAAAACAAATACACTCTTTTTTTTTTTTTAGAGCTTCCCTCTTTTCAATAGAGAGTATCTCCTAGGGTTTTATCCCTAAAACTATAGCTGCCCATCGCTATCCCACTTCGACAACCCGCCCTTCTCCCTTCTCTCCCCCTTGGGTTTTTGTGTGTGTGTGTGAACGCGTGTGCTTTGCCTCTCGGCCCCACCTCCCCCTTTCCAAGTTGTTTGCACTACCCTCAATAGCTCGCCATTTTTGACCCACAACATGGAATATCTTCATCCCTCTGTCACCTTTCCATGTCATTTCCCCACAACGCCACCCTTCGCCCATCGCTGATTTAGCAGCTGCCCCTTTTTACCGACGCCTCCTTTTTTCCCTACCTATTTGGTTCAAATCTGATCTGTGCTGATGCTAGGGCGACCTGAGCCACCTCCAACGAATAAAGGCTCTTGATCCCGAAGACGGCAACTACGAAGTCTAGAGTTTGGTTTGTCTCTTGAGCTATGACTCGTCTTCACTTGGTGTAACCCGAGCGACTCGGTGTGACTCAGCGATGGTTTTCTCAGGTTAACTTAGTTGTATCAGCTTTGATCAGTTCGTTTTTCAGTTTTCATTTTGTTTTAGTATTTGCTTTGATGTTTGGATTTACTTAGTTTAGATTGTCTATGTGGTGTGCTCTCCTTTGATCGTCGTGGTTGCATGGAATGTCGACTTTGTTGTCACTACTAACCTAGGCACAGAGTCCTGAGTGTTAGCGGGCACTCGCCTCGGAAAAAGCACCCATTGGCTGTGAAGGCTTATCGGTTTTCTGGTTTGCTTTCGTAGTTGGCCGGCGACTGGCTATCAGATTGTACTATCCACCGAGGTTTCATCTAGTGCTTAGTGTTAGGGTTTGAACTGTTATCCTTTGGGATCTCTTCTACCAGATCGATGGCTGGTTCTTAGCCCAGCAACCAAGTTGTTGGTCTGCCTTTAACAAGGGTGCCAATGAGCCTACTAGTGTATGTGCTCACGTCTAAATTTTTGATAGTTTTTGTTCAATCCTTTATCTTGTGATGAAATCTGTATTGCTTTCAGCCTTTTAGATGAATGGATGTGACTCTTTTCAAAAAAACACATAAAACAAGATTGGATTAATAACAGCGCTTCATAAAAAGTCTCACAGTCATACAATTGTTATGATATACAGTTGTTATGATAATCGAAATCCAAAATCAATATAAAAACAAAGAAGATGATTAGTTACTCATGAGATAAAGAAAAGTAGAAGACCTTGTTTAGGGGGAGTTCCACTAACAAAAATAGTTTTTTCCAAAAATCAAGACATGTCATTCTCTCACAATACATTATATAAAAAACCGTGAAAAGTCAATTTATTCTGAAAACACCCTTGGAGGAACACTCCCAAGCCTCCATGCGCTGCCCTGTCTGTAGTCCTGTTCCTTGTCTAGAAGCTAATCGGTAATCACGTTCAAAAGCTCCTCCTCGTTGTCTAGAAGCTAATCGGTAATCACGTTCAAAAGCTCCTCCTCGTCTAGAAGCCAATTAATCAGTTCAAAAACTCCCCAAGGCAGTCGTCTCATCATCTGTTCTATTTTGGGAAGGCTTTTAACTTTAATGTATAAATTGCATAAGGACCCCTTTGAACTCCATGTAATAATAAATCATCCTTTCAACTTTGAAACCCTTCGAACTTTGAGCACGAAGGACCTGAAAACAGAAAAGAAACTAAAAAAACATCACATGTCCAACAAATTTCATTAACAAGTATAGTCTAGGGGGTCTAACTATGCATATTTCGGCACTTATCGATAACTTTAAAAGATACGACTCCCGAGCTTCATTTTTAGTATTGTTTCCCTTAAGAGCATCTCTGACAGATAATTCAAAAGTTATCTTCAAAATTGTACTTTGCTACTACCCCTCAAAATTTGAAGGGTCATTTTAAATGGTGCACTCCAATAGGTTCTTCAAATTTTAATATTTTATCATTTTTATATCTTTAGTTTTATTGTTCTAAATGTAAAATGGTACATACATTCCACCACAACTCTCCATCTATTTAATCACATCAAGTTAGTAAAAGAAAAAGATAAGTTGATAAGATTGTGTTTTGTTGTGAAAATGAGTTAGGAGTGCATATTTAGAGGCAAGTTTAATACAACAACAAAATGCCCTTTTTTTTCTTTTTCTTTTTTTGATATTCAAGGGTAATTAATTTTTGCAGCAAAAAAGAGAGTGTAAAATGCAACAAAAGAATTAACGGTCCAATGAATTAAAGTTGTTATAGAAAATGGTACTCCTTCCGTCCGGATTTGTTGGTCCACAAACATACTTTTTCAAGTCCAAAAATATTTTTTCATTTTCAAAAGTTAAAGGATAAAGTAGGGGAAAATCACTTTTGATGATGTGAAAACAACAAACACAAAAAGTAATGGAAAAAAAGTTAAAATCTCCAAAATGAATCAACAAATCCGGACGAAGGGAGTAGTAAAATTGCAAAAGGTGCAATGGTAAAGTAGGCAATAGGATAATAATATTTTGATAATTGAGAGGTAAGGGACATCCAACTTTAAAGGAAGAGAAAGGGAATTCAAGGGTTGGCTTCAAACTGTTTGAGGGATCTGCTTTAGCACAGATTTCATGGTTGATCCATCAAATTTTCTGAGATTTGATATTTGAGGGATTTGCTGGAGATATACTCTTATGTTTTTGCATCCAACCATCCACATCCTACGATTTTAAATATAATCTACGTTCAAATTTGTGCTCAGATGTGTGAGTTCAAATAATTTTCTCTCGAGCACCACACTTGTATGTGGTGATAGATGGAACTGAGTCACCACATGACTAAGATGTCCGAAAACACTAAGGGTGTATTTGTCATAGCATTTTTGTTTTTAAGCTGTAGATAAAAGTAAAGTTGTTTCTCTTATTATAGTTTTTTTTTGGACTTGTGGAGCTTTTTATATGAGGAGAGACTTTAAACTTTTCAGCAATAAGTCGAGAAAATCTAAAAAGCAAAAAAAGTCGATGAGAGGAACGAGGAGGACCAGGGACCTATAGTGGGCAAACGCACTACTCGGTGTAGTGCACTATATCCGACTGTCCATTTCGATAATGAACGGCTTCGATTTAATCTAGGTAATATATGGTAGGATTAAATTCACTGATCCAATTAAATCCGAGCCGTTCATTGTAAAAATAAATGACCGAATGACGCACTTACGGTACAATATATTTTGCGCACTATACCGTCCCTAATCCGAGGAACGGGGCCTCCTAAATATTTATTCCCACGTGAGGAAGGAATTTAGTTGGACACCTTATATAAAAAGGGCGTCAATTGACAACAATTCTCCCCCCCCCCCGACCTTCCCAATTCCCTCTCCTTTGTCTTTTGTCTTTTGTCTCCTTTCTCTTCGCACACCTACATTATACCCTACAATCTCACAACCAACCCAATCTCTCTCTCTCTCTCTCTCTCTCTCTAAATCAATATCCTCACAATCCAAACAAATTACAACAGGAGGAGGAAAAAAAAAACCCATTTTCATTCTTATGGAAAGCCACCACCAATCTCAGCCGTTGAAATCAAGATTCAAGAGGGTTTGTGTATTCTGCGGCAGCAGCCCAGGCAAAAGTCCAAGCTACAAGCTCGCTGCTATTCAGCTAGGAAACGAACTGGTACCATTTCTGTAATCCTCCAACCATACTTAGAGGTCTCGTTTGTTTGACGGTACTAATAGTTTGTATTTATAAGATACGTAATTCCATCGAAGTAATATTACTGCTGAGGTGAATAATACCATATATTTCATATTTTGCGAGATTATAAATCTATACTCATATATGTATGTAACAATTTTAATTGAATACTGGCTGTACAACCCCTTCATCATATAGTACAATCTGATGCTCGTACCGGTCAAAGAGCACTTCTTGCCCTATATTTTTTGAGACTTCGGGAAAAAAAAATGGGTTTTTTTAGAACACTGAAATAAATAGCTTAATGGGTCAGCCTTAGGTTATTTCAGTAGGAAAAAAATTGTTTTATGATGATGATCAACCTATGTAGCAGAGTAGAAAACAGGGGAATGAAAAGACTCTGTTCTTGGTATTTCGTTTGGGTTTGGATCAAATGGTGTTGAAGTGTATTAAAAAAATATGATGTTGATGGTGCAAATTGTTTATTGATAAGCAAGACTATCGTGTTGTGTATTTTTATTTTTGGCAATTGTCAAGAGTGTTATATTTTATTGGGAGCATATTGTAAATACTAATAAATTTGGGGCAGGTGGAGAGGAAGATAGATTTGGTATATGGAGGAGGAAGCATCGGGTTGATGGGTTTGGTCTCCCAAGCTGTCTATGATGGTGGCCGCCACGTGTTAGGGTACCCCACTTGCCTTTGTTTTATGAAACATGGTGTCACCGATCCATTCATGTTCGTTTTCGTGTGCTCGGCTCCGAAGTCAAGCTGCAATGTCGAGTGGTCAATCAGCTCGGCCTTGAATTCCATTTGGAGCACACACAACCAAACATGAATGGTTAGGTGACACCACATGACGTGGGGAGTCACCGTTTCATAAAATCCTTTACCCTTTCAAATTTCAATCTCTCCTTCTTCACTCTTGTACTCATTTTTTCCTTTATTGGATTTTCTCTGGCAGGGTGATTCCCAGAACTCTTATGCCAAGAGAGGTACTAAATTGATTGTATTTGCTCCGTCAAAATTTCTAATTTCCCATCTAGTATTACATAAAGTTGATTTTTTTGGGTACATCGGAAATATTATAAGTTGACAATGCTAAAATACAGTATATTCTATTGTTGTTTTTCTTATTTTCTAAGTATTTATGGTATTTTTTTTTTATGTTTTAGATAACTGGTGAAACTGTTGGAGAAGTGAGACCTGTAGCTGGAATGCACCAAAGAAAGGCAGAAATGGCTCGCCAAGCTGATGCTTTCATAGCCTTGCCAGGTATTCCCTCCAACCCTCTTTCTTTCTCTTTGAGCATAAAACAATCTAAACATATTAGAATCTCAAAGTCTATTACTATTTTTGTTAATAGAAGTCTAGAACATAAGCGGATCCGCTGTCCCGAACTCTCTGTCCCAACTCCCTATCCTGTCCATCTGAGCCATCTATCCCTGCAATCAACAGCTTGGATTCTATCTCACCCCAAACAAATCTGAGTCAAACATGTTCATCTACAAATCTAAGTCTTTGATTGCTCACATGTACAGCTCGGATGAAAATGACACTGAGTTGGGACAGAATTTTCGGGATAGCAGATCTGTAACTGTCTAGAACTGCAATAATAGAAGTCTAGAACGGCAATAATGATTAGGTGCGGTGGAATCTCCTGTAGATGGCCAAGTGATGCTACCAATATTCTTTTTACCTAAAATATGTGTCATGCACGAGAATCTCTCTTCAAAAAAAATTGTCCTCCTTCATCTTAGGCAATTCACTAATCAATTTTCGAGCCTAACTTAGAGCATCCACAATGGTCTAACCAAAATTGCATAACCAAAAGTTGCCACATAAGCTTTTGGTTATCCATTTAGAGGTTGCTAAAGTTAGCAATGTCAAGTCCCACATTGGTGTTTTTTGTCCATAACAAAAAATAATGGACACCCTCCATCACTTATTCAAATGATAAACAAAACTTGCCACATTACTTTTTCAAACTACAAAAAATAGTTTTGAAATTTTTTTTTTAAAAATATTTTGAATTTTCTTTAAGTACAAAACGGTTTTAAAAAAACAGTTTTTAAAAATAAACTTCTGAAAAAAACAGTTTTTAAAATGAACTTTTGAAAAAAAAACAGTTTTTTTTAAAAGAACTTTTGAAAAAAACAGTTTTTAATAGGAATTTTTGAAAAAAAAACAGTTTTTTAAAATGAACTTTTGAAAAAAACAGTTTTTTAAAATAAACTTTTGAAAAAAACCAGTTTTTTAAAATTAAACTTTTGAAAAAGAAAAAAAAATTTAAATTAAACTTTTGAAAACATTGTTAAGAGAGGAGAGAGAAGGTTTTTGTCATTTTGTGTAATGGTGGGTGTACTTGATTGGGTAGATGTAGGGTCCATTAAATTTGGTTATTGGCAAAAGGTTGCTAGTTTTGGTTATCCAAGTGACAAAATTTGGTTAGTTGCTAAGAGGTTGCTAAGTTTGGTTATTCCAATGTGAGCACTTTTTTAAACAAACATTGCTAACTTTAGCAACTTTTTGGTTTTGGTTATGCCAATGTGGATGCTCTTAGGAAGGAGAAAACGTTTTTTGTGTAGGATTTAGGATCAATTGTATTGTTGGAGACACGCATAATCTATCCAAAACTCACCTAAAATCTAAAATTTAAGTTGTATTGATAGAGAAACGTAAGCTATCAAAAAAATACATGAACATATAAAATTTAGTGCTTGTTAGTTCGCTACTCTTTGCTCGGTTCACAAGGAAGTGGATTTAAGTTTCACTATTCTCGTTCTCTCTTCCAAAAGTTAGAGTGGTATAAGATTTATCTTGTCAAAAATCACTCATCATTTAAATATGGGATTCAAATTCATTGTCAAAAGACCTAAATCGGATCGCACTTTAGAGTAGAGGGTATTGGCTTTTTGTACACAATATCAAAACAAAGATGATTAAAGTGGTGTATGTAGTTTTTTGAATGCTGATTTTGTGCACATAATTTCATCTACATAGGTGGATATGGCACATTGGAAGAGCTCTTGGAAGTCATCACTTGGGCTCAACTAGGAATCCATGATAAACCGGTAATAAATTATTTAATTAATTCAATTTTATTTTAGCTTCTATTTTGGTTAAAATCATTGGAGATTTTTAGGGTTTGCGAATTTATGTATTTTGTGTAGGTGGGTTTGTTGAACGTTGATGGATACTACAACTCACTGTTGTCGTTCATAGACACGGCCGTCGATGAAGGCTTCATCGCTCCGGCTGCCCGACACATCATCGTTTCTGCCCAAACTGCCCAAGAGCTCATCTCCAAGCTTGAGGTACACCATTCACATCCCTAACCGCGCCATCAAAATCGCGTCCTAGATGTGATGAAATAATCTGAACCGTTTATTTTGTCAATTTTACTTTTATATAGGAGTACGTACCGAAGCACGCGTCAAAGCTTACCTGGGAGATGGAGCAACAACTTGGTTACACCACCAAGTCAGACATAGCCCGTTGACCTAATTCAACCGCTGATGACTCAATACTCGAATTGTCTAATGTTTCTGATCAAAGAATACATACAACTGCGTAGGTGAGAGCTCCACTGGATCGTTCCACCGCAATTACTTCCACTGTGGACTAAAGAACCCTTGCGCCACTGAAGTTCGTCAGCTCCGTCGTGTGAAAAATTAATTGAGATGCGTACAATGTGACTTGGATACTGATTCCGGTAAAAACATGTGAAAAATCCGTTTCTTTTTTCATCTGAATTTTGAAGTAGAAGCTAGCTGACCCGCATAAACAGGGATTAGTGATTTCATTTTTTCCCTCATATGTCATGTCAGGTTTCTTGTACACATAGTATTTTTCTTATGTTAATGTTGGTATGAAATCAAAGTACAAGTGTTCGACTCGACCTATTTGGTTCATGTATAAGAAATATGTTTCTTTGAGAGGATATGTGGGGGCGCTTCTCCAGGATGACCTCTTTGGCCATCTGGTATTGTTCAGTGGAGGAGCCGAGATGAACCTCATTGGGATCCTGGGAAACCGTCGAAGGAGAGAGCTGGTGCTGCTGGTGCATGCCGGAGGGGTTACCTGCATAGGGGAACAACCACATTAGTGCCTAGCCCGGATGGTGGTGGTCCAAGAAGGCACTCCGATGTCAAAGTTAGTGACTGAGGGGGGAGTGTGGAGGAGAGTTCTATAGAGCGAGTGCAACTGAATATTTACTGCAGAGAGAGTGAGAACGTCTCTGGGCCCCCTTTCTTGGAGGTGATGAGGGACATACTTAGAGGTGAGGGGCGCGTGTCCCGCACGTACCTCAGGGGCCTCACGTGCCCCGTCCCTATCGCTGCATTGAATGCAAGGACCAATGTTGTCAAGTGGATCATCGGTTGCTCCCCAGAGTCATCGCCTGACACTTATATTCCCATAAATCAAATATCTCACCCTCCTCCCTGCAGGCGTAGGCTGCAGAGTTGGTGGCTTGCCATAAATCCGATGCAGGTGGGGTGATTGAACTCATTAATGAGCTGCACAGACTGTCAGAGGTGTCTCGATCGAGCCCCCGACAGCTGCCGCGGCCCCCGGACATCGAGATCAATCGACTTGGCCTGGGAGGGGTTCTCGGGACCAAGTCTCTGAGGAGCGGTCGTCGGGCTTTCCCGGATCAGGTTACCGAGAGGGATCGTCCGAGGACCTTGGATCCCCGAGGTGAGGTTCCCCATCCCTGGTCAGCGTCACCGAGTCACATCTTACTTGGTGGCCGCGGCCCGCCCATGGGACAGGTCCCTGCCTCTTTGAATTGCTCGGGTGTGGGAGACTCCTAGGACCCCGGAACTGGCCACTACAAGATATTTTGTGTCGGCTGACATTCTACTAACTCCATCGAAAGATAAGAATTCAAAATTGGGTGTTGCGGTGGTAGACTTCAGTAATTGTTGAAGAAGGCGTGTAAAGTTATAGAGGAGCTCAATAGACATGTGACGGTCGAGTATCGACCATGAACCAGAGGACAGTGACTTTTTCTTTTTCATTTGTTTATGAAATTAAAAAGAAATTCATTCATATATGAAGTAGGAGTAATTCATAAAAGTACTTTGGGTTAACCCACCTATATTGTAGGAGTCTCTTGTATTGATTACAACAACTATAATAGAGAAAATAGAATGTCGGTTCGAAAGCAAAAGGCAATTCCAAAACGGATCAAACAAGATAGACTGAGAGATAAGGATGGAGGAGTGTCTAGGCCTTCTTTTGTTATTTTAATAGCTGAGGTGGTCGAGTCAGTTTATTCACATCTCATTTAATTTTAAGAGTCTAATTTCACTGTTTACTAGCGATGAGCCCAAAGCAAAACTCTGTATGAACGAACGGGCCTTAAAAGAGTTAATAGCATCAAAAAAAACTTCAAATATGAGACCTAAAGTAAACTCCTTAGTCCCACGCCTTGACCGGAGCTAGGTCTAGGCCTATGGCCTTACCAAAGTTTCACTAATGGGGTTTGATTAATTAAATTGCAGAAAGATGCCTGCCATGCATTGACTACTCCATAGGAGACCTTACAGTCGTAGACAGGTGTCACCTGCCAAAAGAATTGAGGGAGAAAGTGGAGGGTGAGTGGCCCTCCCTCCTCTGGCATTATAAGGTTTTGTAAGGCTTTGTAGATAAGGGCATAGGGACAATGTGTACTAGATATGACATATGACTATATGAGGGGCCAAATTTGGGTTGAAATTCCAACTGTTTTATCTTTTGCTAGCATAAAAGTGACTTGTTCATGTAGCAAATGATGTTTGATCAGATTTTGGCATTGATGATCTTCTTGACACGATGAGTTCTACAATGAACGGTGACGATCAATTTTAATCCAAAAAAAGTTTACAAGAATGTAAAACCAAAGGGGACTAGATTAGAAAAGTTGGAACGGAGCCACCTCAAGGGGTTGACCTAGTGGTCAAATCTCGGGTTTGCTTTCCCGTTCTTCAATTCGAAATCTCTCGTGTGTTATTAACTTTTTAAGAGGCAATTCATACGGAAGCGGGGGTGTAACTCACTACAAGGTTGTAATGAGCCCCATCCGGCCGTCCATCTCGGCACCGAAGGCTCAGATTTAATCCAAACTCCAAATTATCTAAGCCATTGATTGTTTGGATTAAAATCCAAGCGTCCATTACCGAGATGGACGACCCGATGAGCTTACTACAACCCTGTACTGAGCCCCTCACTATAGGGTCCCCGTACCCCAATTCACATAGAATCATGCTTTAGCTTACATAAGACCCCACTAGTGGACGGTGAAATTAGTTTTTCTAAGACTAGTCTCGAGATACACATAAACTAACACGGACACCTATTTATAAAAAGGATGAAACAGGGCTCAGTCCTTGCAGATAAGGAATAGGGATTGTGTACGAGTAAGTGGCGCATGTGTTGAGGTGGGTATTGCACATGCCTTTTATAGAAGTCTATATTGGAACCAAAAAGAGGTGGGGGGAAAGCCAAGCATGTTTTTTAACTTGTGTTTTCTTGGTAATGCTTTTGACAACCGTTCGTTGTGTTTTTCCAATTTTGGCTTAACCTGATCTTGATATCGTCCATGTGGGGCTCATGTTTTAGTTTTTTTGGATCTCTGTGGGACGCTTCTTCACTTCATCTAATTATGCAACATGTGTACTAACTTTTTCTTAGCCCACCTCACATTTTATTAGCATGGTAAGAAAGTGACTTCGTTTAACATGGAGCACTTTTTTCCCTTCGATAATTTAGGTTTCTGGATCAGCTTACGCTCACCTCGACTAATTCTGGGCTTTCAGTCCCACCATCCACTTATGAGGAGCCAATGAAAACCGGAACAAAGCTTCATATGAAATAGCACAAAGGAGGTGATAACATTTTGGAGGTTTCGAACCAGAACCAGTATGGAGCGCATTGGAAAGAGGTTGTTCATATTTGGTGATGTCAATCACTCTTTTATGAGATATTAAAGGTCTACAGTGTTGGCGAACTCCTTTTCGGTTTATGATTTGGCAGCTGTTGGGTCGCACCTGATCTGAATGGAGCAGAAGGAAAGAGCAAGGTGTGCCTCATACCGAGACACTTTCGCGCCCTCACAGAAAAAAACACCAGCATTACACCTTAGGTTTTACTAGATTCACTCTACGTTACGGTGTAACAATATACTCGTTCTTGATTCCATATCCAACCAATGCGGGGCAGAGCCTTTACACCCGTTAACGTGCATTCAACAAAAAGTTATTTTAAAATTTGAATGTTTTGGAAAATTTCCCTATAAATCACCTTACGCGCACACATCTTTTCTGTCAATCCTTCGATGGTTTGGTCTATGATTTATCCTTGCGAATGATTGGGGTTTTCTCTTCATTGCACAAACTGAAAGGTTTGCTGATAAAAATTACTAACCAAATCATCAGTTATACAAAAAAAATGATAATTGGATTTTATCAAACAGATACAACAATCCATGTTTATACAATTTTACCGATTCCCTGCATCAATCAAACCATTTCAACGCACGCTTCAACAAGAAGGGAAGACGTGTACAACTGCATATACAATACAATCAACTGTGTTTTTTTTAGGCCCCCTTAGGTGAAAGACTGGACCACGGAGGAGGTGGTGATCAAACCAGAAAGAAGGCCAACCATAACAGCACTGTTATACGTGGTCGGTTCTCCCTGCATTGAATTGTTGCGCGAATCAACATAAGTCTCATTTAGAAAAGGGCCACCCACAACAGCACCAGTTGCAACATTCGGATTGGGGTCAGTTGAGTCGAGCCACTTCCAACCGGTTTTACAACCTGTGGTTGCATCTTCTGGAATTGAGGCTCCCCTATGATGTACATATTCCGGATATTTATCCCCATACCCCACAAGAAAACTCATCTTCATCGGATTATTGCCCAAGACATAATCAGCCTAGAAAAAGATAGTTCAATGTTAAAAGGGTACATTTACATTCACTAATCCATGTCTTGCAAGACATTTAAAGGCTGTATTGGATCTTGGATTTTGTGGGGTATATGTACGAATCCCTTTCGTTTCATTTACCCTACACGAATCCAGGATCCAAAAACGGGGAAAATGAAGAATGCAAAGCATACCTGTGAAAGGGCAAATTTTCGAAGATCTGATGGTCCAAACGAATGCCCACTGCACGAAAGTGTTGCAGTACGGGAAGTAAGCATATAATCACTGTAAAGTACAGCTAAGAACGAAGAAGCCACGGGATGCTGTAATGCATTCCATTCACTGACCCATATCAGACCATCTGCATCAAAATGTTGTAATGGTGAGACGTGAAGATTCTATGAATAAAACCAAGTAATGTAATTAAATGTCAACATGGGAGGCCATATCAACAGATTATGATGATGAGTCCTAACATTCCATGAATTTAACTATGCAGTTGAGTAACAATTTAAGCTTGGTATACATTGTCGGGCCTATTTCCTAACAACTTGAACTTTTGAAATGGTTGGTAACTTAAAATGGTACTAGAGTCAGGGTCACGAGAGGTATTGGTTTAAGTTTCTCCATTCACATTTGTTGTCTGTTTGCGTTCTGTTTCTCCCTTACCGTTACAGACTTTTCAAAATAACGCAAAGATCAAGGAGAAAAGAAGAAAATTGAGCGCAATTACTTAGACTTGTGTAGTATTAGGATAAAAGCTTACTATCTGTTCTGCTTTTCGTGGCTGATGGAGATTGTGGTAAGAGACCACACATGACGGCCTCAGCAGTTTTTCTGTACTTTTGGAGGCTTTCTGAGTTGGAGGTGTCTTTTGCACCGAAAAAACTCACTCTCGACAACAAGACCTGCATGAAAGTTGAATACTTGGTTACTTTGTGCAATTAGTATGCCAATTCAAGATCACAGAACAGGATATCGGAAATTTCCTTGAGATACGAAATGCTTGAGCTCATTTTGCGTTTATGAGGATTTCGATGATGGAATTTGATATTAGTGGAAATAGCAGAAATTTAGATTTGATAGAATTTGAAATAACAGCCTTATGAACAAGGTTTTTTTCAGAGCCCTTCATGTTAACATTGATATTGCACAGGAATTCCAATAGCAGACATCTTCCACCCATAACTCCATTTTGTACTGTAGTTTCACAAGCCACCTATAGCTTAACCTCCTATATTTTTGTTAAAATTGCAAACAAGATCTCATTTGATATCAACATCTATCCAAACGGAGCCTAAGACGTCGTAAATTGGACAACTTCAATGAACAAACTTTTCCTGGACAAACATGATTCCTAATGTCCATGAATTACATGGAAGCTTGTTACACAGGTACATGTAAAAATGCCCCAAATCATACCCTTGAAAAACCATCTTAAAATGAAATCAACATGTACCTGAGTACCCGCAAGCTTGTTATCCCAACTAAACCAAGTTGGACTTCCAAAATTAGCAAAATCATTCCCGTTGTCCCCGGTCACATACTCAAAATATGTTTTGTCGCCGGTAGCATGATAGAGCCAGCTAGCAGCCCACAAGAGCTCATCTCCATAACCTGTTGAATTGTAATATGTTTGGACCTCAGGAATGCTCTCACTGTAAGAACCTTGGTTCTTGTCGGCAAAAGAAAACAGTTGCTTGGCATGCTTGAGAAGGGTGCTTGAATATGTGGCGTCGGAGGACTTGAAAACCAGGGATGCTGATGCCATTGCTGCTGCAGTTTCAGCAGCAACTTCAGTTCCGGGAAAAGAAGTGTTTACTTGTATGAGAGGCCTTTTTTCGGTCATGGCCTCAGGTCTTTCCCAACATCCGTGGTCTACTTCAGGGTCACCCACCTGAATAGGATTTCAAAGTGGTTATAATTGAATTTAGAGCCCTAGCCCGGAAATATCCATTGGTGGAAAATGGAAATTCTATCAAACAGGGAGCACTGGGTACAATCCATTAGAGGCCTAGCGCAAAAATATCCATTAGTAGATATTTCAAAGTTGGAAGCTTTAGAATACAGCGACGTGACTTGTCGCAAACCATGAAGCACATAAACATCAACCAGCCTTATGTTGCTGTGTCCGACATGTGCCAGTCATACAAACATATAATTTATTGTCTACATAGCTGTGTACCACTTTTTTTTTTGTTTTTGTTGGGACGTGTCTGCATGGCATCTGTGTCTCGTGTTCGTATCCATATCTCTCACATTTTGATAGTAAACTAAATATAAAAAAAGATCATCTAGGTTCTAATACATAAGAATTGTTCATAGAAATAGAGATTAAAGTGACCTGAATATAGAGCACATTTTCTGAAGGATGAGCTTCAATAAGGTAATCAGTGATCCACTTGAGAGAGTCTTGAGCAGGTTCTAACAGATCAACAGTTTGCATCTGATCGCCATACTCAAGGATTGCCCATGACAACACTGTGGCTGTGAAAGCCATTGGAAATCCAAACTTAATATGGTCCCCAGCATCATACATTCCTTTTGAAAGATCCAACTTTGCTTCACTACCATCTTTAAGTGCTGAATCCCCTCTCCATGATATCTTGTTATCTACCAACTTACCAGCTGAAAAAGAACACACATAATAACATTTCAAACCATAAACAAATCCCATTTAGGTAAAAAAACAAAAAAAAAATTGGCCCGAACATCCAGTTATTAAAAAAAAAAACTTACGCGCATATCTAACCAATGCATGACTATGTTGCCTAACATCGCTAGTTACGTGCAGGCGCATTATGTCACTTGTAGCTTACCTTTGGATCTATCATCTTGGAGCCTTATTGTTGGTTCTGTCATCGTGATAAATACCTTATGTTGCTATACCGATGTCTGACTAAAAGTTCAGCCAAAAAACCTCAATAATATTGGCTGTGTTTGGTTAGATAGTTTAGTTTAGTTTTGATGATGTCATAAGGTGTAATGAGTGGAGAGAGATAAAGAGAGAAATGAGGGAAATGATGATGTGATCAAAACTAAAACTAAAACTAAACTGTAAAACGAACATAGCCATTATGATTAGAAGAATGGGAGTTTTGAAAAAAGATATATGATGACAAGAAAACAGATCAATCACCATAAAACAGAGCTTCGCAAATTCATTTTTTTTGTTCTTAAACCTTTATCAAATTACTTTTAGCACAATAAGCCAACATAAGAAGAAGAAGAGCCAAACACAGCTCAGCAATCAAAAACAAAAAACCATTAGATTCACCCGGCTTAATCTACATTCTCATAAAAAGAAAAAGCAGAGAATTTGCAAATCAACAAGTGAAATTGAAAGAGAGGAAAAAGAAAATAATTCTCCTCCTCCGTATAGGAAAACATTGCTCCTTCTTTCTTTTTTTTGCTGTCCCAATGGTCATTTTAAAAAGTTAACAAAGAAAAAGTTGGTAGTTCTTCCGTTTTTTGGTGTATTCATAAAAAGTTGTAATCGTGAAATAGGAGGAG
Source organism: Vaccinium macrocarpon (assembly GCA_022606695.1). NCBI lineage: Eukaryota > Viridiplantae > Streptophyta > Magnoliopsida > Ericales > Ericaceae > Vaccinium > Vaccinium macrocarpon. The sequence goes on along the minus strand of CM040179.1, from coordinate 2,944,549 downwards.
CAATTTGGGACAGATGGAGTAGCAATGATCAAGAATTTAACAAACCCCGCGACGCAAAATCCATCGGAAACTTAAAACAAAAAAAAAAAAGGGAAATTGAAGGGGATGAGAAACTTATACATTTCTGCACGTCAAAGAACTGCATTGCGATTTTCAGAGCATCACCATATTTCTTCTGAACTGCACCAGGAGGACCAGGAACAGGGCCCAATTCAGGCTCAGATTTCTGGGTCCTCTTTCTCACAGTTATGAAAACAGCGAGGCCAATGACAACTAGAACTAACAGAACAAGAAACCACCCACAACACCCTTTCCTCCTCGAACGCTCCCCCATTTCAGATTTAACCCAAATTCCAGAAGAAATTAATCGGAATTTCGAAACAGAGAGGGGTAAATTTGGAAGGCAGATTGGAAAAGTATGGCCAATGCGAACTGGGATTGGCCTCTGTTTTGATTTGAAGCAGAGGAATGGATGGTTGTTTCTCTTTGAATGTGGTGGAGAATAGAGAAAGGTGAAAAAACGCCACCGACAAGCGGGTGCTCGCCGTACTTTTGGGGTGAAATGACGGTAATGCCCTTTGTTATTTTGTAGTATTTTATGTTGGTTTTGGTTGGATTATTTGGGTTTTGGGATTTGGTTGGTTTTGTGTCGTTTTTAGTGAGGACCAATGATTGTGTAAGAGCAGCAGTCAATTGGGAGATTCGTGCGGGGAGACCAGAATCTTGACACAAGAGGGGGTGGTCTAAGTGTCCCGTGCTCTATCTAACTGTTCATTTTGACAATGCAGTGTTGAGATTAATTCAAATAATAGATGATTTAGATTAAAGTGTTTAGATAAGTAAAGCATCCATGGCCACCTCCAACGATCTAAAAAGATGCTATTATTATACAAAAACGCACAATTTATTTCCAAATTATATAGGTCCGTCACCACTAAATCTTTTTTATTTATATTATTTTATAAAATAATCGCTATTTAATCAAACTAATTTCATGTAAAATTGTTCTATTAATTATGTGAAACTTACGCTTGTCAAAGAAGTTGGATGAAGGCACCACATGACGGTGCCAAAAAATAATTGAAAATTTTCATACGTGGTCTTCAATAAATAATTGGAGAAATTTCATTAAGGAGCATACAATGGCGGATCTAGGACTCAAATCTATCCTGGGTTAACCAAATTTGTGCAAAAATATTAGGTGGGTTAAAATTTGGTAGGACAAACTTTTACATATAATTTTAAAAAATTCCCATTTTTTAAAACCCCACCTGGACTATAGCCCACCATAGTTCCTTCTCAGATCCACCATTGGCAGCATACATTTAATTGAGGAACGTGGTGTGCAGGCCTATCCACGATCGGTTTTGAGTGGATTGGGTCGGTTTCCAAACGGATCCGCTCATTGTGGATTGTCATTTCTCCATCTGCATCCGTCCATGAGTGAGGTATAGTTGGGGATTGGGCGGGTCGGACGGATAAGGAGAGTGGAGAAGGGCTATTGGGCAAATTGGGTGGATCAAACCCGAACCAAATTCGTCAAAACTAGAATATTATGATCCACATCTATCTGTAACATAGCTCCGGTGAGTTCGCAGACGGTTCTTGATCGGTTTAAACAGATTGGTTAATTTGTTTAGCACCCCTAATAGTTTGGGGTACCTAGTGTTGTGTTTGAGTGAACCAGACGAGTTAACCCTCCCACCCCACCGACGAATTGGTTGTGATGTAGACCATTCATCCAAAACCTTTATCTTCTCACCTACAATTTAAATCTACATGAGCTGCTAATGGTGGGGCAAGGGTAATATTGGAAACTTCAACTTTTAGAGATTCCATTAAACCATGGTAACGTGTAAAACAATCCATCGTGAATTCTCAACATGAGTCACGATCCAATATCCTTCTGTTACTTTCTTTCTTTTTCTGCATCCTGTAGTTTTCAGCTGCATTTGCTTAGCGGTAATACCGTAATAACATGCTTTTAGCAGTTAGTAAAATACATCCATGAATCTAAACCATTAATTGTGGGATGAACGGTCAAATCGGAGTGCCTTGGGACACTTCTGGCTCCCAAAAACTCCTATTTTTTTTAGAAGGCATTAACTCATAAATTGAATGTAATCTCTCCTTCTGTTATTTTGATTCACTTATGCATGTAAAATAGTGATGAGATGATAAACGTAACAAAAAATATTGTAATAGGTGTCCGATTAGGGCATCACCAATGGTATAGCCAAAACGGGATACTCAATAGTTATCACATCAGATTTTGATTATCTATATAAGACATTTATAAAGTTAACAATGTGGATTGTCACAATAGTATTTTGTGTCCATAAGAAAAAAAATTACTACTCACCCTATTTTTATTCATAGAAATGAGCACAACTTTAAATTCATACATATACGTTTTATAATATTAGTACTATTTAAAAGATATTCACAATACCTTTAAAATAAGACCATCTTGAGCATATTTTGGTAAAGATTAAAAATTAGTAATTTCAAATTTTTTAGAAAAAGTGCCAAAAAAAAAAAAAAGGTTTTGAAGTAATTAGTTGAAAAATAGAGAGAGAATATTGTTACTTTTGAATTCATTCTACCAAAAAAGACTTATAAATAGGGTGTGGTCCCCAAAATTGAGTTATTGAGTTTTGGTAATTGAGAAAATGTTGTTACTTTTGATTATCCAAATACCAAAATTTTGTTATTGGCTAAAAGGTTGTTAACTCTGATTATGCCAATGCGAGACAATTTTTGGACAAACATTATTAGCATTGGTTATTTAGATGTTTTGATTATCCCATTATGGATGCTCTTAGTAAAAAGATTTCTTTCTATAGTTTATTCAACTTCTTACATAATTCATTATTAACAATTCGATAAGTAATCAAAACAGAAAACATGTTATTTGTATAAACCTCGTCGAGTAGTCGGGTAATCTTAAATTAAAAACAGGTTATCGGTACAAACCTTGTCGAGTAGTCGGGTAATCTTAAATTAAAAATTCTGCACAGATTCGACTCATTCTCCCCAATTTATGGTAATAAAGTCTCCCCAACTTATGATAATAAAGTCATATACAAATTGCGCAGCTCACTTATGAAAGGGATTAATACTCTTCACACATAGAGATGGTAACGGGTGGGATATAGATTGAGAGACCCTATCTTACCCTGGATCTCTAATTGGAAATTTCATCCCCATCCCCACCTCCATACCCAAAAGGGATAGTGGACAATTCATCATACCCGTCTCCCACTGGGGATCGGGCATATTTGGGTAAATCCTTATCCAAACTTGGTTGAACCAAAAAAAAAAAAACGATAAGAGTAATTTATGTGTCCTATAATAAATAAAAAAAACAATTTACAACAAAATAGAAGAAAAAATTATAAAGAAATAACAGTCTATCAATAAATATAAAATTTTAACTGCCATCACCAAACTTTTTTTAACACTTAGCATATATAGTTTTAATTCGGAACAATATACACAATTTTACGTATATGCATACTTATATATACACACGTACGCATACATTTATATACTACTATATGCCCGCATATATACATACATTCATAAAAAATATACATATACAATTGGAATCGGAGGTGGATATGGGTATTCGGGGGTGGATATCACAAAATTATACCCGCCCCGTTTTCAACTTGGGATTCTTTAAGTTCTATCATACCCACTAATATTGGATGAAAGATCGAGTAATATCCGCTTCCAAATAAGCGGGGGCGGGGCGGGTATCCATCGGGTGTGGGGGAATTGCCATCCCTACTCACACATGAGAGGATTTTTTTTTAAAAAAAATATCGGCCAAACAAGAGAGATTGATAATGAACTTCTATCCTTCATCTTTCAATCCTAGCGTTTAAATGTAAACATGGCTCAATGCTCATAGACCATCGGGATATTTAGCTTTATAAATTTTTGTAGACCATTTTCAGTCAACGATAACATGTGATAAAATTGAATGCAGAGTTCAACAAACTGAATACTAAACCTTTTAAGCTGAAAAGTTTCTTCAAAAAACAATCGAATAACATATATCTCCAAAAATAAGAGCATATGTCCAAATATACACGTGCAAACTTATTTGGCATAATTTTCCCCAACATAATACTACGAATTTATGTGTTGGTTTAATCTTACTTGGTTCCAAATATAAATATTCGTTGAGAACAATTATAAAATTGCACAATTGACACTAATATTTATTTTTTTTGTATATAACTAGTTAATGGAGCTAGTAAAATTAAGATAATTCTTGAACACCCTATTACAAATTCATGGCCGTCGCTGCGATGATAGTACGATAGTACTAAGCGGTGGTGTAATCATTATAGTGAAGAAGTAAGGTGAAATTAGTGGTGGATTGTAACAAAGAGATAATTGTGGTTGGAGTGGAGGTGGTGGTATTGGAGAGATGACGGTGATGGGTGTTATGGTAGTGGTCATGCCACTGGAATGGTGGTGGTAGTATTTGTAGTGGTGGTGGAGTGATTTGTGGCTAGTGATGGCGGCATTGGTGTGGGGGTGGTAGTCATGTCTTTAATCGGGTGCTGATGGAACTTGCGATGATAGAGTAGTGGTGATACAAGGTTCCATCGTGGCAATGATGGTGGTGGTAGACAATGGCGGCGGTGATGGCGATGGTGGTTGTAGAGAGTACTAGTGGTAAAAGGAATAAGTGATATACAAGTATTAATAAATTCAGTCAGAATTAAGTAAGGTACAGATTACTTAATTTTTATAATTTTTTATGCCTATATTTTAAGATGCACTTAAAATATTAGGTATGATGAAATGTGGTTGTAAAACTGCGAGCACCTAAGTCCTCCGTGAAAAACCATGAAATTACTCGAGTACGCATTCTTTAGAGTCACCACTTGATTTTAAGGTTAACTAAGCAATCAAATTTAACGTACATTCATTCAGATAACCGGTTCGTCATTACTAGAGATGATTTTGGTTTGGGAGCTAGGTTACGAGATGAAAAGGTTTACTAAAAATTGCGCCTATCCTACTTAATCGAAATGATTTGCCTCTACTCATAATTTATGGGATTTAAAAAATAATTGTTAAAGTGATTTTATCAAATACCGGAGAGGGAACAAGAAAATAAAAGTTAATCTAATACATGAGAGGGCTCATACCTGTGCGGCTGTAATGTTGATGGCTTTTACACTTCGCAGCTGTAAAGTAGTTTCTCAATTAGTAGGATTTTGAGCTTGTTTGTTGGGCTTTGTGCGTTATGAATGAGGTTTTTTCTTGTGCTTGATAATGGGCTTGGAAATATGAATTTTGGAAATGTTTATTGGGCTTGTAAAGGTGATTTCAATTCGGAAAAATTAGTCAAAAATACAATATTTTTTATCCCTTTTAAAGATAGGACAAGCATTTTTTCAGATTCAATAGAAGGACACACGTTTTTTTTTTCAGATTCAAGGAAAGGACACCCAAAAACTAGTAAGTATTCACTAGTTTTTTTTTGTTTCCGGCCATTAACATGGCCCGTGACCTGAAGAACCCTTCGAATCCCATCACCACAAATTTGATCGCCGTACGAAACGTGACCTTCGTGAATTCTGCACAATTATCAGATCAAATCAAATCAGATCGTTCAAAAGAGTTCTGAATCAGAAGCGAATTTGAAAATTGAAGTAGCAAAAGAGAGATCAGTAGGATTATGGGCTACTCTCCAAAAGCAAACTTCAGCAACATTCATCTATAATCAGCCATGGGGGCTTCTTTCCAGCTTCGTGTCTACGGTACTTCTCGATTTTAGTTTTGAATTTGGAGTTTGTGTCTATGTTTTCTATCTCCCTCTACTTATCTTGTTTGGGTGCCGTGTTTTTGGTTCAGAGTAGTATTTGGGGGGTTTCGGCTGGAGCTATGCACGCTAGGTGTTTGTGAAAAGTCCCCAATGAAATTTGTTCTATAGTTTCTCTATAAAAATGCTCATAAATTGTTTGATGTAATGCCAAATAAAAGGTGCTTATGTACAACCAAATGTCATTCCTTCGATTGTTTTGACATTTATGTATAACCAAATCCCATTCCTTTGAAGAAGGTTTGAAGAAGGCAGAAGGACCATTTGTTTAGATGTGATCCTGTAGGTAATACCCTCATGGTTTAGTCTACACATTATGAACAAGAACTAACTCCTGGGATTTTTGTTTGTACTCGTGTTTATTGTTAATTTATGTACGTGCGCTGCAATAGAATGACAATGGAGATGGAATTCTATGTCATTATTTGATTATTTTGTCAAGCTTTTATACAGCTAACTAATTTGTCTTTTGGCTCTATAGTTTACATTGTTAATGTTTGAAGAGTATAGTTTTTTCTTGTATACTCGGCCAGAGGTGGGGTGGTGGTTGGCCAAGTGGGGACGTGATTATTTTTTTAAAATTTTTTGTTCGAAATTCAAGTTTTTAAAAATTAGTAACATTTCACTAATTTTTTTGGTTGCCGGAAGTGGTCGGCCCGAGGTGGGATGGTGGTCGGCCGGAGTTGGAGTGATGTATTTTTTAATTTTATTTATGAAATTTGAATTTTTAAAAATTTGTAAAATTTCACTAATTTTTTTGGTCGCACGAAATGGTTAGCCAGATGTGGGGTGGTGGTCAACTAGAGGTGGGATGGTATTTTTTTGAATTTTATGTTCGAAATTAGTGTTTTTAAAAATTAGTGACATCTTACTAATTTTTTGGTCGCCGAAAATGGTTTGCCAAAGGTGGGGTGGTGGTCGGCCAGAGGTGGGGTGGTTTTTTTAATTTTATGTTCGAAATTAGAATTTTTAAAAATTAGTAAAATCTCAATAATTTTTTTTGTCGCCGGAAGTGGTCATCCAGAGGTGGGGTGGAGATTTTTTTAAACTTTATGTTTGAAATAAGAATTTTTTAAAATTAGTAACATCTCACTAATTTTTTTGGTGGCCGGAAGGGCCAAAGGTGGGGGTGGTGGTTGGCCAGAGGTGTGGTGGTGATTTTTTTAAATTTTATGTTTGAAATTAAATTTTTTAAAAATTAGTGACACCTCACTAATTTTTTTGGTCGCCGGAAGTGGTTGGCTAGAGGTGGGGTGGTGGTCGGTCAGGGGTGGGATGGTGATTTTTTTGAATTTTATGTTCGAAATTTGAATTTTTAAAAATTAGTGACATTTCACTAATTTTTTTGGTCGCCGAAAATGCCCAGCCAGAGGTGGGGTGATGGTCGGCCAGAGGTGGTGTGCTGATTTTTTTGAATTTTATGTTCGAAATTAGAATTTTTAAAAATTAGTGACATCTCACTAATTTTTTTGGTCGCCGGAAGTGGTCGGCTATAGGTGGGTGGTGTTCGGTCAGAGGTGGGGTGGAGATTTTTTTTGAATTTTATGTTCGAGATTAGGATTTTTTTAAATTAGTGACGTCTTGCTAATTTTGTTTGGTCGCCGGAAGTGGTTGGCCAAAGGTGGGTTGTGGTCGACCGGAGGTGGTGTGGTAATTTTTTTGAATTTTATGTTCAGAATTAGAATTTTTAAAAAGCAGTGCCATCTTACTATTTTTTTTGGTCGCTGGAAGTGGTCGGTCAGTGGTGGGGTGGTGATTTTTTTGAATTTTTTTGAATTATTTCATAAATTTTTGGTCGCTGGAATATAGGTCGATTGAATTTTTTTTAATTTTAAAATGGCAAATGTTTTTTGTTTTTATGTTCGATTGCGAAAATTCCTTATCCTTCCTTTTAAAAATGCCAAATGTTTTTTGTTTTTATGTTCGATTGCAAAAGTTTATTGTCCTTCCCTTTAAAAATACCAAATGTTTTGGATTTTTAGCTAATTGGCCCATACCTGCAATTTTAAGTGTTGAATTGGGTTCTGAATGGACCCCCACATTTTTTAATTATAAGTAAAACTTTTAAAAACTCAGTCCATCACTCAATTTTTATATCAAATTGAATTTTAATTAAATTTTTTTCCTGAAATAAAGGATGACTCAATTTTTTTTTTTGAAGGACGTCTCAAATTATTTCTCAACTTTTACAAAGTCATATTTTCCATTTCAAATTTATAACTATTCCATTTACGAACTATTTGCTCATATTTAAGTTTAGATTTGAGTTTGTCGATTGAAGTATATCATATCAATTGAAAATTTTATTTAAATTTGAATAAAAAAATTGGATAAGGACTAGCTTGACAGGTGTTATAAGACATTGTGGGGACGGTGAGGAACTATAGGTTAGGGTGGGGGTGCCATGGCATCGCTGTTTTGCTATTACCACCATATATGTACTACATATATTTATCACAATAGAAACATAATAATATATTGGCACCCCTCTACAAGCATCAAACCCAATCTAGCATCGAAGGAAAACCTATATTCCTTTGGGAAAAAACTAAAAACGAATTATTGATTTTTTTATTTTGTCCTTGTTCAAAAAAAGTTTGCATTTATTAATTTTGCGTCAAGATTCTATAATTTCTAGATTCCTTTCGACGAGACAAATCTAACAAGTATAAATTTATGGTCAAACCAAATATTTTTTTGAATAAAACCAAAATACTTGGATTATTGGATTAATTTTGGGTTTATTCAAAAATATTTGGTTTGCCCATAAATTTATACTTGTTAGATTCGTCTCATCGAGAGAAATCTAGCAACCATAAAATCTTAACGCAAAATTAACAAATGCAAAAAAAATAAAATTGAATAAGGACAAAATGAAAAACCTATAATCTGTTTTTTGGTTTTTCTCCCAAAGGTGCTTGACTTGAGTATTGCTCCAACAAGTTGGTCTTTTTTCTTTATCTTCAAAATAAAATTAAGGAATATACTTATGATAAAACAAGTGCAAATGAAACTATTCAAAAATTCCATGTCAAATTTGTATGTTGCATTGCCATACATTTCTCATACATGATCTTCTAAAATTTGGCATCCTTAAATAAAAATATTGGTTCCGCCACTGGTTGGGAACCCTCAAGAGATTGACTCGGTGGTCAAGACTTAGAAATTAGAGATTTACTAATTATTAGGTTTCAGACTTGAAACCTTCATGGGACAATCTTCACGAAACTTAACTTCGGTTTCAATAGTCCCCTTGTTAATAGATGATTGGCCATCCAAAATTTTATCAGCGTGTGTGCAAGCTGGTCAAGAAACTCAGGGACACTGCTGGGACATGTCTTTCACACCGGGGCCCAGCAAGTAATATTTGGACTTTGGAGTTTTTGGTTTCTCATATCAAAAGTGCTTTGGGGTAAATTCTGTATTATTCAAAACTTGCAGGATAAAATTGTGAACAATTTAGTACTGTACGTAAATTTGTCTGCCCTAAATTGCTAAAATCGATAAAAATCGGAACGCACCCTAAAATCTAAACCTTTAATTGAGCAACAAAGCTCCGGCGACGATCGGCTGCTCTGGCGACTAGTACAGGTACCCCTCTCTCTCTGATTGCTTTTTCTTACTGAATTTTCGAAATGCTTGTTGTTCTCGTTATGGGTTCTTCGGTAAATTGAATGTTCTTCTTTTATAACGTTTTTGGGGGGCCCTGAAGCGGTAGTTTTTCTAGGTTTTTGTCAAGCGCCGGCACTGATTATGATACTTTTTGTTTTGTAGTAACAAGTAGTTCGATTATACACAAATTTTTATGTGCGTAAAATGCTTAATTTTGTTGTTGCTGATCGTTACCGTGATTGGAACCTTAAAATTATTTGTAGATATTTGGATGGTTGAACTAAAATTACAGTCCATTGGGCAAATCTGTTATTCTATGGAATAGCTTCTGCTGAAATATGTCACAAGTTGTACACGATATTACTCGAATTGTTCCTCTTTCGACTCCAACGACTATAACCCCTCTCTAAAGCATCTGTTCTTAAAAATTAAACGAAAAAAATGAAAATAATTTTAGCCCCGCTAAATTTCAAATGTAAAACTTTGTCCTCTGCCTTCTACTTTTTTAGGTGGGATTATAGCATATCTATAACAGTATCAGTTTCTGAGAGTAGAAACCCAGTTTGTACTGTTGAGTGTTGATATGTTCCAAATCACTAGTCGCCTTTTCCTAAACTGCTGGAGCTTAAATGTTTTTTCTTGAATGGTAGCTAAGTCCCTGACTTGCTATGTGTTTCCATGCACTAGATTTGTATGGATATATGCTGAATCCTTCACAATTCCAGTAGTTAAAGTAAAGAATTCTGTGTCTATACATTTCGTTAGCCTAGAAATTGCCAGGGAATCCTGCATTATAGGGGTGAAAGAAAAACCGAAAAACCAAAAAAAACCAACCGATCGGTTCGGTTTTCGGTCGGGAAAAAGCTGTGTCGGTTGACTTCGGACTGAACCGAACCGAACCGAAAAATTATCTGTTCGGTCTCGGTTTCCTGGAAATTGGTTTGGCCCAAACCGAAACCATGCCAATTTGGACCGAAATACCCCGAAACCACCCCTATTTGGACCGAAAACCGAAAAAAACGATCTTGACCCCCCAAAAATAACAAATTCTAGCCATCCATCTCAATCTTAACGCCGGACCGAAAAAACCAAAAAAACCGAAAAAATCGAGAAAAATAGAACCACCCCGAACTGATTGGTCTATTGTTTTTTTTGGTCGGGATTGGTTCCCAGCAAAACCACCCCGAACCGATCGGTTCGGTCCCGGACACCCCGAAAACCGAACCGATCGATTTTCACCCCTACTGCATTACACATGTCAATACATTTGCCAAATGAAAAAAAGAATTTAGATTCGCGGTCTTTATCTCAAGACTCAAACTTAACAACTATGCAAAAATTATCTTGTTCAACTTTGTATCACGTAGCATTTCCCTATACCCGTAAGGTCGTAACATAGTTGGACCACATTTCATGGTTCATTTTCTGTATTGTTTCCAATTTATGTACCAGTGACTATGTTGGACCTGTATATCCCAGCATTTAAATGGTTTGGTATCATTTTATGACTTTCTTATATGGAGACCCGTCCCCATTTGTGTCTTCTCTCAATAAGTTTGTGAAAACAATGTTTTAGGACACTCTTGGAGCCATACGAAGTGATTTTCTCATTCCCTGGCTTCAACTACTTGTCACAAAACTGAAATATTTTTTTTTACTTATTGCTAACCCAGAAAGCAATTGACATGCTGCTATTACTGATCAGAAAATAAAACATAATCCTTGACATGCTTCTTGATGGAGAAGCTATGCATTTCCTATGAATAAGATTCGTGTGTCAGTTTCTCTCATAATTGGTCATTAATCCATGTGTATGGGGTGTTAACTAATGATCGTAGCTGTATAAAAACTCTGTTTTTTTTTGGCTGCTTCAACTTTGGAGGACAATATTTTATAGATCTTTCGACGTAGATGTTCTGTTGGTGATAAAGAGCTCGTACCGTACTATAGTCTGTAGCGGATCTATGTTATTTTTACTTTTCACTCAACTAGCTTAACCCAAACTCCCAACACTGGGAAAAGGCAAAGAGCCAAAGATCATATTTCAAGATTGAACTCCAAACAAGGTTTAGTGAGCGGCAGTCATGTACTCCTGCTTTAGGTATTTTAACAAACATCTCCTCCTTACGTTAAAATGTGCATGAACAGTGATCATTGGATACATCTGATGTGATCATATAAAACATTGCATGGCTATATAAAACTTAAATATGTGAAATTCTTGCTGCTGGCAATCAGAACTCTTGAAAATTATTTCATTATGAAATACTACATTTTGTTTCTAGCCATTTGTACTTCCTGCTCTGGATTTGGAAATAGAAAACCATTTTGTCTTTAAATAGGTTTGTCACTCTTTTTTCAAAATTGTTTCCCCTATTATTTAACTGATTATTTTTTTGCTGTAGATGGATGGTGAAGCCAGTGAACGCCAACCCAAGCAAGAACGTTTAAGGACCAGATGGACTGCATCCCTTGATAAGATATTCGCAGACTTGGTGGTTGAGCAAATCCAACTGGGGAATAGACCAAACAATGTCTTTGACAAGAAAACATGGAACCTTATCCGTGACGAATTCAATAAGCAAACAGATCTGAACTTCAATAATAACCAATTGAGGAAGCATCTGGATGTTTTACGGACCCGTTACTATAACTTGAAGTCTACTTTTGATCAAAACGACTTTGTTATGGACGATCCTTGTTGTATGGCGTTTGACCTTTGGGAAGACATTGGGGTATATTTCCTTCCACAAGTTTATTCTTTGCCAACTTAAATTCATGTGATTTTCTGATGAATTTGAATTTTGTAGGATCAAGCAGCACAAATTACACCGGAGACAACCAAAATCAAGGAATGTCCCATCTACGAGCAACTATGCACAATATTCGCAGACACAGGAGCTGATGGAAAATATGCTCAATCAAGTCACTATGAAGAATTTGACAAGTCTATTGGGATAGACGATCCTGAGAAGTTGATGTCATGTCCAGATAGCAGAACCCCACTTGCTAAAACGCCATCATCCTCAAAATTCACACAAGGGAATGCCCCTCCGGTGCAAAAATCAAGCAAGAACGTAGGAGAGAGAAAAAGGAAGCTTTCTGATGAGGCAGGCCCCGTTTCAGGACATACCAAGAGGGACCAAGAACGGAACGAGGCCATGGCAGAAGCTATGTTAGAGATGGTTGCCGCTTCAAAGTTGAGGGCAGCTACAATACCTAAGAAAGATGATTTATTTACGATATCTAATTGTGTGAAAGTCTTGGATGAGATTGAAATGATGGAAGGTATCGATAGCCACCTCTATTTCGCTGCCTTGGACCTCTTTGAGAACCGTAACCTAAGAGAAACATTCATTTCTCTAAAAAGCAACAAGATTAGGTTGACATGGTTGCAGGGGAAATGTGGTACTGCCGTCATCTCTAACTGAAGCTAATGACACCTTGAGCTTACTTCATAGTGTAAAGATAATCCGTCCGTTTAGTACTAAGTACGGTTTTTTGTTTTCTTGTAAATTTGTCTCAACTTGTTTTGGTTAATTGCTGATCTAGAGGATAGAGTTCACAGCAGCAGATTGCTGATTACTCGAATTTGTGCATGATCATACAATTTTTTGGAACTAAGATAGGGGGGCCCTTGCCTGTAATCGAAGTCTTGTAACTTCGACTGAGATTGTTATTTTGTCTTCCTTTTTTCCTTTGACATTTTCAAGTGTACAGCACATAGCAGTTGAAGCAGTGGAGTTATTCGTTCTGATTTATGGCTTGAGTGGATTTATACATGTACCGGTTTATGGTAGGTTTGGCTTTCGATTGGAAAGGGTGTGAATTTGCTGCCCGATTATAATTGCCTGAAAATTTATCATCTCAAAGGACATCAATTAGGGATGGCAACGGGACGGATTAGAGATGGATTTGACTGTTCCTGCCTCCAATCTCCGAACCTCATATTGGCCTCCGTCCCTGCCCCGTTCCCAAACAGGGAATCATTTCCACCCTGGGATTGGGGATCCTTACCCCGATCCGTAAATCACCACACCCAAAAAAAAAAAAAATCCAGAAAAAATACCTCAAGAGAAGGGGGCGCTGCTTGATTATGTTTGAGAATGTGAAGAATGAAATGTACTACTATGTATAAACTAATATATATATATATATATATATATATATATATATATATATATATATATATATATATATATATATATATCTCTCTCTCTCTCTCTCTCTCTCTCTCTCTCTCTCTCTCTCTATATATATATATATATATATATATATATATATATAGTGGGGAAACCCTAGTAATAATTAGGAATAAGTTTATGGGTCTATGTGTGAATAACATATTAGAAGTGTAATGAAATGGGTGGAGGGGTATGTAGAACCGCTTCCAACCCGATCTCTGATTTTTTATTTTTTTATTTCTTATTTCCCTTCAAATCCAATCTGATCCCCAAAACTCCAACCTGAACAGGACGGGACGGATCGGACCAGGTCATATTTTAAGTTAAATAGTTAAATCGTTTACAAGATCCAAAGAAAGGGTCGATTATTGATGAAGAATCGACTTCAAGCCACGATGCCAGAAGATGGCGGCTTCAATCTCATGCTATGGTGAATCCAATTAATTGCTTTTGTCATATAAAGACCACACTGGAATACCAAAAAACTGATCATTCATACATAAGAAGAAAGGGAATCAATTTTCACCACAGGAAAACAGTACAACAATAAATTAAAAAGTTAATCCATGTCGGACAGCAAATAATGTCCTAGTTTCCTTCTCCCAGTTTATAAAAATCCAGCATTTCTTCTTCCACCGGATGAGTTTCACCTACTATAACAAGGCAATGTAAAGGTGCCCCAAAATTGACTGTGAGCAATTGCTTCATTGATCCGGCAACTACCATCTGATCTTCACTTCCCAACCGGGCAAAACCAACACAATGAGTGTTGTCATTGTATGCTGCAAATCAGGAAGACAATTTTTAAGTACAACAGAACAGATTCATCTTATTAACTCTTGACTCCTGCAGACTACTAAACAACCTAAACAAAGCAATATCTTTGAACACACCCAAACTAGTACAGCAATGCTGGCATTTTTGAAACTCATAAGACGAGCATTATTCTTGGTTTTTTTTTTTTTTTTTTGTGTTCAAAGCCTTCAACTTCAGTTGTCCTCTCTGCTTGTCTACCCACTCACAGAGCATTACTCGTCTTTTTTTTTTCTTTTTCCTGTTCTACTTCAGTGTCCTCTCTGCTTGTCTTCCCATTCAAAATGAGGACAAGTCCCTCACTCATAATAAACAAATCTAATCTGAGGTGAGAAATTGAGAATACGAAGCAAATGAATCCACTGGAAAGACAAGGAAATCAACCAAAGTGTGATCATAAACATTGGCACGGATACATATGACAACAAGGTGGAGTATTTTTTTTTTGGGGGGGTACTATGGAAATAAGACTTGAGATAATAAGATGTTCTTGGCAATCTACTCAAATACGGTTGACTCAATGTCTTGCTAGACTATCATACTCCAAAGATCCTGTATTTTCTACTTATGTTGCTCATTGTAATGGGTAGTCTCACATTATGCTCACTATCATGATACGATTATGACAAAGTAGATCAACACAATCAAATTGAGAATAAAAATCTGTGTGTGTGTGTGTGTGAGAGAGAGAGAGAGAGAGAGAAATTCGGTGAAGTAGAGATTGCGTGAAAATATAGCCCAACCAACCAGCATACCAGCAAGTCAGGGAATTCAATAGATCAGTAGCTCATAAGCAACCAAAGTATACAGCAATGGAAAAAATCAAACTTAATCAATAAGGCTAATTTCCTCCATTAAAATGATTGAATCTTCCCAAATGAACTGAACCATTGAACAACAAATGTACCAGTAAGTACCAGGAATTAGAAGAAGATGAAGAGAGAGATCCTAAGATAACATTGAGCAAAGGAAAATGTTAAGAGTTGGAAATAGAGTGGACCTACCAGACTCTCCACGCATTTGTTCCACCTCCAAGAGCTGCTCAATTGCAGTTCCTATCGTCATGTACCTTGGTGGCTCATACTGCTTTCTTCCTCTGGAGATATTATACAAACAGAGGCAGACCAGTTCTAAATTAGTCTAAGTGCTCATAGAGAAACCATATGACAATGCATGACAATATACAACGAGGATGTGGTGATAAGGTAGAAAGCAAATACTAATAGAATGCATGCAATCTATCTGAGCTCTGACCTGCATAAAGATTCCAGCGAAGGCTCCTTCACACGTATATCTGTGTTCAAGATATTTGGAAGAGTTATACATTGGCACAAAACATCTAGAAAAAAAAAGTGTCTTATTGGAAAATCAGCAAAGACCTAATGATGAAATCATTCTCACTATCTTTTCCTGACAAACGAAAATTAGAAAGAACAAAAAAGTTGAGTCCTTATAGTTATGGCAGTAATCAAATAAAGATATGAAATCTTCTTGTTTTAAACAGCTAAGTTAACGACAAAATTGGATCCAAATGTCAACAACCTTATAACTACTGAGATATATACCAACTTCAAGCATCTGAAGTTACTATAGCTGAATGTAAATGCATCGTACAACTAATAAGATAAGCAGAAACTCATTCTTCCTAACTTTAACTATAAATTTTCCAGATATCCAAGTTTTCTCCCAATATAACAAGAGAAATGTGTACAAAGAAGGAAAACACAAAAAGTAGGGGATGGTAATGATTCGTGCAACCACCAATGGCATCTATATGGAGGATTAGGAAAATCCACCATATTAGGAATTTAGTTATAGCAGCAAGCCAGCAAGAACCTTCACAAACATAATGGCTAATCATTGAAGCGCCACATGTTATCTTTGTGAAGGGACAAGGGGCGTTTACCACGCTAAAATACAAACATGTAATATCCCTGTATCATATAATAACACTATCTTTTACCTAATAAACATAGCGTGTGTAATCCAAGCACGCGATTTCTTTGTATCTTCTCATAAAAACTGCTGGGCCTCCATGTTTCTGTAAAGAATGGTATGGAAACTGTTTCGCCATATCGGTAGAGTTGTAGACCACAAACTCCAACTGCATTCATCACTGATGCATTATGTACCACCTTGACATCCACCCCTAGTTTCTTCGCTCGAACAACAAGATCAGTGTGTGTTGTAGCTCTATGTTTAACAATAGAAAACAGAATACAAGGGAGAGGTTCTAAGTTAGTGAAATCAATAACAAATCCCATTGTGGAGGAAAATAGCAAAGGACATGAGCAAAGGACACGTAGAATGTCAAGTTCCTGGGCTATATTTCCTTTTCCTTTCTTGTTTCCTTCTGCTATTATTTGTCATGTATGAGTACTAACTACCAGTGCAACATTGAAAGAACAATAATAAAGCACCCCATCCTTTGGAGGTAATCTTAGAAACATCTGATCATACGAAAACTTGAAAATAGTCTAAATGAAAAGGCTTAGTTTCTTTCAGGTATCCAAAACAAAAAAAATTAACACAATTCACCTACTTAAAGTAATTTATTGACAACTTAACAAATAAAATAATCAAATGTCCTCAGAATATTGGACAAATAAACAAAGTTTACCAAAACCAAATCCATCGTGACAAACATAAATAGAAAAACTACCAAAAGAATAGATTTGCCATTCGAACAGTCATGAATCAAGAGTAATGCATCCACGTCAGTAACATTTGGGTATATCACACTTGTACAAGCACATTACAAATTACTACAAAGGAAAATGCTAACCACCGCCCACTACGCAATGTATGATATGTAAAAGGTGCATTGATGTCCGAGAAAACTGTATTGATATCTGAACTTATTTTTCATTGTGTGCATATTATCTCCCGCCCACTAGCAGACCCAATTACAAAAAGGACATAAGGATAGTTCAATACCCAAAAGGATCTCCAACAACCAGGAAAGCAACATCAGACTCTTGAGCTTCTGACAATATAGCATCTGCTTTGTCCTCCACAGTTTCTCTATCTGCCAGCACTACCGGCTTTCCATACAGTTTTTCCTGAACAAGAAATTGAAAACACAATACAAATTGATCAAAAACCAATACCCATTTGTTCTCTTTGATTTTTCTCTTGCAAATTGTTGACCAGTAGAACAGAAGGGGATTCGAATGTGGGTACACACCAGAGTGGAGAGACCATCAGAGGAGATGCCAAAAGAGAGGAGAGAAGTGTAGGACTCTATGTACACTTTATCGCACGCCTTCACTGCTTCAAGACCTCTCAAGGTGATATCTTTCTCGTTACCCAGTCCCAGTCCAATTATGTACAACATCTCAACTCTTTCTGAAAACCCCACAAAAACCCTTAACACTCTCTCTCTCTCTCTCTCTCTCTCTCTCTCTCTCTCTCTCTCTCTCTCTCTCTCTCTCTCTCTCTCCTTCCTTAATTCTGGAAAAACCCAATAACAACCTTATTTCTCTCTCTTTCCTTTAGCTACTTCTTCCACCTCGTGACGAAGATCAACTAAACCCTAACCTTTCTTTGTTTGGCTTGCCAGGGGATGAACGTTAAACCCTAATTGGGAAAACTGAACAGTACGGTTTTCTTATCTTAGTTTATATAAATGTAAAACATGAGCGGTTGATACGAAGTGTCGATATGTCCGAGTGGTTAAGGAGACAGACTTGAAATCTGTTGGGCTTCGCCCGCGCAGGTTCGAACCCTGCTGTCGACGAACTATCATGTTTCTCATTTTTACATCTTAAAAACAAATAGCCATGCAGATTTATGTGGCAGAAAGTGGCGTTTCTAATTTTTACATCTTAAAAACAAGTAGGCATACAGATTTATGTGTATCGAATGAGCACCACGCTAGTTATTAAAAAAAAATCACTTTTGTGTGTTTCAAATAGCCTCATGTATCAAATGGGCTATGAATCTATAATTTAGAAAAGAGAGGAAAAAAAATGACAATATAAACAACAGAGAATTGGGCTAAGGTCAATAAAAGGGACCCAAAAATGCATTTAGCCCAACTTAATTTTTTGTAAGATAAGGGTGACATTAATAGTACATTTCTTTAGGAGTAAGGTCCAAAAGTGGACAAAAATGCCCTGCATCCATCCTCGTGTGCACGCAAACGAGGAAGTAATTTCTTACTTCCCTTTTTCGTGTTGTTTGAAGGCAATCTCTCTCCTTCCTTTGACGTCACCACTTACCGGTCGCCCCACCGCTTTGGTGTGTCAAATACATATACAGACGATAGAAGAGGTCATTGGCTCCTACAGACAAAACAAAACAAAACCGAACACTATCCCACCTGAAAAAAAATCCCTCCCTGGGTTCTTGGCATCCCTCCCGTGTCCACCCATCCAGGACCTCCACCCCACATCTCTCTCTCAAAAAAAAAAAAAAGAAGACAATTTTAGAAAATTAGGATTTGGGGTTTGAAGAGTTTTGGGAGGGCCAACTACATTGCTATAGGGTGATTGATTGATTTTTTTGATCCAATGTCACAAATATTTTTGAAGCCATAAGTGTATAAATTGGTATTTCATGGACATAATTCTCTTCATTGATAGTTTCGATGAGACTTTGAAATATTTCTCGATTGGTCTTGAATAGCAGTATTGAAAAAAGAAATTGGATCATCGAGGAAATGAAAACAAAGAGAAGCCCCTCAGGACCCCGTGGGGTCTACTACAAATCAATTGAGAAAGGTGAGAAAATATGAGAAATGGAGAAAAATAGAACTCTTATATTTTGTCACATCTGTTTCGACTTTCGAGTGCAAATTTGCACTCGTTTGTTTCTCACCAAGGGAAAAAAAATGGTGGATTTTGCGATAACCAAAAACCATTTAGTTTTAATTTCCCCCTCCTTGTAATATTGAGAGATCGCCCCGTGAAAATGCAAATGGATAATTTTAGTTTTAAATCCATCTGATGACCCCTGTATGACATTCAAAAAAATTTCACCATCCAAAAAGAGAGGAAGGCCACAATAGTTTCTTCTCTTTCAGTACATTATTTGCCAAACAGACTGAGACGACCAAGCAAAATGAATAAAAATTTTCAAGTTGAAGACACAAAATCAGAACAAATCCGCATCACATCCTAGAAGTTATGACTATTCTAGGCTCAAAAATCATCTTCCAGTTAGATTGCGAGTGTTTTTGGCGAGAAAATTTTGGGTACGGAGATTGTACATACGCGTGGTACCCGGCACCCCATCCGAGTCGTCCAAATATGTTTTGGACAGCCTAGATTTGATGGTCGCATTCTTGTAAATTTTGGGAGCAAATTTACCCCCTCAAATCTGAGCCGTCCAAAACACGTTTGGACGGCTCGAATAGGGTGCCAGGCACCACGTGTATATACCCTCTCCGTACCTAAAATTTTCTCGTTTTTTCGGGTAGTCTGTTGTGTTCCCTCTCTTATAACAATCACTCTCGGACATAAAGATCGACAAAAACTCATAGCCAAAAGAGAGGAGCCTTGTATTACTTGTTAGCAGAATCATACATCAGACGAAGGTATGAAAAACAACTTAATCATCCGAAAAGGGAAAGCAATGAAAAGTAGTATATGCTACAGAAGAGTGTTTTTCAAGAAGTTGTGTTGATTCCTCGGTGTGCGAAACAAATGAATTGAATTAGCCGTCAACTGCAATCCAGAATCTCTCACAGAAGGTCTTTGAAAACTTAGTCATCGTCTTTGAATTCTCTGTTCAACGTAAACAAATTCTTGCATCAACAACAGAGCATCAAACAACTCCGATCCAATAAAGGAAAAAAAAAAATAATAAAAAGAAACTCAGAAAGAACCATTTATTGGAAATTTGAAATGATCCTGAAACAAAGTTCAAAAGTTGGAAACCATGTTTCGTGATCCTGCCAGAAACACAATCACGCTAATACTCAAATTTCAATATCTTAGTTACTGATTAATTGAGAGAGATTGAATCCAAATGAATGTGGCAGAGAGTAAATCATATGTGCTCGACGGATTCTCAATGGTGTTATTGATTAAATTCCAAGACTACAAGTTTCATACCTACGATCAAGGTATCGAGGTTGAATACCACTGCCTTGACAGGTGGTGCACGTCAAAGAACCAGCACCGTCACAATTTATGCATCGCGAGACTTCTCTTTCATTCCCACCAAGCTCCACCGTCACACTGCCACTTCCCAGGCAAAATCGGCACTTCTCTGGAAGACAAGATTTCAAGAACCAAAAGTTATGCCACCTTCCATGGGGACAACTCGAAAAAACAACACAAATGACACCCTAATCTTGAAGGGGATCTCATGTGTGCATTAAGGTACACCAGAAGTTGGATAGACTCTTGATGCTATACAATTTACATTGGTTCAAACACCAGCATTGAAGCTACATTTGCATCAACAAAAACATTGGTGGAGGTGGGGGTTTTGGAGCAGTGGAGGGGTGGTGTTTGGGGTGTTTTCGGCTAGGTCCTCATTTGACGAAGGTGACTTTGGTCAACACCGGCTTTGATGTTCAGGCTTTTTTGTGATCTGTTTTGACTTCGGCCTTATTGTCCAGGAACAAGGCGGTGGCATAGCTTGTCTCTTTGTTGTTGATGGTGGGTTGCGGCGGTGGCATGATGTGATCCTCTATTGATGATGCCGGGTGTGGTCGAGATTAATTGGGTGATTGTTGTTTGGCTGTTTTATGTTTTCGGTTTTTTTTTTTTTTTTCAATCAACCTTCGGTTCATTTCCCCTTCCCTTCCCCCAATCTGATGTTCCCATTGTCAGAATTGCCTTTGCTATTACGTCTCCCAAACCCAGTTGAAAGTGGAGATTTGAGCATAAAGAAATTCTTCCTTCCTAGACACAAGCAATATCTTGTTTGCCTTGCCCCCTAATGTAGACGGTTACCCAGAATAAAGTACCTCCCAGTATATTCTCCATAAAAATTGGCCCTATGCCATTCTTGACGAATTGCTCCTAGGACTCCTTCTGTTGTTCCTAGCTTGTAGCTTTTGTTTTGTTGTTTTTTCTCTTGTAATGAAGTTATGCCTTCCTTGTTCTTCTTACTTGTTCGTTTTTTCAATAATATTTGGATTACCAAAGAAATTCACAAAAAAAAAAAAAGTGCAAACACTAATCATCAACACCATAACTAGAAGTCTAAAAGAGTGCTCTTAATTCCCGATGGACCAAAAACACAGACATCGTAGGTTGTGCTGAAACATGACAACAAATGCAAACCATTTGGCGTAAAGTTTTTGATAACTCGGTATCCAGCCAACAGACCGAATAAGCCGGGAACCAATCCCACTGTCCAATAGGTAGGGCCCAATTAAAGTTGGGACAAAACCTGTGTCAACTGGCCCGACAGAGATGTCATTAAGGTTTAGGAAACGCAAGGTGCCTCTGATCAATTATGTTCAATTCGGTCGCAGTAAAACCAAACTTAAGCGTGCTAAAATAATGTTGACACAACCAAGATATAGAAAAACCAACTGGGGTTAGCTCAGTTGGCCACCCATGTACACCTCTAAATGGGAGGTTAGGGGGTCAATCCTCGCCAAAAGATTGATTATTTCTTCCTGAATGGGAGTTTATTTGTTTACTTATTAGCTCCACTTAACGGGGCTAGCAGTTAGGCTTAGTATGATTGTTGACTTCTGTCCAATCGATGCCAACTTATTGACGCAGCGGAATTCACGAGAAACTAGTTGCGTACTAGTTCAAACGAAAATAGGTCTCGAATCCACGAGAGTTCTTGAATCCACAAGAGAAAGAGAATAATTCTGATTTATAATTGATTAAAAGTTGCCCATTAATAGAGGTTACATGCCCTTTTATAGGGAGAACTATCAAACCCTAGCAAAACTTACCTAAAAATTAAAATATCCCGAAAATTGGGGAAACTCCCAAAATTGAAAACTAGAAAGAAAAATAAGATATTCCCAATTGGAAACAACGTAAACGGAATTACACGCTAAGAGTAATTCGTAATCTAATTATTACCTAAAATAGCAAAATTACTAAATTGAAGGCCTAAACGAATGAATTTGGCCGAAATCCACCAACAGTCACGATTAGGGTTGTGAGTATGAATCCCAAATTTGGGCCTATTCCGGGCTCGTCGATAAATTGCCGAATTTGGCAATTTTCAATTAAGAGCTGTTTGTTTGGGCCTCTTAGGCTTCGACCGGTCCAACTGATCATAGAATTGGGCTGCTACTTGTTCTGCATCACTTATGTAATTTAGATACTTGTATTTTCCTACCACTTGTAATACAAATATTAAAAAAAAAACACTAGTAAAATATAAAACAAACGCATGAGAGATGAAGAGTCACATACGAGCGCCAGAGCCATTGCAAGGAAAACATGACTGAGTGTTCTCTCTCTTAGCCTGCAGCATTTTCAATTTCGCTATCAGCTGGAAAATAATTCAAACACTCTGTGCATCTACATTGAAATGTGCACATGTGTGCATAGAAACCTCTATGGCAGGGATGGTGCTAGGACTTTCACCATGTAGAGACGAATTTTTTCTCAAAATACTTTGCACGGCGTGCCTATATCAGAGGGGAAAAAAAATCTATATAATATTAGAAGGTTTTTTTTCTTGTAGGGGCGACCTCCACTACTGACCGAGCTCCATCCCTGCTCTGTGGTACATCAAACTCGATGAAAATTGACAAAAAAAAGAAAAGGTTATGAACGAAGTGGAAGGTAATAACACTTACAGCACTGTCAATTTGGGATTCATAAAAAAAGGGAATTCCAATCCCTACACCAATGCTCACAACCCCAACTGATACCGCTATTATCTGTCAATTTTGTCCTTCCCAATTAGTAAAGAAATCTATATAATTAAAAGAAAAAAAAAACACTTAAAACAATATGGGTATAGAGAAATAACCGTGTTTTGATCAAGATCAAGAGCTTTGATGCGTCGATAAGATACTCGTGAGGGGTGATTAAGGGGAAACTTGTAAGAAGAGAGTCTGAGAGGGCAACCGAGGAATGGAGATTGAACGTGAGGAATTGAAGGTGATATTAACATTGTTTCGTTTTTTCACCCTGTGATTCTTTCTGGGTTTTTTTTTCTTGGGTAGGGATGGTAATGGAGGTCTCTGGATTTTGAGAGTAGAGAGAGAGAGAGAGAGAGAGAGAGAGACTGGAGGAGGAACACCATTTTGGAACAGCAGAGCTTGGAGTGGTGGATTTTGGATTATGTGGGGTTAGAGTCCATTTCAACCACTCGAATTTGTTTTCTTTTTTCCCTTCCTTTTTTAACAAAAGGGGAAGCAAGAGTTACAGTCTCCATCCTGAATTTCTTGTTCAATTATATGCATGTGTTTCATTTTTTAATTATTTATATTTTTAAATTTACAATGATTTTTTACAATTTTCAAAATTTTATTAAATAAAACTTATCGAAAACTATCAAATAAAATTTATATTCAATATATATAACATTATACATGTAGAAATATGAATAATTTTTTAAAGTGTCATGAATACTGAAAATAGACCCCAAAAAAAAAAAATGGGACGAAAGAAGTATTTATGTTTCACACAACAACATAGAGTATCCATCCCAAGTAAATCCAACAACGTTATCGAAGTAAACAAAAGAGGTGGTCGATAAACTCCACACATGTTTTGCCAACGCTTCTGCCACAAAATTTGCCTCTGATATATGTTCTTTAATGGTAGGTAGATTCCTCAGTGTGCTGCAATCACATCTCCGAAACAAAGGTGCCATGCAGACCTGTGACAAAGCAAGTACTAAAGTGTCCGCAATTCAGGTGCTTGTAACTGCCCCAATTTGGTATGAAAACCCCAATTTTGTTCTGATTATGTAAATTTGATCCGCATCAGATGATTCTGAACACATTTGTATTTAAGTTTTGTACATAAAAATCAAGGTCTGTGACATTGTTAAAATAGTAAAAGTGAATTCTTCCCAATCTCTAACTCTTGCAAGTTATTCAAATAGACAGAGTTGTATGAACTTCGATTGTTCGAACAAATTAAGTTTCTTCGAATAAAAATCGAATGGTCCAAACTTTAACCTTCCTAGCTTTTCTTCTTCTTCTTTTTTTTTTTTTTTTTTCTGTTTTAACCTTCATAACTTGTTTGAAAACTAAAATCTAGCGTTCATGAATAGGAATTTTAAAAACGAAATAATATTTAGATTTGTTCAAGAACTAAAATCCGAACATTTGATATTACCCCTTCATTATAAAAGGTTGGACGAGAGGAAACCCTCATTTTTCCTTCCTACTGACACAGGAAACAATCAGCTCGATTCACTGGCACCGGACCACCACCAACTCTTTGCCTCTCTAGCACGAAGACAGGTACCTGCTATGCCTTGGGGCACAACAGGCCATTGTGTTGACCTTACGGGTCTTATCCCAAGCTCACAAACATAAACCAAGTTGCTCTCTTTGAAGAGTTCGACGCGTTTAATAATTGATTAAAAAATCAAGTTGATCGGGCATCGATCATTAACTTTGCAACCAATATATTATGCTATGTATTTTTTGTACCCTATCTGCTCTGCATTTACACAAAAATGTGAATTGCTAAGTGACCTCTGACCGACTTTATTTTTTACATTATCGCTAGACACTAGTCGAGTTTTACAAACTAGTCAATTCGGATCATTTTTTTTAGCTCAGTACGAGGCCTATATGGCCAACGACTATCCCCACGTGTCCCTCTAGCACGGACACATCTCAACTGATCTGGATATGAGCCCCACTTTTTAATTAATCTACTCAGCATTCACCTCATCTTGTTGTCTATTTAGTGTGCATAAGTGATGTACCCATAGACCATAACATTTTTTCTTGTCAATGATTAATGAGGGTAGTTGAGTGTGAGATTGACAAGCTACCAATAAAAGCCATAATTCCAAAGCACATTCCAACGGTAAAAAACAATTGAGAAGTGAGAACATGCATGCCCCATTGATTCAACGAATAGTGGCATTGGACTTTTGTACCACTAGAAAGTAGGATCCAAGGCTTGGGAAACTGGGCGCATTTAAAAAGCCACCCACTCCCTCAGTTCCACATGCTCCCTCTTTTTACTGTTTTGTATGTCTATTTCTGTCCTTTTTTGCCTCCTATCTTTATTCCCTTTTGCTTTCTTCAAAAAGAGAGAAATTAATTTAAAAGATATTATTAGGCCACTGTGTATATATAAAAAATTACTCACCTTGGAGAATAATGTTTTACCTTGTAATCTAAGCTTCCTTAGTTGAATGTTACTCCTTGAAAATGATCTTATTACTATTTTTAATTAAGTTCACAAAAACATGAGTATTTGCCAGAAACATAGAAATTGAACTTCGCGCTCCATTTCTGGATTGCTGTTAATTTCTGGGGTTTACCCAACCAACCCCATGCACATCTCCGAAAAACTGTAGAAGAAAAAGAGATAAAAGTATAGTAATTCCGGGATTCGTAGATATTTTGTCTGTAATTCGCAGCGTCGTAAGTTTACTTGAACACCCTAAGATATCAAAAAGAAAAAGTGAGTATTTTTAGCATTATTTTTTTAGAGTCAATGTCAAAGTATTTCTTATAGAGCATATATATAGAGATTGAAAAAGAGAAAGTCAGCATTCATTACAATTTCAACTCCATTAATTAATCGAAATCTTTATTTTCCTCTTAACAAATTCATACATCGTTCAACCATTTTTTCCGGAAGTTCAAATTATGAAAATTTTAAAAATCATGTAAAATATTTACATAAATATGAATTCAATTTAAAAATCTCACGAATATACTCTCAATAGTACCTATTTTTACAAAAATTGGATGTTAAGATCTATGAAATGTATTAGGTAGTAGTTGGAAAGAATTTGCTTTTAGCTTTTACCTTATAAGTTGGCTTCTAAACATTGCAGCAAATAAGGCCCATATCAATCCACACCTATCAAAATGAACCTTGTTAAGCTTGAAGAGTTAGTTCAGTTGATTAGTGGGTTTGCTCCTTGTACATTAATTAAAGTTTGATATTTGGGTCAAGCCGCAAGAAAGTAATTTATTGTGAATCCCTAATTTCGGAATAGGTGGCACCAGGCCAGAAAACGGATTAGTCAAGGTGTGTTTAGGTTGGCCGGACACCCCTTATCTTAAGCCAAAACTAATACTAGAATGAACTGTGTTTGTATTACTTTTCCCTCTCCAATATTGGAGGCACATACTAAAAATGACTGTTTCAAGCCCAAGCAATGCAACTTCACCAAAGGAAATCAGTAAAGATATGGGTACAGACGGGAATGTACAGACGGTGCACAGATGGGTCTCGGGGACCCACTTTTGGGTCCCACACGGAAGATCCGAGCCGTTCATTCATCTCAAAATCAAATTCCGAGGGGCTCAAGCGGAGATCAAGTCGATCGGACGTCCCTAAGTGCTCGATCCAAAATCACCCCATTTCGTTCATTACTTTTGAACGAAATGGGGTGATTTTGGATCGAGCACTTAGGGACGTCCGATCGACTTGATCTCCACGTGGGCCCCTCGGAATTTGATTTTGAGATGAATGAATGGCTCGGATCTTCCGTGTGGGACCCAAAAATGAATCCCCGAGACTCATCTGTGCACCGTCTGTACATTCCCGTCTGTGCAGGTAGAAGGACCCAAAGGAAATTGTCCAATTGTAGGTTTTTGGAATCCTTTAGTTGGTGTGAAAATTCCTTTGTTAGTTTTTTTTTTTTTTCTTCCTTTTTGAGAACTGGTGTGCCAATTCTGTTTGCTGACTTTTCATGATGGAACAGGCACAGTGAAGTTGTCTCCAGTCCTGTTCAGTTTCTGATATTTGGTCCATTCCGGCCCACAACAATAATAGGAATTATTTCACGTTGTTAATATCGTCGAGAACTTCTACCATACCAAAACTCGCATTGATCGAATACCGATAAATAGTTGATCAACGAAGATGTACGTTGAAAAAAATATATCGTGCACACTGGATTTGAATCCATCTATGTCATCCGATTACTATTTGGGACATTTTATTGATAGCACATTGGGCTTATAATTGATAATGATCTACTAAGGACTCTCTTAGGACAACAATTTGCGGATTCCGGATCGAATTTTGATGATCCGAACCGCTCAATGTTTTTAAAATGCATTTTTAAGGGTTCACGCGAAAAATCTTCAAAACAAAATACCCAGAAGGGCTTGATCGGATCAGTTTTTGTTAAAAATGCTATATAGCGTTTTTAACAAAAACTGATCCGATCAAGCCCTTCTGGGTTTTTTTTTTTTTTGAAGATTTTTTGCTTAGACCTTGGAAAATGCATTTTAAAAACATTGAGCGGTTCGAATCGTCAAAATTTGATCCGAAAAGTCAAAAAATGGCCAAGTCCGCACAAAATTTTTGTTTGAGGGAGTCCTCAATAGATCATGATCTGGCTTATAATGAGGTAAGAAAAAAAACAAAAAAAAAAAGCCCTCCAGTGTATTTTTTTCACTTTTATATACACTTTTACACAATCTAGTATATTTTTTACACACTTCAATACACTTCAAATTTTAAGGACAGTCTAATGAATTGATTTTAGAATTTTTAATACTATATCCTTACCTAATTTGCTGACGTAGCCATAACCTGCCTCTTCCAAATTTGTTGAATTTTATGTCAAAATCAGTAGAAAGAAGTCGCACACAGCATTTATTTTAAGATATTCCATAGTATATAAATTTCGGCTCAATCGTCAAATACTTTTCATTGGATGCCTTGAGCAAATGATTTCGACCCAAAGTTAGGAGTGATTTTTAAAAGTCACTTTCTTGTTAAATACTACCAGAATCACTAATTCATATTCTTTACGTCTATTTCATAATCTTGCTTGGCAAAAGTTCAAATCTAATGAAAATGGAGCTCGTTAAAATTTACGTCTAGCTTCTCACCATGGACGACAAACTGAATAGCTTTGAGTAGAGATTTTTTTGGTTTAATTATCCCGTAGGAGACACATAAAAGAATAGAATGTTGCATGTGGTGAGGTAGGTTTTCGCCTTAGGAAAGCAGACCTCTGAAAGTAATGTTCAGACTGAGTTTGGAGAGAAAACCGGCAAGACTTCAAGAAGGAGAAGAGAAACTAGGGTTTTGAGATTGTGATTGGGTGTACCTTTAGTCGAGAGAAAAACTTGTTTTATATGTTCTCCTTACTTGGTGTGCGTTGAAGATATCCAACCCATTATCCCTATGTATTAGGATAGCTTTCTCTATACGGACTGTCTTCCTCTCTCATAGTAAATCTCTTTTACCACACTTGAGCACTTTATAGAATATTCTGTACAATGATTGGACTTTCTTTGCCCATTCAGAGGATCCATCCCAATTGGGTTAGTCCCGTTTCGGGTCATGCTCCTTCATAACACAGTCCGCAAGTTGACCCAATTAATTCGGGGCCTAAAATCCATCCCACTCCAAATAAAGAAAATCTATAATTAAGTATAAAAAAAATGCTTCACCCTTAACTAAAGGTACATGCTATTTTCCTTCCGAAAGGGTCTTCCAAACAAACCACAGACGAATAACCTTACATCATTTGAGTCTTGCAAGTTATCTCACTAGAACTCTCCCCCTAAAATAGGATCCCTATATAGTGTCCAATATAGCCGTCCAAAAATATTTTCAATGGTCTCTAGATTTCAAATGTTATTCTCCATGTAAGATACTTACCTTACATGTAACATAATCTAGACTATTGATTACTGAACGAACAATTCAAATTAGGTATTACAGAGACCCCGTTCTAGCCTACCCCATCACAATTGTGTTCCCACTACCACAACTTAAGGAGTGTTGTTATAGTAGTTATCTTGTATATTCCTAATTTGTCATTATATTTTTTCTTTCACGCGGTGTTTTTTTTTTTTGTGAACCACTCTGTATTTGCTAAATTCAGTTGTTGTGGACCACCGACCAACCATTATTGATGTAGTATCGCGTTATTATAAAGTTGATAACCCAACAAAAACAAAAAGAACCTTAAGTTGCGTCTGCCAGGACACACCTTGAACCTTTTAGACTTGAATTTGAAGAAAACAATCTTGAACTTGAGACTTGAAATTCAAGAAAAAGATCTTATTAATGCAACTGAACTGATCCTTAAATCATTGGCATTACGTTCTGTCATTAACTAAAACAAGTGCCAAAGAAAGTGAGAGAGAGTGAAGAGAGGAGAACTAGCCAGTGAAGAAGTTGAAACTGGAGACAGCCTCAAAAAAAAGACGGATATACTTTGGCCGTTTATGGTCAAAAGTTTTAAGGGTAATTATGCAATAAATCATTAGTTTGGGGGGCTTTAATGCAAATTTCTCTATTATCCACAACGATTAGATACTTTCCTCTCTACTCGGACCGATCCCCACTTTCGTCTTTATCCCAAAAAGAAGCAACGTCACCGTAATTGTGAATTTTACTGTAATATCCCTGGCCAGGGCCGGCCCTACATTTTCGGGGGCCTAAAGCTAAAATTTTAAAAAATGGGGTCCTATGTGAAATGTGAATTTATAAAAGTAAAATAAAATGAAATAGTTACATTTTAAAATTGAATACAATTTATTTATCAAGAAAAATTTCCAAACAATAGCGAACATTAAAATAAAAAGCATCACGTACGTATCTCTAATCTTAAATATATATATATAATGAACATTACAAGATTTAAGAATTGTATCACCTAAAAAAAAATTCTTACAATTTTAGCAGTATAAGTACAAATTATGCCAATACAATTAATTTTATTTGCAATCTCACGTTTAATGGAACATATAGATGGTCCACTTAAATTTTCTTGAAATATATAGTTGAGAGAAGGTAAGACTTAATCGACTTAAAAAAATTATTAAATTTCTTTTGAAAGTAACCAATTATGTTTAAAGATTTTACCTGACTAAAGAGTACCGAAATAATAAAAGACCCCCAAAATTTACTAGTATAAATTTGAGAGTGTAGCACACTGCAACTCGAACTTTAGCGTTTGGTCAGAATCGAGCCCGGCTAATCAGGAATAGATGAGTCGATTCGTGTCATTTAATTTGAAGGGTTAGACCATAAAATCGCATGGCGTGGTTATCAACACAATCTAATAACAGAAAGAATTGATGGGTAACGTTCACTGGAGATATGAGACTGTGTTACAATTCTTCTACTATGGAAAATGATATCGTGTGCTTAATAGGCACACGTTAAGATTGAAAAAATATATTGAAACATGTAAAAAGTGTATAAGAATATGTGAAAGTATATTGAAAAATGTTAAAATGTGTATTGGAGTATGTGTTATTTTTATTTGTTTGTGTGCTTAAGATGTGCTCATTAAGCACACGTTAGCAAGACCCTTCTTCTATACACTTGTCTAGATTTCGTATGCAGTGAAACACAACCACCGTCCATCATATATCCAACGGTGATATGTCCAGAGTTGTAGTCACAGAACACTCGTTCTCTCTGCTCCAAGCAATTTTTGGGTGCCAGCCCCCATATGATTGTGCCCGAGCACCCAACTATATCATCCAAAACATTTTGGACAATCCAGATTTTAAAGAGAAGAGAGGAGAAAAAATCTCAACCATCCAAAATGGGGGAGTGGGGCCACGTAATGACTATAGGGTGTAATGGGTGAATCTGGGCCGTCCGAAGTGTTTTGGACAATCTGAAAATTATTCGTACAAATGGTTTATCTAAAATCTCGACTGTCCAAAATAAGAATAGACGGCTATCAAACTCACGCATGTAGTAAGTTAAAAGTGCAATTTCATTTACTCTCCTTAAAAAATGATGTGGATCTAGTTACAAAGTGATGTTATACTTACATCTGCAATTCATTTTTTTGGATAATATGACATCATTTTGTAATAGAGCTCACATATTTCAACAAATATGATGAACGGTTTTGTTCACCCCTTTCAAGGAAGATGAACAAATTACTCTCGTTAATTACTTACTACACGCTCCTCCGGTTCCCCCAAATGGGTGTTTAGGCACGGCTACGTGATAGCCCCAGCATAAAAAAAATTCCCTTGGCACCGTATCGGATAGTTATTCCCATAGGAACTCGAAATTTCCAAATATTATTTAAACTCAGAGAGAGGATAACAAAACAAACAGAAGCATTTCAAAACGACATAAGCGTAAGTAAGCGTCTCTCTCTCTCTCTCTCTCTCTCTCTCTCTCTCTCTCTACATTTTTCACTCTCTCCGCCGACATCGTAACGGTTCGCCGCCTCGTACCGGCGACGCCGTTTCTCCGTACGCCTCCGATCTTCTTTTCAAGCATCGCCACCGCCGTCGATCTTTTAAAACATTCTTTTTTACGTTGGGTACGGATCGATTTTTACCTTATCTCCTCGTTTTGTCTTGTATTCTGTTTCTGAATTGATCGTTTCAAGTGTCGAAATAGTTTGTTGAAAGCAACGATTAAATTTTTTTCACATTATGTTCATCTAGTCACATGATTTGGTTTGTATACCTGGGTTTACTTGGCTCTCTTTGCTTGGGATTGGTGAAAGTAGGGTTTTTTGTGCAAATATTTGGTGTACTATCGGTTTAGTTTGAGTGATTTGGGGAATTAATTTGTCCTAGTTTTGCTATGGTGATAAATGTGTGATTTGAGGCGACACTCGTTAGCGAATTTGATTTTCTTTTGAGGATTTTTGTAGTTTTCAACTATTTTGCTGGTCGAGGGTAATGGTTTGTCATTGTAATTATCCTTTGTTTTCTGAGGAAAATAAAGGAAGAAAACTTTGAAGATAGTTTGGAATATTTTCCTAATACTCGGTGCCCAGTGGTTCCACATGCTCCCTCCATTACCAAATTTTAGTCCACTGCGAAAAGTTGTATTGTTTTCCACAGAAATTAAAGTACTTTCGTTTATGAATTTAGGAATTTTTTTCCGTTAGTTAGAATTCTAATTGGGATTTTTGAAGTGATGCAAAAAAGATTACAAAAAATTACATGGAAGTGCTGTTGGTTTGTTATGTGAAACTGACAACATTTTGTAATGACCTAAAACTTTGGAACCAAGGGTCAAAAAAGAGTCAGCATGTATTGGAGGAAGTAGGTAGCGTATGATGCTAGTTAAAATTTGCAATTTCAACTTCAACCACCACCACTCTGCCACCAACCATTGCCACTGGCACCATCATTTTCGGGTATGTTACAACCAAACACAGGAGGACTTGGACACCCAAACAAATGGGGCGATAATTTCTTGTTTTTGAGTCGTGGCTTTTTAGGCAATGCAGGATTTTCTCAACTAATCTTCTTCCTTTCTGTGTTAGGCATACAAAATGATTGGATCCTTTCTTACCAGGGGACTTGTGTAAGTTCTCATTAGACCTTCGTTTCTTTTCGTCTTAAACATGAGTTGGTATGGATTTTGTCATTGCTTCATTTTAATATTTATAATACTTTTTGTGCAGGATGGCTCTTGGTTATGCTTATCCCGCATATGAGTGCTTCAAAACTGTCGAAATGAATAAACCAGACATTGAGCAACTCCGGTTTTGGTGCCAGTATTGGTATTTACTTGCTGCAGCTTTTGTCATAGAGTCTCTAATATGAAAACTCTAACATTGAAATGTGTATTTGGAAATTGCAGGATCTTAGTTGCAGTTTTGACAGTTTGCGAGAGAATTGGTGACACCTTTGTCTCATGGTAAGGCACCATACCATACTCGGTCATGGATATGTGTTTAAGCTTGGACATGTTGCCTTTGTAAATTGCATGGTGATTGTTTCTCGTTTCTCATTGTGAAGGGTCCCGATGTACAGTGAAGCTAAATTGGCATTCTTTATATATTTGTGGTATCCTAAAACAAAGGTATGTAAACTTTCTTGGAGTTGGCAACCGAAACTTGTGGTCTAATTGTGTGGCCATCTTATTACATTACATCTGAACTTGCCCTATTATTCTTTTAGGGGACAACATATGTCTATGATTCTTTCTTCCGACCATATATTGCCAAGCATGAGCCTGAAATTGATCGTAACCTGTTGGAACTGAGGACAAGGGCGGGTGATATTGCAGTAGTGTATTGGCAAAGAGTTGCAAGCTATGGTCAGACAAGAGTGTTTGAAATCCTGCAGTATGTGGCTGCACAATCTACACCCAGACCTCGTCCTGCACAGGTATGCATTGTGAACAATGATCTTATGTTGTACTATATTATTGTCTTTTACTTCTACTCTTCTTTTCTTCTCCGTTAATTAAAATGGTGGAATTTTGTCTAGATTAGAATTACTAGAAACACAGGACTTAATGTATTGCTGATATTATGCATCTTCATTTTCTGATGAATTCAGTTACCGGAAATCATTTTCTAATGAATTCAGTTACCGGAAATGGGTAATGCTTTCGGTTTCTGTCTTTTGCAAAACTAAGTCCAAGGAGAGTGTTTTGATTTAAATACAAAGAGAAAATTGGAAACATAGACAGAAACACCAATTATGCAAAAGGAAAATGATAGGAGGATGTGTTCCTGTAATCTTTAACTTTGTTCGCAGGCTTTTATTACTGCATTGAAATTTTGTGGGCTTTCTATAAAGCAAACATCGAACTCGTAGACAATGAGCCTATTAATGGACGGAACTGCCTGTATTGGCAGAAGTGATAGCTCTCATCAGTTCACATTGGACATCAAGAAATTGTAGTACAACAATCTATCTATCAAAGCCAAATTGCCACCTCAACTTCATTGATTTGCAATTTAATTATGCCTTTCTATTTTTCAACCTTTAATTGCAGCCACAGCAGCAAGGTACTGGAGCACGCAAACCTACTGCTGTGCCAAATCGCAGACCAACTTCTAAAGTGCCCAGTCCAAGTGACGAACCACCTTCTCCTGGTTCTTCTTCTAGCGCATCGTCAAGTCAAGATGATGAAGAGGAAGCACAAGAATCTGGTACCTCTCAGTCTCTCACAGCAGCTCCCCCTAGGACTAATGTCTTGAATGCCCAAAAAGGTCCAGCTGTGCAACCACCTGCTGAAACGTCCAACCATGTGAAGGCGAATGAAACGGAGGCAATGCAGATAGAAGCAGTGTCATCTTCAGCAAACGAAAATGTAGACCCTCCTCCCGTGCAAGAGACTGTTATGGAAGAAGCCGTTAGGGTTACGCGTAACAGATTGAGGAAAGCACGTTCTGCTCCAGCAAATCGTAAATAACCCCCTTAGCTTGCAATATGTGAGTAATTTTAGGGAATGTTGTAGGTGTTTAGAAGGATGTTGGTTTTCTTTTGATATTATGTACATTTGTCGTTTTCTATTCTATTCGTTTCTCTTGTGTCCATGCTTTTTTGAACATGATTTTCAAAAGCTTAGGGACTTTGAGCTCGGTAGGGTTGAAGGAATGCCTTTAATAATTGTGCAGGTGATAGTGATGATAATTGAATTTACTGTTGGTACGTTCCAGTGCCTTCCATATCTCACCAGTTGAACTGGACCACATGCAAAAGTTTGTTGGTGTTGAATTTACAGTTAACTGAGTGAAGCTATTTTACTGGCTGTCGAAATTTGGGTTAGTCTTGAAAGCTTTTACTCTATGAGTTGTGCGATATTGGGTCAAATGGTATTTTCCATTTTGTCAGAATAGTTTGCTCTAGACAATACTGATGCGATGCATTCATCCTTGCACATTCAAAGAACCTCACTGTATCTTGCTCTTGGGGTTTTTGGGAAAGATTGTGGGATGTTCATCTTTTGTATGGTTTCAGAGCCATAAGGATTGGAAAAGCTAATGTTTCTAGTGATATTGATGCCATTTTCTTTCACAGGATGAGTTATCTTTAGGAATGCTGTATTTTGGAGAACTTGAGAAACATCCTTGCACCATTTTTGAGAACCGCCCTTGCACCATTTCGTATGGTTTTAAGCTGGCATTATTTTGGAGAACTCAAGAAAAGTCATTGTACCATTTTTTGTTTGTTTTCAAGTTGTACTGGAAACAATTTTTCTAAAACGTTTTGGCATTGCGGCAAACAAGTTCTCTTTGTTTGCTCAAAAGTGGGAAAAGGAAACAAAAACCATACCGAACAGCCGGAAAACCTGAAGGAACGAAAACCCAGCTATTTGTGGCAGAAAATCCAGTCTTTTATCCATGAGATTAAAAGTTGATTTTTTTACAGAATAAACTACTCGATCGTTGAAATAGGATCAAGTATTCCCACAAAAGTGGGTATTGTTGATGCAAATACCAATGGTTATTTTAAAAGCCAAACAATAAGGCGAGAAGAAGAATGCATTTACTCATATGGCGCGATCTCAATAGTTGTAAAAAAAATGAATGATGGGCAAGACTAAAGGAGAAATAGGAGAAGAAAAGAGAGAAACACAGTAAATGAATGAACAACTCATTCCTCATGTGAAGCTGTAACTCTTTACAAGGGAAAATCCTCTATTCTAGCCCAGTCTAATAATGAAAAGCAGAATATGCTTGTATGGTAGGTATGGTAGGTTACAACCAACTTTCTAGCTGTGTCTATTGATCACTAATTATTATTATTGTCATCATAACCCAAAAATCCTTTCAAGAAATCAAGAAAAAATAACTTTAAACTAGTCTCAGGAATTCCAGCTTGTGATGTTAAGCAGAAGCCTACTGTCACCGCCGAACTCTATCTAGTTTATGGACAAGATCAGCTGCCTTTTTCTAGGAGAGATTACCTACTTTGTATCTTTCTTCTGTATTGCTGTGAGTAACAAAGAATGGCAAAAAGAAAAAAGGGGTTTTCCCCGATTTGCTCGGGACAGGAATCGAAATTGCCTGCCTTACGGGCATCAAAAGATTATTGTATACCCCACAATTCGGTAGCGCTTCCTTTGTAATCTGACTGGAACCAATAATCATCAGCAATCTGCATATAGAAAGGCCGGAAAGAAACATAGTATTATTGGGAGAAATGTAAATGGGAGAGAACTAGTCAAAGTAGTGAACCAATTGACCAACTAAAAGCACGGGGGAGGCAAAGCTTACATCAGTGTCTGGTGGAACAATCTTCTGAATCACTGAGCCAATTGAACCGGAAGTATCCGAAAGTGTGGTCTGATTGTTTTGGCAGTCTGAAGAAAGCTTTGTATCATCAACACTGTGTCTTGAGTTAGCCTGCCTAACACTAGCATCCTCATCTTGCTCTCCGTTTTTTCTACAAACATAATGAACATGGGAATTAAAGCATGCACCATGGAGAGAGAGAGAGAGAGAGAGAGAGAGAGAGAGAGAGAGATGATGATGATGGGTTTATGAGTCCTAATTAGTACTAGACACGAGGCCCACAAGTTTGTTGATCTAACTCCGTGGTTAGTTGGCAGGGGATCCTAAGGGGACTACGATGATCCGATCACAGTTGGAAAAGAAGGTATGTGCGACTGAATACTCGTTGCCTAGGCGCTAGAAACCCCCTCGCTGACTCACCCGACTAGGTGCCAAGTACTCGGCATGGAAGGTAGAAGGTGCCCCACCACCCTGTAAGCGCTTAGCAAGTTTAAAAACCTTGGATCCGATGTATGGAAACCCCAGAACTTATTGCTGGCTACCCTAGTCACCATCTCGTAACTCTTGTTCTCTTTCAAAAACATAATCAGATCTGGTGCGAGCATTGGTGAAGTATTCTTGCCGAACCACATATTACTCGTATGCCTTGCTTCATTCTTGTGGTTGCTTGCTTATTCTTCGTGCTATGGTGACTGTGTTTGGTTCACCACCCAACACGAGAGAGAGAGTGAGAGAGATCTTAGTTCATAGATATCCATGAAAGGGCATCGAAGAAGTACCTAAGCAGATACACATCAATTGGGCCCATGGTGCTTCTGACAAGAAGTCTATAATGCTTTTCTGGGAAACCGATGTCCTGTTCGGGTAAACAACAGATCAGGCACTAATACAATTTTGCTTCCTCAGCCAACCATTTATGCAAACTTCGTACCTCAACAGGATCTGGTACTTCCACATAACTAGCATGTGGAGCTTTTATTGCAATAAGGGTTTTATTCTGCAATGATTAACAGCATAAAATACATTGAGCTGGAAGGATCACCATATAAAACAGATTGATCAAAAATGGATCCATGATAACAGACCTTGAAACAAGGTAGGCTTACAAAGTCCTCCTCTGTCAAAAAGAGGGACCTGAAATAGTCCAAATAAATGACTTCAATTAGAAAAGCTAATTCCGTATTCAAAGACCAAATAATCAGAAGAGAGAATGTATACTTTTGACAAGTTTCATCGGATTTCAAGGTGTCCAAAAGTTCTTGATTTTCCCTGGAAAAGGAGAGATGTTAGCTTGGAATTCTAGAGAGGTTACTACAAAAAATTCCACTACCATTTCCCAGTTAACAACCTTATGCAGTCATCAAGCCTGCTTTCTTCGGCGTATAAGCTTTCAATTTCGGCCTGCCATGAGGAAAAGGGAATTAGCTTTGAGTTGTATGAAAATACAATAGATCTTACATCTTGGAATGTTCTTTCCACAGAAGTAAGAAGCTTGTAGTTACTAATCCCAGTTTCTCAAAGACCTAGTTATGGAGGTTGAAAGCTAAACAGAAATTTCTAATTCAGCTTCCTAGTAACTACCAAGCCAAAAAAATAAAGATAAGTTCACATAAAAGAAAAACAACGGCTGCCTTCTATATGCACCTTCAATGCGGCAACCTGATTTTCCACCTCCCTTGGTGGCAGCATTTCAAAGCCCCTGTTGAAAGGTTCACTAGTCATTAGACTTATTATCAACAAGAAATGCATAAAAAGCAACTTCAAGATCGAAGATATTACGTCCAGCGTATATGATTCTTTGTAGTTTTCTCTATCAATCCTATCCCTTCAAGAACATTAGTAATGTCGTATATTCTCCTCTTTTGGACCTGTAAAAAGGTGAGAAAATAAGTGAAAACAAATAAAATATGAGTTATGAGCAAAACAGAAGAAAGCACATTACATCGAATTTGCTCTTCAAGACTAAAATCTCAAGTTTTGCACATCTTTGAGGGAAGATCATGCTAAACATGCTTCAAAAAGGTTTTTTCCATCTTTGCTCAAAAATCCATGATCCATCATGGATTTTTATCTCATTCAAGTTCCATGAGAAACATACAAAAGTTACAAGCCTTGAACCAAACTAATCGTTAAAATTCTACAGAAAGAAGGTCAACATATTAAGAAAATACGGAAAACATACTGCCAACAGATCTGCAGTCTTGTTCAGATCAAGAATTCCATCAGTTGCCTCCTGGATCAAACTAATGAATTTCTTTGTTAACAATCCTGCCAAAAACATAGTACATTCCTTGTCCAAAATCACAATAGCAAGTTGCAAGTTTATCATACAAATCAATCCCAAATGTATGCTAACATGGAAACTAAATATACAATATAGATGATGCTTACCTAACGAACTGTCATAACGGCAAGCAATAGTCGGACCATCAGGAGGGTCTGCAAGATATCCCAATCATCACAAAATCAAATCCCGTGTATATGACAGCGACCCTTAGCATATAATTACTGTGTTGAGAAAAACATTACCAGGATTTGAAGATTTGCTTTGTCGTGCAACCTTTCGTTTACTGCAAGGCTTACCAACTGTACAAGTCTCCGGTCCAAGTACAGCATTGTGAACTGCTTCTGCTTTGCAACATCCTTGAATAGTCGCCTGTCCTCTAGCATTAACCTTGCACTTACCATTCTCATTGGCTTGCTTCACCTACAAAAGAATTTCGTTCAGCAAGAATTTAGATGAGAAACAGAAAAAGCTAAAATTACAAAGATATAAAGGCCTTATTCGTTTCCCTGTTTAGTTTTAGTTTTAGTTTTGATGACATCATCATTTCCCTCATCTCTCTCTCTCTCTCTCTCTCTCTCTCTCTCTCTCTCATTACACCTGCTGACATCATCAAAACTAAACTAAACTATCTAACCAAACACAGCCAAAGAAATATCTTAATGACATCCATGAATGGGATCTTAATGACATCCATGAGTTACCCATTCAATGCAGGGAATCGCTAAAGCATGTAATTGCCTAGCATTTCGAGGCAACAGCGCCAAATGCAAGTCCACACTTTTCTGTCCATTTACTTTTCTCATTTTGCGCTACTTTTCCAACCATTATACACCATTGGCTCTGTTATCAGCTTCCAGGTATGAAGAAGGGGGTTTCTCCATTGTGACACCCACAATGATGGGTTGAATGTTGAAAGTCCTCGACGTTGTGCACATAGAAAAGTTATGCTTTGAGAAGGCAAGCAAAGGAAACTATTACTTGTGTTCAGCAGTATACCAAGGGTTCGAGTTGTAGGAGGGAACGTACTACCTCCTCAGCCTCTTAGCTGTAAGGAGGGAGCTTTCTATATTAGTTGTGACCTTGTAATTTATCTAGTTGCTACTTATTCTGGGTTAAACTTTACCATTCTGGTAAATTTGGAATTTTGTTCAAAATTCCATTTTTTTATACGAAATTCTAAAATCAACAGATAAAAGGTTCAGTTAAACAGCAATCAAAGAACATATCAGAATGTCACAAAACGTCAAGAAAAAACATAAGGAATCACATGATCATTTTGTGAAATTTGTGTGTAGTAATTAGCAATTAGTGGAACATAAATTTTACTCAGATACTCAGGATTCGGGAAGCATACACATTAAATAAGAGAGATTCAAAAGATGTTTTTTTCTTGACGCAGCTATAAGGTGCTTATAAGTGGACAGAATCTATCTATCCTAATCCTAACCTTGCAATACTTCAATGGCACTACATGGCAAATGTAACCTATGCTCTCCTCAAAAGTTCGTCTTTCCCTTGAAATTAGTATTGTAATAACTAATAAGAAGTTATAGTGGTTCAATTAAAGGCCTCCTAAGCCATTTCAACTACACGAATGACCAAGATAATCCAAATTATGTTCCTTGAAACGCTTAACAAAGAACTCTTTAGTGTGAACACAGTCTAGTTTCCTTTGGGTCATGTTCTTTGGCCATATATCTGTTTTCTAAGCATAACAGTTGGTGTATCATGGCAGAATAAACCAACATCACCTGAACAAATTATCGAGACCAGCACAATTTTTTACATGTCAAAATAACGAAGATGTGACTCTCATTCAATGCATATGAAAATGGACCAAAGAATGGGCATAGATGTAGACACAGAGAATACAGACAAGGTTAACTTTCATGCTATTCTCATTTTAGTTAGAGTTTTGTGGAACATTGTACGATTTCACATGCATCTATGTACATAAAACTCTAACTCTGAGGATTACATGCAATTGATTATTAACATCAAATTGCTTACAGCTCCAAGGGGAAAGGAGAAGGTTGGTAACATCATTATAGTTTTTTTTTTTTCCCTGTAAGAAAAAACTAGTAAAACAAATTACAGATTCGGTACTCAAATGTTTCCAAAACGGAAAAACAACCATATCAAGAAAACGCGTCTGCTGACTTGCCAAAGGAAAGAGCAGTCAGAGCCAGTGGCCAAAAAAGCATTCGCTGATCCTTTTTTCTGGACAAACTCGAAAACGGTTACAAATTCCTTTTCCACTCAAAAGACATCCTCCATCCCAAAATTTTGGAAATCTAACATTTTAAGGGAACATAATTATTACCCTTTACCCTTTTTTTGAAGTGTGACGGTTACCTTTTGCGTTCTCATGCATTTTTCCCTCCACTGTTTTTTTTTTTATAAATTGAATATGGGATAAAAGGCAAAAAAGGAAATGGCTTAATTTTTTCTCCTTGACTAGTCAAAGTGGAAAACTATTATGGGGCATCCAAAAAAGGAAATATGGACCAAAATTTTGGGACGGAGGCAGTAAAAAATACTACCTAATCTACCTCCATCCCAAAAAGATTGTCCGTCCTCAAACCAAGAACTTAAAAATAATTCATTTTTGTGAACAAAAGAATATGAATGAGTTGTTCAAATTAATCTAAAATAGATTCAAATTTTCTTAAGGCAATGCATCTTTTTAAGTTATCGATTGCAGACCAGACAATCTTTTTGGGTTGGAGGGAACACAACTTATAAACAAGATCAACACCTATAAGAAAGACTAAACCCCAAACCTAGCATCCGAATTCTTCAAAGCAGGGATGAATTTTCAATACGGAAGTAAACAATCTGCGCATATACATAAAGCCTATATTTACAAATGTCATGACATTCACTGACGGGAAGAGGGGGGGAAGCTTACCGGAGAATTAGAAGGAGCGGGGAGTGAATCGGCAATGTGCGAGTGATTAACATTCACAGCGGCAGTGGAGGAATTAGTGGAGGCGTTGGAGAGAGGAATGAAAGCGAAAGGATGAGCTCTGCGGAAGGATTCCGGCTCCAACTTGATTTGAGAAGATAAGGATTGTTGGAATGAACGAGTTGGGTCTACGTCCATGGCCTCCATGAGAGAGAGAGAGAGAGAGAGAGAGAGAGAGAGAGAGAGAGAGAGAGAGAGAGAGAGAGAGAGGGTTTTTGAGTTTGAGTGTTGGAGGGAAACGGGAGAGAGATATGAAAGGCCAGAAGGAAACGGAGAAAGGAAGGTTTTGTGGGCGAAGGGAAGGGTTTTTGAGAGAAGAAAACAGCGGGAATGGTCATGGGCTGGGCTTGGGGGCCCTTATGACACTTCCATATACTAATGATTTTATTTCGGCCGCTAAAAAAACAAATACTTAGGCCATATTCTACTAAGTAGTTTTTTAGTTTTTTGGTTTTTTTTTTTTTTTTATCTTTGATTTTTCAAAGAAACTCATGTGTTCCACTAAAGTAGTTTTTAGCTTTTTGGTTTTTTGAGTTGTGTTACCAAATTACCAACATACCCTTGTACCCAAACAACTATTGCTCCATTTTTTGAAAGCCACGGCACAGTAGCTAATAGGAATGTGTTTGGAGATATTTTTTTGTATGAAATAGAAAAAACATGTCTATTTTACCTATCTCTAATTAAAATATTAGTATTCATTCAAAAAAAAACATCACAAACCAGATCACAGTTGATTAGAAACCCAACCGGAACTCCATAGGCAGCAACAGCAACACCGACATCACCTTAACTTCCACCACAACCAATGACAAAGCTTCAATCGGAATAAACCCAGTTGCCGACATCATCGCCTATTCCTTCTTTGATTTGGAATAAACCCATCGTGATTTCAAAGAAGAAGAGGAACTGGTGAGGGTTGGTGAGGTGTGGCGGTGGGAGGAAGAGATAGGGATAAGGATGGGAGGGAGTGTGGTTTCTATTGGGGGGCTAAATGATAAGGGTTTGAAGGGAGGGCAGATTCGTAATTTTACATGATTAGGGTGCATTTGGTTGATGGTAAAGTGGTTTTTTTTTTTAGGTTAGTAGAATGAAGTGGTTTTTTTGTGAGATTTTTTTTTAGTGGAATGAAGTAGTTTTTTATTTAAACTAAAACTAGTTTTTGTTTAATGGAACATGGCCTTATTACCACTAACTCAAATCATTTTTTTTAATTACCATTAACTCCATTAAGGTCAATCACTTTTTTTTTTGGGCTTATGCACATATGGTGCACTTTCCTATTATAGAGTCTTTAGTGGTTTAAGTATTTCCATAGGGCACCCTAGGATTTCAGACACTTTCTTAGGGTACTCTAGGGTTTAGGTTTAGACACTTTCATAGGGTACCCTAGGGTTTAAGTTTATAGTGCACTTTCCTATTATAGTGTTTTTAGTGGTTTAAGCACTTTCATAGGATACCTTAAGATTTTAGACACTTTCATAAGGTACCCTAGAGTTTAGATTTAGGCACTTTTCGTAGGGTACGCTGGGATTTAGGTGGACTGGGTAGAGAGAGAGATAGTGTAATAGAGAGAGAGAGAGAGAGAGAGAGAGAGAGAGAAAAGGTACTGACGGGACTAACCTCCCTGTTCCCTATGAATGGACTAATGCACACATGGGGGAGTAAGCAGTGATTGGTTCTTTTTCAATTTTTCAGTGGAGCGCGTGGAGCTTCAACTCCCAAATGTGGGGCGGTCGGGAAATAGCCCTATACTAATCGACATGATGGACCTAAAGTTAGAAAAAAGAAAATAGATTTTTACTAAGTCTAGAAAAGAGGTATCTAATTACCACTAAGATAAGTCATTTTTTTAAATTTTCATTAAGGTAAGTCACTCTTTTTTTTGTTTAGACACTTAGGGTATCATACAGTTTCATTGGGTTTTAAAAGTTTAGGCACTTTCATATGGCTTTGAGAGTCTAGGCACTTTCATTAGAGTACCCTAGGGTTTAGATTTAGGGTGCATTTTCCTATTATAGGGTTCCCTAAGATTTAGACACTTTCACAGGGTATCCTATTATTTACTAGACATTTTCATAAGGTACCCTAGGGTTTACGTTTTAGGGTTCACTTTCCTATTAAGATTTTAGTGGTTTATGCACTTTCATAGGGTAGCCTAGGGTTTTATGCACTTTCATAGGATACCTTAAGGTTTAGGTTGAGACATTTTCATAAGGTACCCTAGGGTTTAGGTTTAGGTACCCTATGATTTAAACACTTTTATACAGTTTGAGGAGTTAAGGAGAGAGAGATTGTACCCATGTGGGGGTGGGTAGAGAGAGAGAGAGAGAGAGAGAGAGAGAGAGAGAGAGACGAAACAACC
Organism: Vaccinium macrocarpon; assembly: GCA_022606695.1. Lineage (NCBI taxonomy): Eukaryota > Viridiplantae > Streptophyta > Magnoliopsida > Ericales > Ericaceae > Vaccinium > Vaccinium macrocarpon. The sequence goes on along the minus strand of CM040179.1, from coordinate 2,900,440 downwards.
ACATTTTTCGTGTTTTTTGGAGTATTCGGTGCATTTTGGAAATTGGGGTGGAGCTGGCAGTGTATTGACCAAAAAATTCTACCGGCCCATGCATTGCTCAAAAGAAAAATAGTGTCAGATAATGCAACTTTGAGGACCTAAAGAGGCACGTTTAATACTACTTTAAGGGTCTAATTAGATGCGGGATGAATTTTGGTGGGATAAAAAGTAGTTTATGCGCATAAATACTTCATTTTTTTTTATCTAAAAAAATTACAAGGGCTTGTAAAACACACTTTATATGGTACAGTTTTTGGAAAACAGGTGAGAGGGGGGAGGGGGAGGGGGAGGATAGTTATAATAGGGGGAGGGGGTAGGTAGGTAGGTAATTTGGGGCTCCAGTTATAATAGGGCAAGTATTACAAATCAGTGAGAGAGGAGGGGGTAGAGGGATATTAAATTGGGACAAGGATAAGGGGAAGAACTCCCCATCCTCATCCCGCAGCCAAATGAGGCCTTCAAATTGAAGATGAGATTCAGCATGAGGATAGAGTGGATGTGTGGACAGTGGCGACTCCAAAAATATTATTTCACTGGTTCAAAAATCTCTCAAGTTTGAGTTACAATATTCAACTATTGTCTAAAATTGTTAATCTTGGCCAGTCAATTCAATCTTCAACTTATTACTATTTATTTTTTTTTGAAAATCACATTCTAAAAAAAGAAACGGCTCCTTTTTAGTGTATTACACTCTTTAAACTCAAAAAAATTCCCTTGAATGTCAATTTTACTCAAACACACATGAAAAACAAGGCATTATTACGCTGGATTTGATCGGGCTACATGCTAGTTCATATTCGCGTAAATTGTCATGGATATCCTAATTAGTCAGTATGGGAAAAAAGTTGTGGATTGTTTTTTTAAAAAAATTACCTCGTGCTTTGCAGTTTGCATGTTAGGTGGGGTCATGAACAAATTTTGATGGCTTCATTATTAGCCAACAGAATAGAAATGTATAGCCTATCTCTCCTAATATCTAGGCCCACATGAACGGTAACCCTCTGATTAGAATAATGAGCCTAATGAGTAATGATCCCTCTCTCGAAAAAAAAATTATCCAGCTCCTGCAGTCCTCATGGCCAACACCACAATTTTGTCTTTATAATAGGGCTGATTTGGATGAATTGAGAAAATTGATTTTTTAATTTTGTACTTATTCAAAAAGATTTTTTTGCATTTGTTAGTTTTCGGTCGATTTTTTTTATGGTTTTTTGGCTTGTCTCGACGAGAGGAATCTAAAAGGTATAAAATTATTAGCCAAACTTAAAGTTTTGTGAATAAAGACTAAAAATAATCCAAAATAAAAAATCGACCGAAAACTAACAAATGCAAATTTTTTTTTGAATAAGGAAAAAACTCAAAAAACCAAAAAACCAATTTTTCCAATTCACCCAAACTAGCCCATAGTAACTGACAAACCAAAAGAAAAGGAAGGAAGAGCTGATACCTAAAAATTGAATCAATTAAGTAACACATATTCAACACTTAAAATTGAATCAATTAAAGTAATAAGTGATTAAGTAAGTTTGATAATTATATTTTATATTAGTTAACAGATTAAGTGCCACTTAAAATGTATGCTAAAAAATTAATAAAAATTAAGTTGCTTTGAACTACTTATTTTTTACTAAATTCTTATGTATTTACAATCAACCATCACATTGCCACCACTGTCACCACCACCACTATTCCACTACCATTGCACCACCACCTCCACCACGCCACTACCACCATAACCACCATTACAACAAACACCACTGCCACACTGCCACTGTGACCACTATTACCCATATACTACCGCTATTGCCATGCCGCTACCATCACTCTACCACCACCACCACCACTACACCACCACCATTGCACCACTATTACTCCACCGTCATCACAACTCACCATCATTCCACCACCACCACTCCACTGCCACTTTTACACCGCCACCACCTCCCAATCACCACTCTACAACTACCACAAATACATGATGACCATTAATAAAATTAAGAGACAATTAGAACAAAAAAATTATTTTTTTAATTAAGTGCTTAACATGTTTTATCAAAAAGCTTTTCAGCTTAAAAAAATCAGCATTCAATTTTCAGCACTTAATTTTTCACCTTTCAACTTTCAGTTTTCAGTTTTATCAAACTGTCCCATATGTATATATGTATATGTATTGTGAGAAATATTTTATCGGAAAAAATAAGGAAATATGCAAACAAATTCCCTAATTTCGATTGTAGTAGTGATACCTAACTTAATTACATGTATGTTTTTTTATAGCCAGATGTCCAGCCAGTTTGCACGCATCTCAACTATACTTGTGTCTTAATGTAGGGTGGTTCAGCTCATACAAATAAATGGAAATAATGCATGACATGTACGTTGTTCGCAATGGTGGCTCCAGAAATTTAGACACGGTGTTCAACATTTACCTTAACTCTACTAGCTCTACTAACTACTATATACATACAAAATTTTCATATATTACTATGAATAATGAGGCCAAATGATATGAAAATGCATAAGATATCACATTTTTTCTTGGCGAATTCTGTGTTATTGGGTCGAGTGAAATTAAATTGGGGGATAACTATGCTATATTTATTGTAGAAATTTGTGTGATAAGTAGATTCGCACAAATATTTATTTTTTATATATAGAGAGTTGATTGTCAGAGGAGAAGTCATAGGATAGGATGATATCAATACAATAGATACCTTTTTTCTTGATTTTTCTAATTTTATCGTAAAGAGTGTACACTTTATTTTGAACTGGTGTATTATGGATTCTATCGTGAATTACCAAGATTGGAGAGTATTCATAGTATAAATATTCGAACAAAACCATTTATAAATTTATCACATGTAATATAAAATATAAAAGGCTTTAGAGTGTATATTGACTATTTACGGGAATACTTTGGACTTTAGTTGGTTGTTTACATAAAATTGATTTGTGAGTTGATTTGTTGAGCTAGGTGTTTAAATATTTTTGGGTAGGGTGTTTAAATATTTGTGAGTATGATGTTCAACAATGGCTATACTAAACTAAAACTAAAACTTTTACAGGTATTTCTAAACAAATTTTTTTCTTGAGGGTGTTCAAGTGACCACATTTATTAAAGGGTGGAGCCGCTTATGGTTATTCACCAGATGACATTTATAAATGACAAATGTAGTGAAATTTGTTGTTTGGCAGGAAAATAATTTTGGAAGGATCTTGTGCTTGTTTTATTGCTCATTAAAATTGTAGCTTCAAACGTTTGATATCTTACTATCATATCGATTTTAAATAAATATCCTCTCCATTACGTTGGTCAAAATAGAAATCTGGACTTCCTTGATTATGAATTTCATGTGCCATGTGAAATCATTGATTACAAAACACTATTTAATCCGACGAAATCACTGTTCAAACTATGGACGAAATTACTCTTCATTGACGCTCTCACTTTATATATTGGATAGACTTATGCATCTCCAATGCCATGCAATATCATTTTCCTCTTATCACTATCAATATTTTTAGAAATAACTACAATTCAAGCATACACTGAATAATACTTGTATTGAGTATTGGGCATGGGCTCGCATGCATTGCACGCGGCCACCTCACTTTTTAGTAGTAGCAGTTCAATTAACTTCTTCTCATGCCGCGTCAGCTGACCCCACAAGTTTGGCTATAACGTCTCCACCATATGTGGGGTCCAAAGAAAAATAGATAGAATTACATGATTCGTGATTATCTTGTGTTTGATTAGAGTTGAATAAATAACAATTGAATGAAGAGATAATAAAGATAATGTCTACCTGTTGGATGAGGAGAGAGATAATATGGAGAAGGGGTGAGTCTATCTTCAAACTCCCAACACGATATCGTTCAAGAAAAAAAAAACCTCACTATTTAGTAGTAACAGTTCAATTAAGTTAATTAACTTCTTTCCAGGCACTGTGTCAACTGACCCCGCAAGTCTGGCTATAGCATCTCCACCGTATGTGGGGTCCAAAGAAAAATAGATAGAATTACATGATTCATGATTATCTTGTGTTTGATTATAGTTGAATAGATAACAATTGAATGAAGATATAAAGATAATGTCTGGCTTTTGTGTTGGGGGGTTGAGTGTATCTTCCAGTCCCCAACACGATATTGTTCAAGAAAAAAAAAAAGTTTCGGCGCAGTAAAACATTCTACAATTTTTGAAAGCATGCTTCTGGAATTTACTAAAAGCATCCTTCACTGCTATATATATCGACCCTATAGACTCATGGGAGAAACCTGTAGCCCCACTTTTTGTCATTCAAAGTTGCTTTGGTAAACAGTTCATTTTCTGGTTCAATTAAACAAATTCCGATGTATATATAGTACGGAGTATAGGTTTACCCCCTTAAGGATGGAAACAAACGAGAAGCTAAGCCGTTAGTTTTGGTTTCACCAAACAGAGATTGAAATTCGAATTGCATATCATGTGGCATCGTGGTTTTTTTTTCTTCATTTCAGTAAATTTATATATATATACCTCAAGCTTCTAATCTGGGATCCCAGATTAGAGGTTTTGGGGTGTTTTTTTTTATTTGCAAATTGTTTTTGAAAAATCCAAACCGTTCAATGTGTTCAAAAAGTGTTTTTAAGGGTCCATGCGGAAAATCTTCCAAAAAAATACCAGGAAGGGCTTGATCCAAGCAGTTTTTCGCAAAAACTATATATTTACAATTTTGCGAAAAACTGTTTGGATCAAGCCCTTCCCGGTATTTGTTTTTGAAGATTTTTCACACAGACCCTTGAAAACACCTTCTGAACACATTGGACAGCTCAGATGTCAAAAAAATGCTCGGATCTAGGAGGTCCGGATTCCGGACTAGAAGTGGATCCACATATATATATATATATATATATATATATATATATATATATATATAAAATGATAAGTTAACGAATGTGAACTTTTTGTTTTGTGATATATATATATATATATATAATAAGTTAACAAATGTGAACTTTTTGTTTTGTGAATCCCTCCGTAGATTTATGATCAAAATTCAAACTTAAGATAGTAGCATGTTTTCAAATTAGGTGCATCAAACAAGCTTTGGTTAGGGCAAGGAGACTTACAGGAGAAATCAACAATCATATTACCAAGAGAGAAAAAAGTTACTTTATAAAAAGCAAGGGACAATATGAACAATCAAGGTAGTGAAAGAGAGAATTTAAAATTTTTCCGCTCCAACATAATGCGAAAAAATTAAATGGTTCTGTTCCTTAGCAGTTTGGACCAATGGTTGCTTCACCTTTGAACCTTAATCTATTCCAGATCATATTCCCTCCTCCCTCAATCTCACGATCAACTTTCCTCCTACCTTCAACTGACGATGCTGGTTTGATGAGCCAGGTGAAATCACAAACATTAGCATGGTACAACACCATAATTGTCGTCGACAAAAGCAACTGAAAAACCCAAGGAGCGATGGCAAGGGCGGCACCAGAAATGGAAAACACATGTACGTAGAGGAGGTTTTTCTAGGTGTTACCGGTGGCGAGGCGGAAGAGGAGGATGCCGACAGCAATGATCCAGAGCGAATGTATTAGAATGGAGCGGAGGCGGAAGCCTTGATGATTGCATCTATTTGTATCCATTTTTTGTATGGATTTTGGAGGATAGTGTGTTAGGTAATGTTCAGTATTTTTTGACTGATAAGTTTGGGAACAATGAGTGGAAAAACACTATTTGAAAATTTAAATATGGTTAGGTTAAGTTAGAAGATACTGTTGAGTTCCACAGTACATAGGAAGCGTGAAAATTTCGAAATTTTGAATGAGAGAATAATTGATTAAGTTAGAAGATGTTGTTGAGCTGTATATGCATTCACATTAATTTCTTTCCGGGGTTTCAGCTTTCAAATTCTCTTATCCATTCAAGAATTCAGCATACCACGTTTAATTTTCTCATATAGACTTTTCATTACATACGGAGGGTTTTCCGTAGATGAACGTCTGGTCTCACCATTGAACGTTGCCCCACCATGGGTGCGAAACAAAAAAAAACATTGTGAGAACAAGAACAAGATCAAGGTAATTCGTGTATGACAAAAAATTATAGCAAACACGGTCAATGCAAAATTTTATTGATCACACACGTTCAGCCTCGCAATCTTACATCCAAAGACGAAAGAATTGACATACAAACAATGTTAGAGCACGGTTTATTGCTCAGATGGAAACACTGAATTAGTGATACAAAACTGAAATATCTAGTGTAATCTATATATTGGAGAAATAGCTAGTGTACATTACAAGTTAAGGTATTGCCGGCCAGAGAAATAAGAGGGTATTTTTTTTGAAGTTGAGGAAAATTTAAGTCACTTCGGTTGGAGCTGGTCTTCAATACGTATCTTAGTCCCGCTTAAAATATAACCACCGAATGCACTCATCTGCATATGTGGATGTGTTCTTGACGGAAGAACCTACACGATATCCAAAGGCACAAAGTAAATCTCAGAAATTAAGCTCCATAAATGCAATAAAAGATCAGGAAACAATCAAGAAATGGCTATCCGCGAAAGAAAATCTTAAGAATCTCAGAATGCCCATTGCCCACAACCACCTTGAGTTGCAAAATATTGACAGTGGACCACATTTACAAACTCCAGAACGAGTCATGTAGCTGTTTATAAGTAGGTTTTATTTTAACAAAGAGAGCAAGCAAGCAGAGAAAAATAATATGACAACATGAAATAAGCAAATAAGCAAGGATGAACCGGAGATGGGACATAATTAATTCTTAAAAGTTTGATGCGTGTTATATGTTGGAGGGGATTGGGATCGGTGGTGAAGAGTGAATAGTAATGAAGTTGATAGTTTGGTTGAAAGTAGGGGTTGTTTAGGGATGTTATCGTGTTTGTTTTAGTTGAGTGAGTGAAGGAGATTAATGTGAAAACGCATAGAGAGAGCCAGTCGAGCAGATTGGACTATGAAACCCACTCCCTCACTCTCTGCCTTTGTTAATCCCCTCATTTTGGGGGATTCATAGTCCGGCTCTCCAAAAGTACAATCAAACACCGGACTAATGGGCCCAAGGGATTTGTTGTCCAACCCAACCCTACCACACCAGTTATCAAACATGGCAAAAGTTCTTCTGAGGCTACTTTAAGACAAATGAGGTACGCTTATATTCCCTACCGAACACTTGCCAATTAAGACCGTAGCAAGTGAGCTTAAGATTTTCCTCTAAGCACGTGAAGAAACTCACAGCTGTAACATCATAAGAATAGCCGAAAAAGAGTACAAAGATATATACACAACTAGAAAATTTGAAAAACCTGATATTCACGAAGCCAGGGTTCTGAAATTTGCAAACCAACTGCCATCTTCCCCAGCTGTAAATTGTGCATGCACGTGGCAAGCGGCTGCAATTGAGCAGAAAATGAAGAGCATGAATTATCATTACTTATATCTCGCCTCAAGGGCAAAGCTGTAATTCTACCAACCAAAGTCCCAACGCCCAAAACAAGCCCGTGATACATGTAACAAGCTGGACAATCTCACAACATTAGAGTCAACAAATGAAAATTTATAAATTTGCAAGTGAGTTAATTTGGTGCATAGAGATTCTCCAATTTTAGCTCAATTATTGGGACTGGTCGGTGGAGGTGAGGTGGTTGTGGTGGCCTATGAAAGGCGGCAGGCAGGAAATGGCCCAGCCACCCTAAAGGTGGAAAAGATGAGAGCATAGGCAACCCTGTGTGTGTGTGTGTGTGTGTGTGTGTGTGTGTGTGTGGGGGGGTGGTTGAAAACATCTCTTATAGTTGGAGCTTCAGTATGCTAGGTAAGCCCTGGGACTGTACCATTGGATGTGCAGAGGTATGGTAATTTTGACGAGGGTCACAAATTGGTCAACATGGTAAAGACATTACTTGTAGAAACCCTCAAAAAGTGAAAATCTTTCTGTGCCAACTCATTAGAAGAAAGAACAAATATAACAAGTATCTGAAAAATATAAATTAACAAAAGATCATCATCACCGTTAATGAGAATTACCCCAGCTCTGCTTGATTATCAATATAATCCTGGTTTGTTAAAACCCTACGACCTACATGAAGCTTTTATCCGGAAAAAGAAGAAACAAGCTAAATCATAGCATGGCTAAAAACTGAAGTTAAATGAACCTTATCTTCCAGCAAAAAAAAGGGGTCCGTTTTTGGGAAGGACATAGTAAATGTGTATTTACTTCAATAAGGACATCAACTTTTTCCTTAATGCCAAAAGGACAAATCACCTACACATTCCAAAAATGTCACCACTAGCCAATGAAAGTGCCTAAACCCCCAAACCTAATGAAAGTGCCTAAACCTAAACCAGAGGGTACCCTATGAAAGTGTTTTAGACCCTAGGGTACGCTATGAAAGTGCATAAAACCCTAAGGTACCCTATGAAAGTGCCTAAACCACTAAAACCCTATAATTGGAAAGTGTACCCTAAACGTAAACCCTAGGGTACCCTATGAAAGTGCCTAAAATACTAGGCTACTCTATGAAAGTGCCTAAATAGCTAAAACCCTATAATGGAAAGTGCACCCTAAGTGCCAAAACTTAAAATGCCTAAACTCACTATACCCTACCCCAAAGAGCCTAAACCCCCTAAAATTGAATCCCAAAAATTGAACCCCAAAATTGAAGAGAGAGAAAGTGACTGGTGGCTCAGAAAAAGGGTTGGTCGGGAGAGTACTTGTCGCTTTCAAGGGTTTTAGTCCAACCAAGGAAAAGTGCCGTGAATTGCCGGGCTGCACCAATTAATGAGAGAGAGAGAGAGAGAGAGAGAGAGAGAAGAAGAAGAAGAAGAAGAAGAAGAAGAATTGAAAGTGACTGGTTGAAGCTGTAAGTGACGGGTTGGGGTTGGGACCGCTGGGTACTATCGGGCTTTTTTTCATTTTTGAGTCTCTCCTCACATGCGCACAATATTTTCATTGAGGGTATTTTTGTCTGGCATTGTCCTTGAAACATCAAAAATTTCACATTAATGTATTGCAAGTATTAAAATAAGTTAAAGTTGGACTAAACACCATTTAAAGCCCCAAACTTGGTCTTTACACCAATTTTCTGAAGAAAAAAAAAGACACAGAAAGAACCGAAAGAGCTTGCAATATTAGGGAGAAATATCGTACGAATATGAGGAAATCAAAGTTCCCACCTGAATATATTGGTGATAAATTGCGAATGGAGCTGAAAATGATAGAAAGGGGAGGAGTTCCTTGACAATGCTCCAAGCATCTACATCGGGAGCTGCAATTATTAGACTGCACAAAGGATGTAAACAATAAGAATGTAAGCTACGGGATGCCTTTTGATAATAAAAGATCATCAAAATGGAAGCAACCTAGAAAAGCCATTTTCTTTCCAAAAGCTGATGGCCTCTTGTGATGCCTTCTCTCCAGGTTTTGGAGTTTTGGATGCTTTAGTAATAGAAGAGGTAGATGTCTCCGCCACAAGATCCAACATCCCACTTTCAGAAGAAATTGCACGTTCATCCATGCTTACTGAGCACATAGAAGATTTTTCTTCCTGCATGAGATGGCCCCCTGATCGTATCAGAACACCATGAGATAATAATAATCGATGGTACTGATTATCCCTTACTTGCGATTGATTCCCAATGTTGCAGGGTTCCCCAGATTGGCCGACTGGCACACAAGTTCCATTTTGAGAACAGCAAAGGTCAGTGAGTGAACACCGCACGATCCTGGACGAATAACACTGGTAAGTATTCGTCTAAATGTCAACAAGCTCTCATAAAGAGGAAATAGGGTAGCCGTCTAAGATACTAGCACTTCAAAAATTAGAAGCTTTAAACAAGATGCACCTTCTGCAAGTTTCACTGCTGAAGTTGAACATTCTGACAATATCCACAGGATATGGTGTAAGCCCAAGATACGTATTGCACACATAACCTGTACCTGTTGAGACAACAATGTCATTTAACAGTTACAAAACAACGCAACCATATTGTCACCTTTCCATTGAATTTGTCTACCAAGCACCACCAAAATACAACTCTAAGACAACCACAGTAGTGATGCAGGGAAGCATGGAGGGAAGTGATGAACAAGGACAATCACGAACTAGAAATATAGAGAAACTCTCTAAAAGACCCAATTTTTATTAATCAATCATAGATTTTCTAGCCCGAGGGCTTACATCGGCTATACATAGGCTAAGAAAAACCCTGGGAAATAACCGGAAAAGGCAAAACTTGCCGACCAAGAATAAAATAAAGAAGATGAAAAATTACCAAAAACGGAAAGATTTGAGTTAGGTTCAAATCTGGAAACTAGAATAAAAAAGATAATTATTGCCAAAAACCTAGGTCAAAAGGGAGCAGTATCGATCAAGTAATTAGCAGTTCAATTATTTCCCAAAGCGGAAAATTTGATGATTCGGAGGCCCGAACGAAGGAATTGGGCCAAAAACCACTAGTGCCCATGGTCTATAGACCGATGGGCCATGTTTATTAGGCCATTTCGCATCAACCAAAGGACCCACGGACCAATCTGCGACTGGCCAATTTTGCCACTCAACTATCAAGCCTCTCCAAGTACCGACATGCAACCATATCTGCATCAAGTAGCCAATAAACAAAGAATGCCTTTTGTATTGCTCATATCATTACTCTTACAACATTAATGGGGTAGCATAGATATAGGTTTGGAGTATTGGAGATCAAGCAAGTCTCCATTTAACACTGAAATACACCTGTGACATAAACAACAAGATTCCCCAATTTCCAATTATTTCTTCTCGTTGTGGGGTGGGGTAGATTCATATGGTAGTTGTAACACGTAGTGCCAATCATTTTTGCCAAGAATTAGAAGGACATGGACACTGACATATCCAATCTTACAAACATTGCTGATTACAAATCAAGAAAATTCACTTAAATAAATGAGTACCATAAATAGCCATCTGAACATATTTAGAGTCCTGTAAATTCTTGATAAAATGAATAGGTTCCTTATTTAGGAGATGAAGTAGCAACTATTCCACAAAAAGCAAGTTGGCAGTCTACTCTAGTGCCTGACACTTTAAATGATAAATTGAGGGACTAAAAGATCAAAATGAAGCTTGAAATAAAAATAAATAAATAAAATAACAAGACTTGGTAGCATGGACTTAGGGTAGTAGACAGTAGTTAAGTAAAGATACTGAGACAAGCACATAAGCCCCGAGAGAGCATGTAAAGAGTGGTAAATTGTGGTAAATAAGCAAAAGAGCTGACCTCCCAAACGCTCAGCCACAGCACCAGTAAGAATACCACCAACCATATCCACCACCAGGACATCAGAATGTGCACCAACATTACCCATGGAGAGAAGAAGAGATAAAGTGTCCACCCGCAAGAACCTGAAAGAGTCGAACATATTAACACGACTCATCATCTATTTTATAGCGAGAGAGGGTATATCTTAATATGATAGCAATCCACAAATAACAAGGATCAAAACTAGGAAATGCACAAAATATATTAAAAGAAACAAACACATTCCCAATCAAATAGAATGACAGTCTGCATAGGGAGAGAAACTCACTTAAAAGCTCCAAATGAATGAAATAAATATCATAAAGTCAACAGTGGTGTCATTATTACCCAATTCTAGCCGGATATTTCTTGAAGTATGTCTCACATATACTGAAAGGAAGAGAACATATCAAGTCAGCAAACAAAAACAATTACAATCAATTAAATGCACTAAAAATACTTGCGCTACTAGTCAGAGAAAAGAAAATGTTGCCTCACAAGTCACAACATGTTTTTGTGGTGGTTTTAGATTAGTGAAAGGATTCAAAACAGTATTTCACGATTTTGAGAGTAACAAGTCTCTCAATACCCATAGAGTTTCCTAGAGACATTTATGCCACAAAGTACTATAGGCCAGAATGATAGAGTGGAAATCAGGGCAAAAAACCATTATAAGTTCATAACCAGGATATGGTCACTCCATGGCCTTTAAATTTTTATGTTCCACAGAATTTATTTACTAGAAATTGCCCTGAGGGCCTCAAAAGAGAGCTACAAGTTACCTCCGAGAAAAAGGACGCCTCAGAAGTACCTTGGGTGCATACTTCTTTTGCTTCTTTAGTCTATACTTCTCCTGCAACACACAAGATTTCAGCATAAATTTTCCGTAGATGTTATCCCATATTCAAATACCTAATAGAACCTCACTTGCGAAAATGATGTTTTCTTCTCGAATGTTGCACTATTCGCAATGAGAGCTTGAACTATTTCATCCCCGGTGGCACCCTGTCTGTATCAAAGCCCTTTGTTAACCAATCTTTCTTTGCCGAAACATCTAAAGAAGATAAATGATAGCTGAAGGAGAATGATATCATCAGGGACAGCTTTAATTGGTGGCTGCTGCTTGTTTTTCACATATTATAGATTGTCTAAACAAACAGAAAAGCTAAAAGACATTTATAATCTGATTGACCACAAATTTACCTCATACCACCTACTCAAAGGAACGAAATATGTTTCAGTAGTTCAAACTCAAAGTTCTCTCTGCCAAGTTTTGTCATGTATAAGTCCATCTCTATTAAGTCCTGCTTAAAAAATCACCTTACAAATGCCGAAACTTAAAACATATGGCTTCATCCAAATTTGTACACAAAACAACTGTTTTTGAATAGTTGTAAACAGAACAAATAGGGTAGGTGGATACATATCTGCCTCGCATTATCTTCCAAAGAAAAAAATAAGGCAAATTTCACTTACACCCCATGTGGTTTGAGCCATGTGCTGTTACACCCCCTGTGGTTCAATTTGTTGCATCCGCACCCCTTTTGGTTTTAAAAAATGTGCAGATGCGCCCTTTGCCATCCATGTTAACGAAGGCGTACCTCACACGCCTCTTTAATCTAACCACTATATTAAAATTTAATCCGAACCGTTCATATGTATTAGTCAAAGATGTTGATTCAGGTTCTTGTTAAAATGAAAGGTAAATTTAAATTTGAAAATTTACTTCATAATAAATTTTATTCGACCATGAGGTTTTCATTTCCCGATTGACTTGAATAGTGAAATGGATGTGGTAATCATCAAGCTCTACAACATGAACAGAACAGATCTAATTTCCTGTGCAGTGAATAGATTGTTAGGTTTAAGGAAGAAGATGAATCAAAGAAGAAGATGAGAGCATATTAGACTTTATGTCTTTTCTGTTAATAGTGCAAGAAATACTTTCACTAATTGGGTGCATCTGCACATTTTCAAAAAAAAAACCACCAGGGGTGCAGATGCAACAAAATGGAACATAAGGTGTGTAACCACGCATGGTCCAAACCATAGGGGGAATAAGTGAAGTTTGCCCAAAAAATTAAACAACGCGCATCAACAAAGACCACACTAGACCTCGCAAACATAAGAAGCATCAGTCTAAAAAGAACAAAAAAAACTTATGCATACCACAAAAAAGACAACAGCTTTAAACAGATATCTTTATCATACATCAACATAAGCATTGTAAGTTCGACCTAGTAGATATTTGAGTGAAAATTGGAAAGATGCACGAGGAGAAACCATGAATGCAGGCGCTTCTAGAGGTGTATTGAGCTTTACATTAATATATCCTTCTTGCTCTTGGAGAGCGCTAACGCAATTCAACCTTACACCCCTCAAGAGGCTATAAAATATGATGCTAATTATGAGTTCCGCACAAGAGGCTATAGATTAAAATGTAGCGTAACTTTCTAACCTTCGCATTGAATCAATATCTTCACCAGAGAGACTCTGGGCAGTATTATTGTCAACTAATGCTCGGTTGTCCTTGGATTCATCTTTTATTCTGCAATCCCCCTTTTCCACAACATTATCACCTGATAGTGAAAGTTCAGCACAGAAGTCATAAATAATGCACATAATGCGGGAACAAAATTACTGAATATAGTAATTTTGTGATGGACAAATTCGAGGTAATAGAAACTGCTTAATCATTAGGTCTCGATTTAACCAAATAAATACGTAATTGCAGCTTGGCGAATAAAAACTTTGGTCTCCTAGTCTGTTCAACAGAATTGTCCACCAAAAAACATTCAATCAAATCAAACAACACTAAAAGATGCAACATTTCTCAGTCACTTTCAACACTTTTTATGCAATACCATAAAACAAGGGACAAGTAAAAGAAAGAAACAAAAGCAGAAATCGTGAATCAAACCTTCAGAAATTGGAAGAACGCGAGATAAGTATTGCCCTTCCTTTCCATTCTCAACTTGAAACCAAGAACCAAAAGGACAACCAATCAGCGGCTGCAGGGGATACTTCTTAGTTCCAATTGTCAAAGTCCTGCAATCCCATTGAGTATCAATAAATCACATTATACACACATATACATTAGATGAACTTTAGGCATCAGCATAGGATGGCTCACAGTTTAGTTTCCTAAATTACCCCTTCAACTTCCTAAAAACTATAAAGAAGAAAAAAAAAGTGCCATCCTAAATTAACCCTCTTTTTAACGCAATTTGCACACCCATCGCGTTTGCCTGGATGTCTACACACACATGCATGTATGGAGAGAGAGAGAGAGAGAGAGAGAGAGAGAGAGAGTTACGAGCCGGCCGTGAGACGGGCGAAAACCAGACGGTCGCCGTCGTTAATGTCGAGCAAGACACTGCAACCTTCCCAAGTAACTCTAGGGTTGTGATATGAATCTTCTTCCAGTTTGTTACTCTGTGACATCTTTGATCTTTATTAAAAAAAATTCTCAAAGAAAGAATCTTTGTGGCGAGCGTTTTCGATCAAGTACATATGCGAGAGAGTAAAATTGAGCAAAGAATCTACCAGGAATTGGGATTGAAGATTTTAGGGTTTTAGGAGGGGAAGATTAGGGTTTTGGCGCCGAGTGACGATGCCACTTGTGCGGCGTGGGATAAAAATAGTACGGGTACAAATTTGGAAAGCTCCAGTAGATGTCAGTCTATGTATGGGCTTGGCGCCTTTTTCGTTATACTCCTACTTTATTTGCAATTTTTAGATTTTGTTTTTATTTAAAAAAAATTCTAATGCGGTAAACTTTTGAGAATTTGTCTCAACAAGAGAAATTAAAAATTATATCCGAAACCTAATTTTTTTTGAGAAATGTCCAGCTTTTAAAATTTTACTAGTTTCACTAGTTAAGATGAACCAATAAGTCACAAAAAGTTTGATTGAAAAACTAATAAATGTAAAAAAAAAAATTGAATGAAGACAAATTTTAAAAAATAATATATACCATGGTGAATTATTTTAAGAAAACTAAGCAATTTTCGTTCATTCTATAACCTCATTTTTACTTGTCAATCCGAGAAAAATATTTAAAATACCCAAAACTGCATAATTACAATCACAAAAGTTTTGCTAACTCTGCCAATTTGACATACTGAGACTGGCCCTCTCACAATACATTATATGAAAATTTGTGAAAAGTCAATTTATTCAAAAAAACACCCTTACTAAAACACCCCTTTAGCAAGATAAATCGTGAGAAAATAATTGTTAATACTGTTGAGAGTCAACACTTGACTCTCCATAGATCATGGATCTAGAATCCTCCATAATAGAACAGAGAATTCTAGAATAATGGAGAACTCTCTAGAAGGTCGAAGAATAATCTAGATAAATCTAGAATGTTCTAGATATTTCTGGAAGATTCTAGAAATGGAGGAACCTAGAGAGTTCCGGAATATTCAAGAAGGTTCCGGAATATTCAAGAAGGTAATGGAAGACTCCACTACATGCTAAACTTGTGTGGAGAGTTCTAGAATGTTGTGGAAGTGTGAGGATGAGAATATATTTTCTAGGAGGATTCTAGATGAAGAATATCAACCGTTGGATGAGAATGATCTTGGCCGTCCATTGAGGAGGTGGATGGCTATATAAAGGGTGGAAGGCCTCATTTGTGTGGTGTGGTGAGGAAGTACCACCTTAGTGGTGATAAACCACCCCTTGGGTGGGAGAGTACTCAAGTGGGGGAGAGACCACCTAATGAGTGAGCACAAAGAGTGTGCTTAGATATTGTAAGTGTCAAATAAGAGTCATATGTATCTTCGTGTGAGTGTTGTCAAGTGGCGTGAGTGCGAAGTGTATGTACAAGAGTTAGCATACACAATAAAAAATTTTGTTTGTTCCGCTGCGTCGTACTCTACAAATACAAAGAAAATAATTTTTATTTTGCTAATCAAGTCCAGATTAGATTGCATGCACCTCAATTAATCCAGCAGTACCAATAGGATAGCTTCAAAATAATTGATAGCAATTAAGAGGTTTCAAACGTGAAACCTTATCACATTTTAACCTCAACTTATGTTTGCTTAAAAAAACCTATCGTCAATATCTTTTTTAATTGTTTAAATAGTCGTAGTTTGATTGGTTAGATGGACTTACGATGTAAACAATCAAACTACTTGAGTTTGGTTTGATTTCAATTTGGTTAAATACAAAAATCAAATTCGAGTACAATTTTTTGAACTGGTGGAGATTTTAAACCAACTTACATAAAATTATTACTTGACTTGTTCGATTTGCTTAACCGGCCATATGTAGGGCCAGCCTAAACCCACCCCCACAAAGTCTCAGCCTAGAGCACTCAAAAAACATAAAAAATAAGGGGCACACTCATGATTTTCACTAGTAAACTTGATAAGGAGTCTTTTAAGGTTACTAGGGTAATAACAAACTATAAAGCCCGCAATGTCGAAATGATGAGTTCTTTATTTATATGGGATTCTCTAGTAGTGAGTTTTCCAAGTTAGGCAATGTGGGACTACCAGTTTTTGCCACAAACACAAAAAAGAACAAATAAACACTTTGCTTTCCACTATATTAAATAGTAGCTTATTTTTTAAGTTGATTATGCTAGAGCCTTAGACATTTATGGAGCCATTAAATACATGGCATGTACGTTATTTTTTTGTTGCATCTGATTTTCACAATAAAACTAAGATTAGCTCATTTCAATATCTTTAATTCTAGTGTACCTGATTTTGTTTTTTGTAACAAAACATTTTCTGTGGGGCTATCTCGGCTCCTAAAAAAATGATCCTGACTATTCTTTTTTTAAGGGCTACTCTAAAAATCAGCTCAATCGGATATGGGGTGAGGATTCTTTTTCTAACATTTGTAGTGCAAAATTGAGTAACTCACATTGAAAATTCTGAAAAAATAAAAAAATTAAAAAATGTTCAATTGTGGAGATTTTTGCAAGATCCTATAAAAATTCACTATACTATAAGTAATAAACAATTATCAACTTTCATTTACTTTGGGTGAAAATGACATTTTTATCCATAGCTTATTTTATTTTATATCTTTTACAGTAAAAGTAATAGACAATAGTAGCTACTTCTTTTATGTTTATGAATTTATATTTATTGATTAATGTGTTGTGTGTATGAGATTAAAAGTGTATAATTTTTTTTTAAAGGCTGTTTTGTGTGCATCAGTGTATCATGTATGACAGTGTGTATCATGTTCGACAATATTTTTTGATAATTGACTCACTTTTATAGCTAATTTTTTTAGTAAAACTCTATATTGTTTTGCCTTTCTAATAATTGTTCTTGAAAAAATTTTTAGGGCACCATTTTAAGATTAGACATAGGACACTCAAAACCCTTGAGTCAGCCTTGCCCACATGAAAAAGGCCTTTTTTCACTAATCCAACAACAACCCAAATCAGTTTGGTAATCGACGGTGCAGATCTGTTTGGGTCCGAGCAAATCTAAACCGATGATCACCTAGCATAGAGGGCTCAGATGGGGTCAGCACACGCGCTTCCCGCTTCCCCTTTTCCACATGTCTGCAGTCCATTGATTTGTTGTTATGTGCTGGGTAAAAGAATATTCATTTTCAAATGAGTAGCTTGTAGAAGGTGGAGTTTAGCTCCCACCAAACAATTGAACTAGGTTGAATATTGGTTACCCATGCAGGACCACTGAGACTGTTACAACCTGTTGTTCGCCATGGATGTGCAGTCTTTGGTAGGACTTTCTTTGGTGATGAGCATCATATTAGTGCTGACTACATTTAATAAGTGGTTAACGTTATAATTGTACCATAGAAAAATTGAATTGAAGAGTTTACAAATAATCTGCCCAACCAATTATCACCCACGTTTTCTTCGTTGTTTAGATGGGTTCATGGGGTATAACCGATCTCTTTTACATTATAATTTTAGTCGGAGAAACACCAAAACTTAAAATTAAATCTCAATCCTTTAATGTGTCACTGAGGACAATTATGTTCGGATTTCGAGTAAATTTTTAAAATGTTTGTATATTTCAATATTTTATGATATTTTTAGAAATTTTAAAATTTGATATAATAAATTACACCGAAATTTGAATAGGACCAACAATTTAGGATGGAGGAAGTATCAACTGTTGGAAAAACTTGGGTTTTTATCCGTTTTTAAATAGTTATTAAAGTGGGTCCCACACGTCCACGTGGCCGGACCTACATACCGTTGTGTTCGTCTTAGTTTGGAGATTAAGATTGAACCATTGGTTGGATAAAAACAAGTTAAGGTGAATGAGAAATTGACCTTGAAAGTGCCTACATGAACTTTGGTAGAAGGGGGAAAAATGTGTTGTCCCACATTGGTGAGGAACAACTCTTTCATTGGGTATATGTATCCCAAGTTGAACAATATGGGTTGGCCCTTTGGGTCATTACAACTTTTGTTGGGGGAGAAGGTATGGACATAGTGGACTTTGGTCCATATAACGCGCGCTACCGTCCGACCAGGTTGGGTCGGGTCATTAGATAAAATGGGCTTAGGCTCAATAGGTTCTTATCTCTTTAATAAAAATTTACATGGACTAAGTCGGGTCGAACCGATCCATTTCAATTAAATTTTTTCTTCCTTTTCCTTGCCGAAACAATGTACCCTCGAAACGTTTTTCCTTTTCCAGTACGTCTGTTCATGAACAGTCATCGGACATGATTGTTCACTTCCGACCGATTGCGTCTCATTAGAGCGGCCGGCGCTTGTTAACCATTACCTTCGTTGGTGCCTATTTCTCTATAAATAGGACCCTCCTCCTCTCATGCATTTCACGTTTTCATCTGCATATCACACCGCACTTCCTGCATTATATTTCGAAATTACTGCGTAGTTTTCTGGTTACCCTCACGGGTTGATTAGGATCTTTGCTTTCGTACCCGTGAAAATCGGGGTATTCCTGGGAAGTAAGCTTGCGAGTTTCTCCATCGGCGTAGTGGAGCCCGAATTTGCCTTAAGGACCCGGGAATACTCTAATACTCATTTTCGACTCGAAGCGTCTCTGTAATTTCGATTATCTTTGAAATTGGTAGTAAATTCTTGTTATTCTTAATTTTGTTTTTCTATTTATTTCTGTTTATTTTCCAGATTATTGAAACCGAGTTTCCAACATCAACTATTTTTAGCACTTCCCAACCCTTCAATGTGCCACAAAGAACAATTATGAGAGGAAATTTTGCAAAATCGTTGTATAATATAATATGAATTAACTCAATAGCAATGCAAATATAAAATATTCGTTAAAACTAAACGGAGTTTGCTTGTAGTGGAAACGGAACACTTAGTTTGAAAGTAATAGACTAATCCAACCCAAAGGGGTAAAGTGATAAATTTAAATTTCAAGCTGGCCAGAAATTCTTAGATGTCTCCCACACAAAGATTCCAAAGATCGAATCACAAACGAGCAAGAACATAACAACCATAGAAACTCACAATTGATAACTCAATCAGTAGATAGACTCTTTTTTCACTAAACGTTGCATTACAAGTAATTCACAATAAAATAGAAAGAGAATGCAGGAATAAAGAGCAAGTGATTTGATACATTATCCAACCTTTATCTTAATGTCTTTCTATAATCTCAATCTTGAGTAACATCCCCTTGTATACTCCATCACTTAAAAAACATAAGAACCGTTGAATCATTTGATTAACAAATTTGAAATTAAATTTCAACCCTAAAATGTGCCACGGAAGATAATTATGAGAGTGATATTTTTGCAAAACCGTCGTGTAATAATATAGATGTGTTATTTTAAAGACTTATTTTATTGTTAATTTGAAACTAGCAACTTCGATTCTATTTCCCAAAAAATATTTATTAGATGATATCTTATACTCTTTATATCTTTTACAAAGAGGAATTATACGAAATTATGAACCGAATATACTTCTTTCAGGAAAATTGGACGAATCAAAAAACAAAAAGACATTAATACCAATATCAGAATCAGATTCACCAAACCATGAAAAAGGCAGAGATGTGTTGTTGTCAAGCATCGTGTTCTCCGTCCTTTTTTTTTTCGATCCCTGTGTTCTCCGTCCTTTATTCACCCACCTTTCACGATTTTCCCTAAAAAAAACAAGAAAACAAAAAAACTGTCTTACATTACCCCAATTTCACTAACTGTTCGATAAAACAAGTGATAGATTAGCCAAAAGGCCCCAAAACTGTCTCATATTACCGTATTGTTACCAAAACCACCGGTCCAAAACCGGCAAACAAAAACACCGCCCCCCAAAACCGCGGGCTAAAACCACCTAAAAAAACAACAACGAAAAAATAAAAAAAACTGCAGAAAATAAAGCTATCATCCACGCCACTGCCACTGTTGTTGTCAGGAGTCCGGATCTGAAACTCCAAATCCAGCTCCCCCTTTATTAGATAATTTAAATAATAAAAAGCTCTCGATTCACAATTTTTTGGACTCCAAAATAGCAAAGTTATTCTTTCCGACCAAAAACAATTCTTTCATCTAGTAAAAAATAAATAGATATGAATGAATTTCACCCCTTTTATCAAAACAATTCCTATAATTGATAAAAAAAAAAACATTTTTGTTCAAAATAAGTGAGAGTTGATAGTTTTTCATAAACTTTTGATTATCGAAAAGAGTGAATTTTTAGATACTAGCCACTTTTGGCTCCTCCTTTCGCGTGTTCAAACCAAAAATTGTTGATTGGGGTGTCAGTGGAACACCCCTTAGGCAAAGGAGTGCAATTTATTCATCAAAATCAAAATCAAAACCAAAACAAAATGGACTTGGGGTTGTTAATGTAACACCCCGTGCACAATAGATACTGTGCATATTTGAGTAGTCTGTTATTCGGATGATCAGTTAAAATTTCATTTTGCACGCACCATAATAAAACAATTCGAATGTAAAGTTACTGAGGTAAAATCTAAGCCGTCCATCCAATCCGAGATCCAAGCAAAATATTCTTATATAAAAAAAACAAAAACACCAACTTGCACGGTGTAGTTAACGACCGGCTGTTCAAAACTTTCCCATATCAACTACTCCTGCGACTCTTTACCTCTTTCAACTCATTTTTCTCCCTCTAAAATTATTGATCTTTCCCTGCACAGACAATGCCGGCCACCGCAAGTGTACTGGCCTTCCGATCTCTCCGTGTTTCGAGATCACCGGTCGGAATTCCACGTCGTAGTGTGGCTGTCCGATGTAAAGTCGCCTCCTTTGCCCCTACAATATTGACTGAGTTGCAGAAAGAGTGTGCTACCCCTTTGCCGGTCTTGCGCCACGTGGCCGACGCCATGGCCACCGACATGCGCGCTGGCCTAGCCGTCGACGGCGGCAGTGATCTCCAGATGATTCTCAGCTTTGTTGACAGTTTGCCAACTGGGTATCTCCAATTTCCCTTCTTTTTCCAATTTTTCAGTCACATTTTTCCCCATTCTTTGATGATCTTGACTTGGGTTTCCAGTTTCCACACACATGAGAGAGAGAGAGAGAGAGAGAGAGAGAGAGAGAGAGAGAGAGAGAGAGAGAGAGAGAGAGAGAGAGAGAGAGAGAGAGACTTTGGTCCTGTGGTTTGCTTACAGCTGACTGTAACGATTTTTTATTTTTGATTTTTATCTTCCGCTGGTTGTGATGATCAATAAAGACAAGGTAATAATGTGAAATACGTCAAATAAATTTTGAACCCATTACGAATTGAGTGAAATGGGTACATGTTACAATGGTAGACCCTGCATTTGTTGATTTTCTGTCACTGCGCCAAGTTATTTGGAGAGATCCTTTTGTTTTTGTTTTTTTCACATTTTTCTCCAAAATTGGTAGTAATTGCTTAAATTGTCTGTTATACAAGTAACGAGAAAGGATTGTTTTACGCATTGGATCTGGGGGGAACGAATTTCCGGGTGCTGAGAGTGCAATTAGGAGGGAAGGATGAGCGCGTGACCGCATCTGAATTTGAGCAAGTGTCAATTCCTAAAGAGCTTATGTTTGGTACCTCTGAGGTCTGTTTGTTTCAACATCTTCCCCAATTTCTAATTTCCACCTTTTTATGTTTTTATGTTTTTTTTGCTTCTTGATTGATGTAAGTTGTGGTGTGTGTAGGAGCTGTTTGATTTTATAGCTTCTGGGTTGGCAAAATTTGCAGAAAAGGAGGGTGGAAAATATCACCTGCCTCATGGAAGGAAAAGGGAAATTGGATTTACTTTTTCTTTCCCGGTTAGGCAGACGTCTATCGACTCTGGGATACTGATCAAGTGGACCAAAGGTTTTGCCGTCTCTGGAACGGTTGGCTTTGCTTAATTTGTAGTGTTTCAAATTGAATTGCATCAACTTACTACGTAAATAGGATACACGCTTCTATGGAAAAGGAAATTTTTGAATTGTTTTTGGTATTGGTGTGCGATGATGATTGTTGTAATTTGTACCAATCATCTCAGCAGGGTTAAATTTGATTTTATCAGTTTAAATGCTAATGTGGACCTTATATGTGAAGTTAGGCTTCGTTTGGAGAGACGTGGATTTCAAACAGTAGGTTAATGTTCACTTTAAGTGATTATACAAGAGGTTTAGGTAGATTGTCATGTTAGAGAGGAGATAGATTAGAGGTAGAAGAGAGGGATTTCTATGTATCTAACCGAACCAAACCAAACCGAGCCTTATGTCCTAGTCAATTGAGGTCGGCTACATGAATCTTTTTTCTCCATTGAGCTCTGTCAAGTGCTGCTTCGGATTTCTGTGTATCTACAATCCTTAAAAAGAAGGATTTTTTAATCACTCCTATAACACAGCCATTTCAAAGCCACCATGGCAACTCCTATCCTTTTTCTTCTCTCGGGGACCCTATGCCATATTTGGTTCAAAAAATTGGAGTCGTAATAGATATATTCCAACAATTTAAAATATACTGAAGCAATACACATTAGCGGATGTCATTTTGCTTGTATTAAAGCCTTCTAGCGCTTACAATTTAAATTCTTCCTCAATTCAAGCTCTTCCTCTATTAACTCTGATAGAGAATTTAAAACTTTTTACAGGCTGGAAAAGATGTTGTAGTGTGTCTGAATGAAGCTATGGAAAAGCAAGGAGTGGATATGCGGGTGTCTGCCCTGGTATGTTATAGTTAAGTCTAGCTTCACGCATAGAAGGATCCTTGAATCGAAATTCAACAGAGTTATGATCATTTTCTGATCTGGTGAATATTGTATTAGGAATTTACCATTACTTTGGCGCAACTTAGGTCAATGATACTGTTGGAACTCTAGCGGGAGCAAGATACTGGGATGATGATGTCATGGTTGCTGTCATTCTTGGAACGGGAACCAACGCATGCTATGTAGAATGTGTGGACGCTATACCTAAGCTACAAAGCCACAATTCCAGTTCTGGAAGAACGGTTTGTATAATTCTTTCGCAAACCAATTACCATGGGCTTTAGTTCAAATGTTCAATCCTATGTTTTGATCGATGTGCTTGATTTCAGATCATAAACACAGAGTGGGGAGCATTTTCAACTGGTATTCCTTTAACTCAGTTTGACAGGGACATGGATGCTGAGAGTATCAATCCTGGTGAGCAGGTGAACTATTACTTTCATATCCTAACTAAGTTGAATTGTTTATTCAAGCATTGTGCAAGTTATCTGAATCTCAAAGTTTTTGGCTGCATTTTATGGAAACAGATATTTGAGAAGACAATATCTGGTATGTACCTTGGTGAAATCGTAAGACGAGTACTACTAAAGATGGCTGAAGCAAATGATTTATTTGGGGAATCTAACCTGGAGAAATTATCCACTCAATTTGTGCTCAGGTATTAATAATCATCTTGTCTTTTCCCATGTAGCTGGATCCTGAGGGGGACCTCTCAGTTGAATTAGTTAGGACTTGGGTGGTCCAGGACAGAAGCTAAACTTGCCAGGCAGGAAGACCACTACTAGATCGTCCATAGTAACTTCGATAAACTCAATCCCCATGGCTGGACGTATTGGTGGGTTATAAGTACCATTTTGTCCAACTATGACTTGCTAACTTTCTGTATCAGTAATGCATTTCAAGAATTTCCTTTGACATTTGTTGTAAGTCAATATGGCAACGACACTTGGGTAGAATCGGATTGTCTGTAGTAACTTCGACAAACTCAATCCCCATGGCTGGACGTATGGGTGGCTTAATAAGTACCATTTTGTCCAACTATGACTTGCTAACTTTCTGTACTAGCAATGGATTTCAAGAATTTCCTTTAACATTTGTCTTAAGCTACTAGAGCAACGCACTTGGGTAGAACTTCGGAGAAATTTGTCCTCATATATTATAACTAGGAAGCACCCACACTTCTCGGAGGTTTCTGTAATCGTGTAGGATAGGCTGGGAAAAATATGTGCCCCTGGCTTGTTGTGTTTTACTAGAAATCATGTGTCCCCAGATACGATAAGTTAGGAGTGTCGGTGCTTCATAGTAGGAACCTACAACTAGTTTGAAATTTTGTCACTAACACATTATGTTTCTGTTTGTACCACATGTTCTAAATATCCTCCGAACTTTGTCCTCTAGGACCCCACATATATGTGCCATGCAGCAGGACAATTCTGAAGAACTTGAAGCTGTTGAAGCAATACTCCATGATGTAGCTGGGGTAAGTCCCTCATTGAGCTACCTTCATAATGTTTAGGACACTAGGCGGTCTAAGCCAACAAATTAATTTTTCCTTGGGTGATTTTCTTTTGGCTTTTGGTATGATATTTGTTTCAAGTTTTTCTCTTCAAAACGAATTGGAAAAGCAAAAAAATTTACTCAAAACTAGCAAAAGTGAAGGAATATAAGAAAATTATTTAGTTCAAAGGAGGCTTATATTAACATCCAATGACGTCATCAACCCTTTAAGCAACCTTCATTTTTATAGCATATATAGGCACCCAATCATCTTCTACATGTCAGAGTATATTGATCGAAATTCTGTCAACGCATGATTATTTTAGATAAATCCCACTAACAATAATGAGTTCTCAATTACTTGAATGGAATGGTGACTATTCTTAATTCACTTGTATCTAGAGTATGTATTTAACGGCTAATGTCATTAAGAGTGTGGCGGATTTTTATTTCATCTAGGTATTGGTCAGAAGAAATGGGATTATATAGAGGTAGAGTGGTGAGTGGCGTAGTCTTATATTGATACTTTTGTTAGCACAAGAGAGAATCTATCTTCTCCTTTTTCATTCAAAATCATCCTTTTTGATGGCTAAACTTGATTGTTTACAGACTGCACATTCGTACGATTATAGAGTCTAAATATTGTGAGATAAATCAAGTGTGTATTTGGACCCGCGTCTGATGGAATTACTCTCAATAAGAATCTCATTGGCAAAATGTAGCCATCTTATACTCAGTTCAGAAGTTCTACATTTCTCACCAAATGGAACTCCTAAGCAAATATCCAATATAAACCCCATTTCCGGTATGCCATATAAAACTCCACATCTGTATCATCATCTTCACTCTTTGAACCCTATTCCCTCCTTAACCCTTATCCTAACCATCCTTCAAAAATGGCAACCTCATTTACTACAGTCATCTCGTTCATCTTATACAACTCCAATCATCTCATTGCTAACAAAGCTAACAAATGGACCTCCAAATGTAAGTTAATGCTAAAAAAGATTTCTCCTTTCCTTCCGTACTCTTACTCATTCACTCCTTCACTTCTACTCTAGCTTGTTATTGGATGCTGAATGAAAGAAGCATGGTAATTTGCACATAAATCAAAATGATTATTGGGTCTGCCCTCTCTGATGCCTTTTGGCTTTGATTTGAGGACATGATTCCACAGTAAACTCGACGGTATAGGGGGACCACTGTTTCAGTGGTATTCTGTGAGCAGTCACTTTGTGCATTTATTGCCAAAGGTTAGGTCTGTCTCAAATCCATCTGTTTTAGTAGTATTCTGGGAGCAGCCACTTTGTGCATTTATTGCCAAAGGTTAGGTCTGTCTCTTATCCATCCCCCGCCCATACCCCCAATTATTGGGGACTAAATGGGTTATATTGTTGTTGTTGTTGTTGTTGTTGATGTAGCAAGATACGAATGTTGATCTTCATGTGAAATTTCTCTTCCATTTCTTTTGCCGAATTTTAGCTTAAGAAAATGATTAAGCTTAGAAAATTGGTAAGCCATTGGCAGTCATTTTTTAGACAAACCTATTTTTCTCTTATTATCAAACAGATCTAACAGACTTGAACATATCATCACATAGTTCTGTTTTCAAAGTCTTGATAAGTAAAATTTGTATTCGGTGTAGATAGGACTTCACTTCTAAAGTTCTAATTATGGCCAAAGTAAGTCTAATTGCCTTTGTGGTGACACGACACTGACACTCCGACACGTAAATTTGCAAAAAAAATGGAGGACACAATAAGTTGGGGGACACGATTTAGAAAATATGTATTATTGTATAAGATGATACTAAAAATCTAAAAAAGTAAGGCTCTAAGTATAAATATGTACCGTGAATTATATTCATCGTTACACCATTCACAATAGTATTTCATCATATATGTGTCTTTCTAATTAATAAACCATCATTTGTCACACAAAAATTACAAATTCCCTAAGTTTTTACTAGATCCTACTATTTCGTTTATCACCCCGACTTGTTTCTGATTGTCCAGAGCATTTTTTAGTGTTCCACTAGTGTCCAGAAGGAAAATTTTGGGAAACAATAGGCAAATTTAAATTTAAGTTTTGGACACGTGTCTGAAAAGTTTCAGTGTCCGGCACTGGAATGTCACCTCAGACGAAGTGGTCCGTTCTACATAGCATGAGGGGGTAAAAAGTTATTTCCTAACGTAGATGTTCAGTTTCAGAGGAGGGGGATTGTGAGAAATCCCTTTTTTAAGTCCTCGTAGAAGATTGGAAGACTATATAATGTTTTATGCCACTTCGAATGAGGGATTTTCACGTATCGGAATATACTACTCGAAAGTCGAAATACTCTATATTATCTGAAAATAGTGTACAGGCATCTTAAGTTGAAGCCGTGTTTCTCACATCCGCTTGCAGACTCTAGAAAGAACAAATCTTGGATAAGCATTCCTGGATATGATGAATGATATAGTAGCATTCGTTGTTACTTACTGGCGATGTTTATAAAATGGAAGGTGGTGGTAATAATTCCTGTTTCAAAGCATGTTATGGAAGTTTGTTACATTGACATCAATTTGCACTCCTTGTCTCTCCTACCAGGTGAAATCCGATTTAAACGCGAGGAAAATAATATTGGAAGTTTGTGACACTATTGCAAAGCGGGGTGGGCGCTTAGCTGGTGCTGGCATTGTAGGGATACTTCAAAAAATGGAGGAGGATACGAAAGGTCAAATCTACGGAAAGAGGACGGTAGTAGCCATGGACGGAGGCTTGTATGAGAACTATCCCCAGTACAGAAGATACCTCAAAGATGCGGTCACGGAGCTTTTGGGATCGGAAATCTCAAAAAACATAATCATAGAACACACGAAAGACGGTTCTGGGATCGGAGCTGCTCTCTTGGCTGCTTCAAACTCAAAGTACGAACATGATTTTTAGAACACGATGTCCATTTGGTCGATGACAAGGAACTACATTTTTTTGTATGATTCAAGGTAGAAGATAGATATTCGACGTTTTTGGATTCAGGAACTTCAGGCTGTATCAGAATAAGGGATTCGGGTAATGAAAGGAAAAGGAACATATTATATTTTGAGGATCTAATGGCTCACCATGGCTACATTCTTTACTAGAATAATTTGTGTGTGGTTGAATATCACAAGGGTTGTGCTGCATTTTGTTTCTTCTCTCTTCTGCATCTTTTCTGTAATCACTAACCGTGCCTCCATTTGATTTGTATTAATAGCATGTTTCGAGCGGGCCTGGATGTTTAGCTGTCCCTCGGGATGGCAGGTATTACTACCCATCCGAACCGTCCATCTTGACAATTAACAGTTCACGTCATCTGTAAATCTTAGTCATTGATTGTGGAAATAGATGGCTCGGATTAATAGATAGCAGCGCCTGCCGTCCCTAAGAGACAGCAGCGCCCCCAACCCATTTGGTGCATGGTATAGGATTGTTAATCTTGTGGCCGGGGCCTCTAGAAATACTGTTCGGTGTTGGTAACAACGGAACAATTGCTAATATCACGGGTTACAGATCCCAAAAAATCACCATATCACTCCTCCAGTGGGGATAGGATCGCATTTTGGACGGCCGAGATTGCCGAACGGGTACCACGTGGGCTATACCCACTCGGCACTGAAAAATTTCTCGAAAACTTGGGGAGAAGGCTAGGCTAACCGGTTAAAAAGAACATACACTGCAATATCTCCTCTTTCGCTCACTCTCTCTCCAAATTCCAAGCCAAGAGGTAGTTCATGTTTTTCATTTTGCTGCGCTCTTCTTTCTATGTTTTTTTTTTTTCCTCTAGTAGTAGATTGTTTGTGTTTTTACTGTACGTTGTTATTGCCTTTTTTTAATCATTATTCTACGTTCTTGCTCGATCCTCTCAGGCATTCAACATAATCTCCTCCTAAAGGTTAGAATTCCACTCTCCTCCCAAAAACGATGACATTTCTTCTATTTTACTGCCTGCGTTCTTGGGCCTTTTCTTTATTTCCTTTCCTGCTGAAATCAAGTCTTCATGATAGATGCACATGCTTTTATTTTCCTCTTTTTCCCTTTTTTTGTTGAGTCAATTTTTTGTGATCTATTTAATCGTTGGAATGTAGAAAGCAGAAAAGTAGGATGCTCAAAAGCTTAAAACATTTCAAAAAATAGATCAGAAAATTATGACACATTTTTTCTGAGTGCGTATCCCCATTGTCCAAAAAGTGTGTTGGATAGTCCCGATTCTAAAGAGAGAAAGAGGAGAGACTGGGAAGAGTTTGGGAGAAATCTAGGCCGTCCAAAGTATTCTTGAATACATTTTTGGATTGCCGAGAGGTGCGCTCAAGCAAAGCCATGTCGTACCCGTTTAGCACCCATAAATTTTCCCAATCAAAGCCTCAAAGGTACTAACCTCAAAGGGATAAATTTTTGGACTGCCGGGAGGTGCGCTTAGGCACCACAACGTGGTACCTGCTTGGCATCCATAAATTTTCCCGATCAAAGCCTCAAAGGACCAGTCTGCTGTGAGAAAGCTGGAACTGTAGCCTTTTTTTTTGGTGTGTGTGTGTGTGTGTGGAGGTGGAGTGGTCTAACTCTTACATTTAAAGAAAGGATTTTGAATGACCATTGCAAGAAAAGCAAAAAATAGGAATTGTTTTCTCTAATAGCAAAACAACTCATCCATTGTTCTCTTCTCATCTGCTTGTTTTAGATTTTATAAGTCAGGCGCACCTATCAGAATCGGAACAGAGACCAATTACCAGATCCACCTTTCATCGCCGATTCGCCAGCATAACCATAAAAAAGATCATTAAAAAAGCATGAGCCGTTATTAAAACATTATAAAGTTGATGATTCCCACCAAGAATTTGATCGCGGGGTCGTGCTAATTCCATAGGAATCAGTACTGAGAAGCATGTGCCCGTCAAGATTTGTAAACCGGAGATATTAGCAACTCTGATTTTGCATTTGGTACATATATTGGATTTATACATTGCTTGCATGTTCCATCTGCTGGATAGACAATTACTACTTGCATGGGCTCTCCTTGAAGATTATTCAGTTACTTTCATGTTTAATTTAACAGCAGTAAGGCTGAAAAACTTGTGCATTTCTCAAGAAGAAACACTTTGGTGCTCTCGATAGTGTCTGCTGTATCTGATGCTTTCTTGGACTAATGATTGTCTTAGGTGGCTGCTGAAATGTGGCGCGGAATAATAATCGTACTTCTGTCGTATGAATTGTTGGTGGCAGGGCGGCGCATATGAAAGGTAACTATGGTTCTATGAAATCATATTTTCTCTCCCCCCAAATTCAACAAAAATTCTCTTCCCCAAAAATGTCCGGCGTGATGGGGTTAAGAGAGATGTCACACACAAAAGCTCAAATACGATTTAATTTGACACAAAATTACTTGATGTTGCTTACTTGCTTCTCAATTGGCTATTAAGTATCTCTACCGTTGATTTGGGTTCATTTGTGGTTACCTCTTGGCCTAACTGGATTTCAAACAGCACTCAAGTATTTCGGAGCTCAAAAATGTTCGGGTCTTATTAAAGGCTAAGAAGCTAAATGATGAAATTTCTAGAGCCAAAGAAGCGAACACACGGGCTTTTTATGAAATGGCCAACCGTATCTCCTGAAGCGGAACTATACTTTTGCTAGCATAGCTGATAAATCTTGCGAACATAGCTAATGGTCAAGCGAGATCAAAGCTAATAGTGGTTAGAATTGCAACGAGGGTTAGCTCAATTATTCTTGTTATTGTAGTTATCATTTTAAAAAATAAAAAAAAAATGTTTGCACTTTTTATTTTCAGCTGGATAAAAGGCTTGATCAGTTAGAGCTAAAGGTGGATAAAACCGCAGAAAAGGTTTGTACAAATTATTATTTTGTGTATTGAAGTTATCTTGTGTTTTGTTATAAATGTTTGCACTTTTTTTTTTCTTCAGCTGGAGGACCGGAGGCTTGATCAGTGAAAGGCTTAGTCTTCTTTGGGGTAAGTTTTGAGTGATGTATGACAGCGTTAACGCCTGACTGCTACCCTTGGTGTCGGTAGTGTGGGAGCAATCGCTCGCTTGTTATCCCACGACTCCTCCCTGATCCGTCACTTGCAGGCACGGGTGCGTAGATCTGAGGCACGGCTGAGCGATTTCTCGCGATCCGATGACGAAATCCTCATTACCATGGCAGATACAAGAACAAGCCTGAAAAGCCATGAAAGTATCCTGGAGCAGCATAAAGATGCGGTGACCAAGGTATCCTTTCAATACGCGGTGGAGGTTTGTAACTTTGTGTAACTTTTTTTAATTTTTAGTTTTTTTGGTATCCTAGGCATTCAAAAAGATGGCCAAGCATGAACAAAAGATGCTGGAAATGGCGAAAAGTCATCTGAAAGCCATGGACAGCCTGATTGAAAAGATTGATAAAATCTGAGCCCAGGTTAGTAACTGTGTACTTTTTTTTTTGTATGGGTATTGTAGGTATTAGTTGGTTATCTTTTCTATCTCAATGTTTGCACTTATTTGATTTAAGCATGATTGGGGGAATACGGCTTTGGGAGTACTTCAAAAAATAAAAAAGGAGCAAGTTTTTTCAACATTCAATATTTAGGGAACCAGAATAATTTTGGCATTTTAGGCAAGGGAAACAGAATAATCTGTACATCTAGGACTTACCAAGGTTTTCCTCACTATGAATAGTCCTAATGCTCCGAGGTTGCTTCAAATTTACTCTTCCATTAGGGCCATTGGTTTGACTCAGATTTGGGTTATGTTCTCTCTTCAGCATCATCTGTTATTTGTGGCCTGGTATGTGTTTTCGTAGAGCTACTTCTAGCACGGGCCATCAATTGTAATACTCCGATTCCTAAGTCTATGGTATGTTGTTTAGTTACTGCTTCACGTAGGAAAATCGGAAAAACTGTGAAGTTACTGATTTTGACATTTGATGAATCCTGAAAGCTCCGGTCTCCTCTAAAGTCTTTGGAGTTGCTTTTGTTCTATACATGGTACATATTGGGTTCTTGTGTCTTAGTTGCAGCTTTCGGCTTTCTCATTTGAATATGTTGAGCGAGACTATGTTATTTGATATGTTGTCAAGTTCTAACATATTTCATCTAAATCAATGTTGACACTTTTTGTTTTTTTTTTCAGCTGGAGAGCATTTGGCAAGTGAGGGTTGTGAGAACAGGAGGAGGCTAGAGAACGTGAGGATAGTGAGGTAGAAGCGTTTAGTCACTTTGGGGGTATGTTAAAAACCACTCATCTGCAGAAGCTGAAATTTATGTTTGTCCTGCTTCTTTTAGTTTTTTTTTATCTTGTTTTGTTTTGAAGAATAATGGATACTGTGTTTGGATTTGTGATGCTGGAAAGTATGTTGGCATTTATGGGATTTGTAGGGATTTTTGGCCCATGTGAGGCATTGTAGGCTGGTATTAATTGTTATTATATGTTAAAAAACTAGGGAAACTGTGTTTGGATTTGTTATCTAGCTGGAAATTATGTTGGCTTTCTGGGTTTAATTTGCTATATTTTTTTGCCCAAAGGAGGCATAGAATGCTGAGATTTACCTTACTTTATTTCAGCTCAAATGAGGCCTAATAGGCATGTATTTGCATACTGATTTTTTTTTTGTGTCCAAATGTGGCCTTGTATATTGGGACTTGAAATGATTGAACAAAATTGACCTTCAACTTAAATTATTATCGTGCTCTACTCGGCATACGTGTGATGTCTAAAATTTGTTTCCATGTTTAGCGAAGGGAGTGTTTGTTCTTTCTTTAAATTGAACACCTACGTCAATTTTATAGTCCTTAATATTGGTCAATGTGTAATCATAAACTTTTGAATATGCCAAAAAAAGGTTATCAAACCTTTAGCATATTGTCCCGGCTTGAAGGTAGGTCCCTGCCCACTTTGAAGCCAAATTCGAAACATCACAATTACAGTTTCAAATGCATTTTGGGGTAACAATCTCGCTCATTAACTGATGATTTTTATGGGTACAATAAGCGCCAAAACACTCGGCCGTACAGCCATGGGCGGTGCCGTAAAAAATCTTTGATAAATTGGAGTACATTCCAGTTGTTCTGATTCCTCTCGTCGATATAAATAATTAATCATGAAAATTACAGCGAAAAGTTAAAACAAATAATTACAAAGAGTAAAAAAAGTCATTTAGATATAGATAAAAAGGAGAGGAAGAAATAAAGACAAAAAATTGAGTCCTAAGAAACTTTGGTGTTAGTAAGATAATAACCGAATTACTCTCGTCAGTGGTGGTGGTCGGGTATGAAGGAGAGTTTCCCCAAAGCTAAAGTGCTAGCCATAAATTTTGAGAAATGTCATTTTCATCACAAAAATTAATTTTTTTTGGCATTTTTAACCCATTTAGTACTTTTAGTTCGTTTAGCACTTTCATGGAAACTTCACCAAAAATATTACTGTAATAGTAACAGGTCACCAGGGATCCATGGGACTGAGGTAGAAAAGACAAAAATATTTCGGCATATGACACAAATATTGCTCAAAGATGAATGGAAACAAAAAATAATACTTGTACAACAATTCTATTTTCAATCATTTACAATCCCGTTACATATATGTGGGGTCCATATCCATAATTGTGTGTGAGCTGGCCCTACGTGTGAATTCCTAATCTGACCAAATACTTGATGAGTTTTCTATTCGATAAAATCTGTTAACACTTAACATCAACATTCATTAAAATCCACAATTTGATTTTAGCAAATGATGAAGAATCTTTAAAATTCAAAGATTCTTGTGAGTCGTGAGATTTTAGTGAATAGCTTCATCATTTGTTAAAATCAACTATCGATTTTAGTAAATGTTGATTTTAAGTTTTTAACTGATTTTATTAAATAAGAAACTCACCATTGGCTAGTTAAGAGACCATTTAGTGTCAAAAAAAGAAAAGAAAATTTTGGATATGGATCGAGTATATACGTGTTGTCTGACACCTAATCCAAATCGTTCAAGCATGTTTTGGACAGGCCAATGCAATTTGTCTTCAAAGTTTACAAAAATACCAGCCTTGCATCTAGACCATCCATAACATGTTTGGACGACTCGGATTGGTGCCGGGCACCATGTGTCCATTACATGTTTGGACAAGTTGCTCTGCAGGCATTAAACGTCACATAATCACATAGGGGGAGGCGAAAGTGAACTTTAAGCAACCGGAAATCCCACGGGAACAGATGGGAATGAACCGATCAGGTACCGATGGGCTATAGGGACCCACTTTTGGGTCCCACACGGCCGATCCGAGCCATTCATTCATCTCACAATAAAATTTAGAGGGGCCCACGTCGAGATCAAGTCGATCGGACGTCCCTAAGTGCTCGATCCAAAATCACCCCATTTTGTTCAAAAAAGGAATTTGATTTTGAGATGAATGAACGGTTTGGATCGGCCACGTGGGACCCAAAAGTGGGTCCTCGTAGCCCATCGGTACATGATCGGTGCATTGCCATATGTACGGGTAGAAGGGTTCGCCAAGCGACAAGCCGAATAAGCGTTAGTACCTATTTAAATTGGAAAATACTAAAAAATAGACCGAGTAAACTTATGTTAAGATTTAAAAAATGTATAAAAGTAGATGTAAATGTATAAAAACATGTAAAAGTTGTACTAAAGTTTTTTTATTTTATTTTATGATAAGCTCACTAGGTAAATAAAGCTCAACTTGGCTCGTTCGTAACTTTAAATGAGTTGGGGGCAGGAATTTTCTGGGGTATTGATCACACATAACCTGTGGGGTCACTATCTTTGAAGGTGAAACCATGAATAAAAGGCTAAGTTAGCAGTAGCAGGTTCAAATTGTTCATCGCTTTACCATGTCACCTGGGGCGATATTCAACTAACAGGCCGCATATCAATCACATAATTCCATAATGGAACAAAAAATTCCACTGTTTGGTTCCATAAAGAGGTAGGATCGAAGAAAAATTCCATTATTTCCCTTTGCATTAGCACAACATGGGCTGCCAAGAGTTAGATTTGTAGCAAGCTTAATCCAAACACGGATTGCAAAAACCTACTCTGGAACACTAGCAGTACACTAAATTTATGCAGACGCCTGACACTACAAACACTTCTTTACTAATCACAAAAAGTTCAGCACTTGAGGGTGGTTTTGGATCTGCATCTACACCTGAATTGCTCTTTCTGTTTATCCTCTGATTCACACTAAATTGGAAAATAATACATCAATAGTAATTGCCCCTCTCCTTTAAATATGATTGTTGCAGAGTAATTGCAATGGCCTTGCAGCATCAGAATAGGAACCAACTCCACCAACTCCATTTACGTCGTACCCAGAAGGGAGATGATGGTGGTGATGCCTTCTAGATTTGGCAATCGGCAAAGGTGAAGAAGTAACAGAAATTAACTGCTGCTGCTGCTGCTGCTGTTGGGAGAGTGGAGCATATTTAGGTCCAAGTACTTCTAGGGATGAGTATGAGGGCGGGAGAATGGGTTGAGATCCCACGAGATTTTGAGCATAATGGACTGCGGAAAAAGGGTATTCATGTCTTCCATTTTGCCAGTTTGGAATACGAGACCCTGCTGGATTTTGTTGAGCTGGTGCTAGCTGGGCTGTCCAAAGCCATTGCTGCGGCTGTTTTGGCAATGGAGAGCTACTCAAATGAGGAGACCCCAAAAGTTGGCTTCCAATATATGGTGGTGATTGTATATGGACCTGTCGTCAATAACAACAAAAATTTTCTGTTTATATGGTGAATTTCTGGTTTAAGAAGCTATAGAGTTCACT
This sequence comes from Vaccinium macrocarpon, assembly GCA_022606695.1. NCBI lineage: Eukaryota > Viridiplantae > Streptophyta > Magnoliopsida > Ericales > Ericaceae > Vaccinium > Vaccinium macrocarpon. The sequence continues at coordinate 2,864,687 of CM040179.1, read as the reverse complement.
TAATAGCTCAATCAAATAAACGAATGAACTATGGCCATTGAAAAGCCAGGGGCTCAAATGAAATTTCCAGTAGCATTTCAAGGAAGACTTGTACAAGAGAGTTAACAAGCACTCACCTGCTTTGCTGCAGCTACTGGAAGATTGTAAGCGGAAAGAGAGGAGGAAAAACAATTTTCGGACACAGAGAATGGCATGAACGGGTAAGGGATTTGAAATTGTGTCAATGGCTCCAGCCCGTTTCCTAGTTTACTCAAACTATTGGGAGCTTCGAACCCACCAACTCCATTTGACAAGGACAAGAAGTCAAAATTCTGCGTAAAGACAATAACAATGTTTAGCATTACACAACTGAAGAAACCAACACTCCAAATAATGTATAAAAATAAGCTTTTACCTGCTTCTGTGACGCGTAAAGGGGAGATGTCGCGGATGCCTGCTGCTGATCAAGGAGACTCTTGTGCAAAAGACTTCCATTTCTAGCTTCATTTGTATTATTTCCAGCAGCAGAAGCAACTATACTGTGCCCAGAAACAATTCCATTCGAACCATTTCTCAACCCATCTAGGTTTTTAGATGTTGAAATAACTTTTTGGTTAGATTCTTCATTGCATGTCAACTGAGTGGGTGACGTGTTTGTTTTATCGGTGATTTGCAAGACCTTAATGAGACGACTTATGTATACATGAGCTGAACATCTCTTCCACGACTTTTTTCTTGCAACTTGATCTCTTGAATCCTGTTTTATCAATAATAAACCATAAGCTAGATCATATGATCGTGATACTAAATGCATGATGAATGAAACATAGGCTCTGTTTTAATTGACTCGGCTTTCAAAAGAATGGTCTTTTAGGCTTTGTTTGGAACCTATTGAAAGAAAGAAAGGGGAAAAAAGAAGAGGAAAATTGCAAAAAGCAAGTTGATTACAGTGTCTTGTTTGGTTGTAAAAGAAAATGAAAGAAAAGTAATGGGAAAAGGAATTTCTCTTGTTTGGCTTGAGGAGGAAAATGGAAAGAAAATAAAGTCTTAAATACTTTTTTCTTTCTAAATTTAATTCTCTCCATTTTCTTGTCCCTTTTCTGTTTCTAGAGTTTACCTTCGTAGAATTCTTTGTAATTTTTTTCTTTTCTCCTTATACTTGGAACCAAACGACACGAGAGCCAAATTTCTTATTTTCATTTCCTTTCTTCCGTTTTCCCTATGTTCCAAACAGATTAGTGTAAATTTCACCATAATATATAAGGTTTAGCTGCTTTAGCACCAGCTGGCTTGTGTTGGGTCCTTTTACGTCCATAATCCTCAACATGAAGGACTTCAAATTCACTCCTAGTAATCAATCATATCAAATTTATCATGATAAAACTCTGACACTTAATGTTGAAACCCATTTGTAAACAACCAAACCTAAATTTGAGCCATTCTCATTGGATAACGGAGTTCAAATCCATTTGTTTGAAATCTACATCTATCGAAGCAGAGCCATATGTAGAATAAGGAATGAGGCTATACCGTAAAGCTAAAAGGACAATTATCCGCTGAGCTGGGTGAAGTTGCAGATACAGCCGTACCTAAGAAAGTGATATCGCTGGGGGACCTGAAAAACATTGCATGAGTGACTGGAAGCGAAATTGGAAATACTCCAGGTCAGGTAAGGTAAGAGAGAAAATTACTGCAAGGAAGGTCCATGAGTCCCGACAGTATGGGATCCGGCTGAAGGCAAGCCTGGCCACAACACCGAACCTTCATATCAATGAACCGATGATTAAGTCATGATACTGATATTCAAAGCTAAAACCAACAAATGCACCCTGACAAGCTTGCCGTGAGAATGAAATAACAAAGTTCAAGAACGGTACCGCTATATTTGCTCTCCTTGAGGATGCATTGTAGTTCACTCCGACCACTGACAGCTGCAGCCTAAACAAATAACCCATATCTAGTCTCAGTCACATGCTTACAATTCTACTAAAGTAAAGAGAGCAATCTTTGATTTGCAGTTAACTAAGACCTCAATCTCTGGTTTTCTCAGACAACCTGCAGCTTCCTCGTGTTTTGGCTGCTTAGAACTGGCGGAAGAGCAATAACACACAGAAATGAACAAATCCGGAAAAAACAGAAAAAAGGTCTGATGCATCAAAGCTGAAAGCCACTCACCCACTTCCTAGGATTAATTCAGATTGAGACATTGATTGGGCATTACTTTGAGAAATACCATCATCAAACTGAATATGCGATTGTATGCTTTTGGGGAAACCAGGCAGTGATGATCCCTTCGAACATTGGTCTTCTACAGTTTCTTGATCGGCTACTAAAAATCCTTCGTCAGCCTTATTTGAGGGGCTAAGTGATTTTGATTCCTTTTCTTTTTCAGGAGCTGCAGAATCATTTAAAGGAAATAATATAACATACCTCAACAGAAAAGGCAACAACTACAAAAGAATCTTATAAGATATAAGAATTAAACCCTGAAATGAAGGCTTTAAATTTTCTCCTTCTGGCAGAGGCCAAGATTTTGCTTCTGTCAATTCATCATCTGAACCATTCTTGTTATTGCTTGGGAACATATCAGCCAAAGCATACAGAGTCTCTACCACTTCTTCCTCCTCTTTTGTGAATGGCCCTACGCTTGGGGATCCCTCCGAGTTGTCTCCTCCTTGTTGCTGCAAATGCAATTCCAATTTTAAATACTAAACGCCTTGTGAAGGGGAAGAAATGGAAAAGAAAAAACTTGAAATTTGGGGCAACAGTTGATAATACATTGAGTCTGGATTTCTTTGTGCCAATCTTTCTAGCGAAGCCAACTCCATTGATCCTACAGTTCGGCTTATCAACCGGCAATGGGTGCGAAATCGAATCAACATTGCGCTTCTTCATGGCTGTAAATGTGAAAGAATTGTTCCGCAGCATTCTTAGAATCTAAAAAAAAACTCAGGCGCGTATGGATTATTGATGCCTAAAGAATCTATTGCCCAAAGAATCTATCAATCATCAAGCTTTCTTTCACGTTACTTATCGAAAGAAAAAGAGAATCAGCTTTCATTTGCACTGGTCCAAATGCTTTTCTAACTAAAACCGCTTCTTAATCATAAAGCAAAAACAGCTATTGCTGAAGCCAAATTCATTGGAGTTACAGAAGACTAAGAGGCAACATTCTACATATATCCATGCACTGCGAAATTACAGCATAAATGTAAAATTCTTTGGACACAGATGTCCTCAAACAAATTTGCCGTTCAATGCACACGGGTCCCATGTGCTTTGAACTGTTCTAAAAGCAGCAACACGGGTCCCATGCACTTTGAACGTTTCCAAAAACAGCAGTGTCCAAAACTCAGACTAGAGAATATTTCACCCTTGAAAAGAAACCAAAAGCAAAAGCGTCAATTTTAATCCAGGATTTCAAAGCGTAAAAGATAAGGAAGGTTCCAACTAGACCCACAAGATAGAGCCGAACTAATACCTGTGGGCTCCAACTAAGATAAACCCAAATCATATACTCACTCCAATTAAAATGAAATCAAGCACAAAGTTGAATACTTTCCACATTTGTTAAAAAAATTACGCACCTGACCGTAGCTTCCGAGGAACATGATCAACTGCGTTGCAATCATAAAAGTACTGAAAAGGCGAAAAAAAACGTAAAAAAGAAATTTTTTTTATAATGAGATCCAATTGAATCCTCAAACTATTAATGTAACAAAAACAAAAAATGATACCTTTCTTGGAAGCTTAAATCTCTTGGTAATACTAGTGGTTGAACGAAGCTCATATTCACTATCAGACCCAGCTGCTGGACAACCCATTTCGCCATTTTCGGTAACTGGATTCACTCTATTAACAACACTCAATCTTCTCATTCTCTCTCTCTTCATTTTCTCTGCAAAACAACAGTTTCCCCACCATTACCCTCCATAGCCTTCAAATCATATCACTCAAAAGAAAATGAAAATGTATACAGAACACAACGCAAAGAACAATCCAGAAAACAAGGGGATATAATAACAAGACAAGGCACTATCTGCGACCGCTTAACACAAACCCAGAAAACAATAAGAATTTCTACACTTAAAGACAACCACTGATGAGTTTTTGTTGGTTAGTCACAGGGGGAAAATGAAAATAGCGAAGCTCACACCTCCAAAAAATTAGGGGACACAAATTTTGGTCAGAAAAAATATGTAACTAACAAAAAAAAAATTCATAACTATTACAAATGATACGCGCAACTAACCAAAAAATACGCAATCGATACTCAAAAATGCGTAACTAATGAATAAAAAAAATGTGTAGTACTAGCAAAAACTATGCATAAAATACACGAAAAATACGCAAACCATACACCAAAAAAATGCAAAGTATGTCTATCGCACATCTAGCTCTGTCCAGTGGAGGAGAATTTAGTAAATCCACACTCAAAACGGTTACCAGATTGTTTAATATTCTGTCGTTTTGCAGGCGAGAACCCACTCGTTCCTCCACGCCTCACGTTAACAGCAAGAACAATAAAAACAGCATTTGAAAACGGCTTCCGACGTCCCAAATTCGATCTAACCCACCTCGAAAAATTCGTCAAATAAAACGGAGAGAGTGTTCAGATCTCCGTTCTCTCTCTACAATTTGAGTTCGAACAATGTGAGAGGCATAGAGAAAATCAGAACTGTAAAAATGCCAAGAAAAAAGAGAAAATTCTGAGCTGAATCGATTGCTTGGAATCAGGAGGGATGACAACGAAAAGTTCGGCTAAAAGAGGAGCGAGAAAGTTGGGACTAGGGAGGGGGGTTTTAGGTTTCTATATAATCTAAAAATAGGCAGAAAAAAAGAAAGGAAAAGGATCAATTAAATTAGCCAGATATCTCTGCGCATCTTTCTGGGTCTTTACTTTTTCTCTCTCTACATGCATTACTGTATGTATCTATACAAGTACTGAGTCCAAAAAGTGGAACTCTAGAGAGAAAGAGCGAAGGAGAAGAGCCAAAAAGCACAGAAGTGGTTAAAGGAAAAAGCGAATTCGTCCTTTGTGTGCAGAGAATAAGGTTCTTCACGAAATAAAGCGCATATACACGAGAGAGAGAGAGAGAGAGAGAGAGAGAGAGAGAGAGAGAGAGAGAGAGAGAGAGAGAGAGAGAGAGAGAGAGAGAGAGAGAGAGAGGGGAGATGGACCGAATAAAAGGAAGAAATTCTTGAGAAATCCAGCGGAATTGGGATGGCATTCATTCATGTGATTATGATAAATGTAAAGACAACAGAATAACAGAGTATAACTTCAAAATACGCAGTATAATCAACGAATCTTGTAGAATAAAAAGACCCATTAAACACTGAATCCAATTAAGTATCGGTCTTTTCTCAGAGATCATACCCACCCAAATTACAGATATTCTCCCAACAGAGAAGAAAACTTCTGCATAAATTTGTTCTGGTTCTTCAGATTTTTAAAGAATCCATAATTCAAAGAAAAAGATGGAGAAATACCCAGAACAGGTTCAATGAAAAATATGCAAAATCAAAAGAGATGAAAATCGTTTTATGATCAAAATTGATTGAATGAAGAGCAAGCATTGAAAATTAATCGAGAAACTGGAAATGAGTAAACAACCTTCCAAATTGTGAGAATGGTAAGAATTTGTGGCGTATTTCAAGTCTCTCTCTCTCTCTATCGTCACATTTTCCAACTGCCCACAGAACTCAGATTCACTCCGCAACAGTCCCAAAAATCGAAGCTTTCTCTCTCTGAAACGGCCAGTCCTCTCTGTCTCTCTCTCTCTTCACATTTGTGGAGAGGGGGATATTGATTCTTTCTTCTTTCACAAATGAAGGGTCCCTCGTTTGCGTCGTTGATGATCGACGCTACGGCACGTCGTGACCGTTGGATCAATCCGGGAGATCCGACGTGGAAGACACGTCGGCGACCATACCACTTTTTGCCTCCTGATGAACTTGCCACCGTGAATTCTGTCCACGTGGAACTACGACTTGGGCATTTTGGTAACAAAAAATACTTGAAATACGTCTGACGCCAATCACACACACATTCTACGTGTGGTGGATCCCATCCGGCCCCCACCACACGTGAGAAGTGTAATGATTGAATAATGATTGAAACAAGTGTGGCTCTATCACTATTGCGGTTAAGATTTCAATAATCTTAAACACCGGCCACACTTGCTCGAACTACTAAAGAACCTCACATTAATGTACGGTCCATACATTCTCCCATGGGAATAGAATGTACAGTCATGGATATCTCGAAAAACCATGTAGTGATGCTCGCGGACTATTGAATAATTTCACTCATTTCGTAAGGGCAACTGTTTGTCCAAGGAAAAAAGTTTGGTCTCTAAAACGAAAAGTTAAAAAAGTAATCCATTTTTGTAACAGAATTAAAACTTTATCCATGGATAACTAGTAGATATCGAGAAATTCTTTCAATTTGTGAATAATTTTTTTTATTTTTTTAGACAATGCATTTTTTCTGAAGTCCTCATTTGGCATATCGGACCCTCATTTTGGGAACCGCGGTATTGTAAAATTTCTTGGTTTAAATCTATGTTCAACAAAAATATTGCCCAAATGTGCTGTGCAATAGTAATAATTATTTTGGGTACCAATTTAAGATATCCAGAGTTATCCAACAGTGTGTAAATGTCATAAAAGAAAAATCAAAAGCCTATATGGCTGAAATGGTCCTCTCACAAGATAAAGATCGAAAATAAACCGGAAATTTATTTTCATGCCAGGTTAAACGCCGACTTCAAGCACTTGTTCAAGTTTAAGTCAACAAAATGCTCATTTGATTTCAACCAGTACTACTCATGTAATTCTGTTATTTTCAATAAATTTTTTTCCTTATACTCCTCAAGCAGCATGCAAATGAAGAAACACATAGTTTTCCAAAAACACATAGTTTTTATATGAACTTGCTTGCAATCTATATAATTCAACTATGATTGTGAACTGCGAGCCCATTTCACTAGCGTTATAAGAATGTTGTAATAATAATAAAAAAAATGATAAAATGATAAGTAGGATGTGTAATTTAATTAAGGTACGTTCGCTCTAGTACAAGTTTCGGCTCGACAGGAGTTACGAGATAATTCAAATATGAAATATATGTTGAAATAATCAATGCTTCAATTGGTTCATAGAGTCCTGATGATAAAATTGAACCATTAATTGGAGCAATGGACGATTCAAATTTAGATTATTTCATCCCATCCAATTTAATGACAGCAAGGATTCAAATCCATTAATTGTATCAATTGTTCCAAAAGGGTTCAAATTCATTAATTGTATCAATTTTCAAAGTCTGCTGCTTTCTGAATAGGGAACAACGACCCTCCACAAGAGTGTACAGAATCGGCAATTATATGGTGGGAAAGGAAATGTGTAGGTTGTAGTGATTTGATTCTCTGAGCCTTTGGGCGTGGTGAGATAGTCACTCACTCAGGCATGTTGCGTGACTCTTGTTTCCTTTTATTTATGGAGTTTGTTTTTTTTGCCAAATGTTTATTAAGGGTGCAACGAAAAGATGGAAAACGGAATAAGAAATCAAGACTGAAATGTTAGGGTTTTTGTCATCTTGTCCCCTCTTACAACTAAAGGCTTTGGGCTTTATATTCTCAGCACCCTAGCACGTGGATACTTTTTTTTTTTTTTTTGAACTCCGCACGTGGATACTAGATTACACAAAATATCTCATAACTAATTACACAAAATATTCGTTAACTAATACAATTGAATGCCAAAACTCTGAACCTTAATGCCCTTGCTCTACAGCCCCGCAAACTTATGGGTGGTTCAACAACCATAAGTTTGGACTTGAGAAATTGAAATCTGGCAACAGACAATGATTTTGTAAAAATATCTGCAGCCTGGTCTAAAGTCCCAATACGTTGCACCAATATTTGCTTACTATGAACTTTGTCCCTGATAAAATGATACTCCCTCTGTCCCACAAAGTTTGACACTTTCACTATTTCAGCCCTATGAAAAAATTGATTATTTCTTTTAATCTGTAATGTTTTATATAAGCAATATGGATCTCGTTTGATAGATTTCAATTAGTTCTTTTGAACAATGTTTTCAAAATCACATAAAACGCTATGAATTGAAAGATATAGGCAATTTAAAAATGACACGCACTTCCGAAAGTGTCAAACTTTGCGGGACGGAGGGAGTAATTGACTTCGACATGTTTGGTGCGAGCATGGTAGATAGGATTGGAAGCAAGTGCTATAGCTGACTGGTTGTCACACCACACAGCAAATGGAAGGACAGCGGTGATGTAAATCAACAAACAACTAATGCACCCAAGATATATTAGCCACAGTTTGGGCGAGTGTCCTGTACTCAGCCTCAGTGGAAGATCTAGCCATTGAGTGCTGTTTCTTGGCACACCAAGAGATCAAATTAGAAACCCAAAATAAGCAAAACCGGTAGTTGATCTTCTGTCAATATGGTCCCCAGCCCAATTTGCATCAGAGTAGGTTGAAAGAACTAAAGGTCTAGCAATCCTTGATGCAAACTACCTTTTATATACCTTAGTATCCTTTTGACTGCAATGAAATGACTCTGTCTTGGAGCATGCATATGCTGGCAAGCTACATTAACAACAAATGCAATCTCAGGTCTAGTAAGTGTAACGTATTGGAGAGATCCTATAACAGTCTTCAAAAGGTAGATCAGGATTGAGCACTACAGATTTAGCAGAAGACGGAGAGTAGTTAGGTTTGCAATCATACATACCAGACTTGTGTAATAAGTCAGTAGCATATTTTGTCTGTGATAGAATAAGACTATCTTGATGGGGCAGAACTTCAATTCCCAAAAAATACCTAAGAATCCCAAGATCTTTCATGACAAATCTCTAACTAAGAAGAGAGATAAGAGCATAAATATACTTAGTATTACTTCCTTTGACAATTGTGCAATGTCAATGCTCTGGATGCTGAATGAAAGAAGCATGGTAATGTGCACATAAATCAAAATGATTCTTGGGTCTGTCATCTCTGATGCCTTTAAGCTTTGATTTGAGGGCATGATTCTGCAGCAAACATGACGGTATAGAGGGGCCACTGTTTCAGTGGTATTCTATGAGCAACCACTTTGTGCATTTATTGTCAAAGGTTAGGTTTGTCTCCAATCCATCTGTTTCAGTGGTATTCTAGGAGCAGCCACTTTGTGCATTTATTGCCAAAGGTTAGGTCTATCTCCTATCCATCCCCCGCCCATACCCCCAATTATTGGGGACTCAATGGGTTATGTTGTTGTTGTTGTATTACTTCCTATGACAATAATGTCATCGATATACACAAGCATTGGTGTGATGCCCTATTCATTATGGTGACTAAACAATGAAACATATGTTTTGCTAGATTGAAACCCTTGGGTGAGAAGAAACCCAGAAAACACTGAAAACCAAGCTCGAGGAGCTTGTAGCAATCCATATAAAGCCTTTTTCAACTTGTAGACAAAAGTAGGATGATGTAAATCCTTGTACCCTAGAGGTTGTTTCATATAAACTTCTTCTTCAATCACTCCATGCAAGAAAGCATTGGAGACATCTAGTTGACGTATGGTCCAATGATGATGCATAGCTAAAGACAAAACTATGGGTTATGGTGGGTTGCTTGATAATTGGACTAAAAGTTTATGTGAAATCCAGGCCTTCATATTGTTGATTTCCATTGGCTACTAGACGTGCCTTATATCTAGCAATGCTTCCATCAGAATGTCTTTTAATTTTATAAATCCATTGACACCCTATGATATTGGCATTAAGAGGAAGTGGAACCAAATCCCATGTGTCTTGATTAACCAAAGCTCCAAATTCTTTTACCATTGTAGTTTGCCACTCGGGATATTTGATAGCCTCATGAAAATGTGTTGGTTCTGTACTAAGAATAGAGTACTGAGAACAAATTCAGACATAATAACAATAGTTAAACCATAAGGAATCTTTGGTTTAGAATGACCAGTTTTAGATCTAGTTTGCATGGGATGACAATTGTGATTTGGAATAAGAGAAAGGAATATAGCTACAGGTTTTGAATGAGACATAGATGAGGGAGAAGAATGAGAAGGAAACACAGTAGGAGCAACTGCAGACTCTAAGGAATTCAAAAGAGAGGAAGAGATTTTAGTTGTTTGTTCACAAGATTTTGACACTATAGGAGATGAATGAGGCAGATTAGAAGACTGTGAAACAAGATTAGAAGAATGTAAACAACGGAATGACCAGATGAAGTGGGTGGAATAGGAAAAGAGACAGTAATAGCTATGTCACTATAGTCAGTGAAAGGGAGAGAAAAATGAGAGGATATTTTTGATAAATTAGCATGAGACGACTAAGTACACAATTCTTGATATGGAAACACATGTTCAACAAATTTGACACGTCTAGAAACATAAACCCTCGAAGTAAAAGGATCAAGACATCGAAACCCCTTTGTAGCAGGACAATAGCCAAGAAAGATGCAATGTTTGGACTTAGGCTCAAGTTTATTTGATGCATAGGGTTTGAGCCAAGGAAAATAGCTACATCCAAAAGGTTTGAAGGAAAAATAATCAGGTTGAGTTTTGAAAAGAAGAAAATAAGGAATCTGAAAGTTGAGAGAGGTATGAGGCAATCTATTGGAGGTACATAGCTGTAGTAAGGGCTTCTAGCCAAAATTTTGTAGGAAGTTTAGACTGAAGAAAAAGAGTAATAGTGGTCTCAATCAAATACCTATGTTTTCTTTCTACAACACCATATTGCTCAGGTATGCGAGGACACATTGTTTGGTGAATAACCCCATTGGTAAGAAACATATGTAGAAGAAAGTGATTAATGAACTCTCCTCCATTATCACTCCTAACAGTTTGAATAGTAGTATGAAAATGAGTACTAACATATGCTTTAAAATGAGCAATCATCTGTTTCACTTTAGATTTATATTTCAAAGGAAAGAGCCACAAAAATTTGGTATAATCATCCACCACAATAAGATAGAACCTAAATCCTTTATTAGAGGGAATGGGAGAAGGTCCCCAAACATCCATATGAACAAGTTCAAAAGGAACACTAGAATAGGTTTCAAACAATGGAAATTTCAATTTACGGCTCTTAGCCATATTGCAACAAGTACAATTAACAATGCTAGGACTAGTAACATGAAGATTGTATTGTTTTATTAACAACAGATAAAAGGAGTGCTAGGATGTCCTAGCTTATTATGCCAAAGAGATGCAGAATCACTTGTACTTACAAGAGTTGCAGGAGATGAACAAGAAAATGCACCTCTAGAGGAGGTCATAAGTGGATACAAACCCTTGAGACATGGTCCTTTGTACAAAATTTGTTGATTGATCTTATCTAGAATTTCAAGATCAGTAGAGTAAACAATAAGATATCCTTGATTATCTTTAGCAAACTGATGGATTTGCAACAGATTATGTGTGATATCAGGGGTATGTAAAATATTGGACAGTTGAAAATGAGCAGAAGCAAACCTGCTCCAGTATGTGTAACTTGAATCTATGACCCATTACCAACAGTAAAACCACTAGGCATGAAAGATGGTTGAGGCATGTCAATGTTCTTCAAGTTATTAGTGATATGATTTGTGGCTCCACTATCGAAGTACCATGGCTAAGATGTTGGTACCCCTGAATTATTCCTTTCCAAACCATTTGATCCCCCTTGTGAAGACTGAACATGATACCCTGAATATCCACTTAAAAGAGCATTAGGTACATAAGCAGAACCACCAGTATAACTAGTAACATGCCTGAGCATGATTACCAAATGATCTAGAAGGAACTGCTGGTGAAGCCTAAGTTTGAAAACTGGAGTATCCAATTGGAATTGTTGTCCCATTATACTGTGATGCAAGTCCATGAAATTGTGGTGATGTTCCATTAAACTGAGATGAAGATCCACTAAGCTGTGGTGTTAGTCCATAAAATCTTGTTGGTGGTCCACTAAACTATGATGAAGATCCATTAAACTGTGGTGATGGTACATAAAACTGAGGTGGTGATCCATTGAACTAAGTAGGGCCTTTCCACTGATTATAGTAGCAATAAGATGTCACATGGTTATTCTTGCCACAAATTGCACACGGATCCCTTGAAAAATTGTTATATCCTCTTGTATTTCCTCTACCCCTTTACTTCTATGAAAACCTTTAGATGTATGCTAATAATATTGAGGGGCAGCTAAAAACTAAGCTTGAGGATTAACAGTTAAGAATTGCATCTAAGAATCATTTTCCTGACATGTCATTCCTAGTACACTAAATTTTAGAGGAGATGTACTAGATTGTGAAGTCACATTAGTTCCGAAAAGTGATTCAGGCACTGACTGTCTAGGATTAGTAACCACAAGAGCTGATGTATTCTCAACAGTAGTAGACACATCATCATCATTAATCATCTGAATATCCTCTCCTTTGATCATGGTAACCAGTTCCTCAAATGTAAGAGTTCCACTTCTAGTTCTAATAGCTATTCTAAAACCTTTGAAGTTCTTTGACAATCCTCTGAGAGTATGAAAAATGAGGTCATCCTTATCCACAGGAAAACCTACTACTTCAAGTTTTTGAGAATAATATTTGATTTTATTAATATACTCCTCTACTGTAGATGTCTGTTGCTTAATAGTATAAAGTTTGTCCTTCAATTCTTGTATATGTGTACGAGATAGAGAATTATATCTGTTATTCAGAGACACCCAAACTTGACTACTACGGTGAAACCCTAACACATAGGGTAAAGTAGATACAGACAGGGATAAGGTCAAACACGATAGCAACTGTGAATCCACTAATTTCCACATCGTAAATTCTAGATTAGTCTCCATTTCACTAGTAGCAATACGAATTTGTGTGTTTGGACACTCAACAGATCCATCAAGGTATCCAAACAATCCATTTGGATTCATGATATTTTAAACTTGCGTTTTCCATAGCAAGAAATTTGTACTATCTAATTTGATATTAACTGGCAAATTGAAATTTGAAACCAGAAACGCAAGAGATGGAGGGATTGTTACTCGTTGTGTAGCCATGTCTGTTTCGAAGAAGATTCTTGAATTGTAGAAGGGAGAGAAATGTAGACATAGAGATTATAGATCAACAAACTGAATCGAAGACTAGATTCAATCAATCTCTAGGTTGCTAATGTTGATTTTTTCAATGTGATGGATCGACGCTCGTTGGAGGTGTTCATTGCTATGGTACCATAACGAAAAAATGGAAAAAAGAATAAGAAACCAAGACTGAAATGTTAGGGTTTTTGTCATTACCCAAGATCATTGTCACCTCTTACAAGTTACAACTAAAGGCTTTGGGGCTTTATATTCTCAGCACCATAGCACGTGGATACTAGTTTATACAAAATATCTCGTAACTAATTACACAAAATACCTCTTAACTAATACAAATGAATGCCAAAACTTTAGACCTTAATGCCCTTGCTTTACAGGGTGAGCATGGACCGGATTGATCTGGTTATATAACTAAGGGAAAAAAAAGTTCATTATGTGTATCTAAACAAATTCCACATATAATAAATGAAAAATATAGGGTACTAATTTTGGAGCTCCCTTTTTTGATGTAGGCATTAAAAAATTTAATGAAGTTACAAAACTACCATTTTCAAGATATAAAAATCACTGGAGGCACTCCACCCCCAAATTATCTCCTAATTTACTAAGGCACTCCAACCAGAAAAATGAACCAAAACCAAACATAACAATAGGTTCTAAACATATACATTAACATTAGGTTCCAAACATTAAACATCCACAACATAAAACATTTTGTTCCAAACATCAGATTGTTTCACACCACTTTGCACCAAGAATAATAAAAAAATGCTAGAATTCTCCAAAATAAACAGAACATAATTGAAAATGTTGATGCTGCAAAATGTTCATGACGGTTGTGACACAAGATCTTCATACTTTCATACTTATTATCTACCATTTTCCCCTCAAAATCTTCATAATGACTACAAATCTACATTTTAAAACTCATAGTGAGAGAAACAAAACACATTACCAAAGTTATGAGAATTCTTGAGAGGAAAAGTAACAGAATTCTCAAAGACTTTGAATGGACAAAAGGATGGTTCTACAATTATAGGCCGAATACCACTTGTCTAGGTTGTCTTGTGCAGAACATGGAGACAATAGTATAAAAACTCTATCAATGAAATATTACATATGAAAGTAGGCAATTCAGTGACGTGCAGTAAAATGAGTCGAACAACTATCTGCTTTTTTCTAATAAAAAAACTATATGCTTTTTTGGAGTGCTAGAAGTAAATGAGAAGAGAAAAGATTTTTTGGAGTGCCTGAAGTAAATTATGGACCTTCCAAAAGGTTAATTTTGGAAAACTACTGTAGTTTGGAGCGCCTGAATCAAAATTGGGAGTGCGAATATCAATTTCCAAAATATATCTATATAAATATTATACGGATTGAATCGGTTTGGGACCGGAACCGCCGACGTAAATCCATAAACCAAACTATTTATCACTGTTTCTAGATTTTAAAAACCGGAACCAAACCATATTAGTACAAGAAAACCAAACCAAACCAAACCCTTCGGTTTGGATTGGTTGGGACTGGATTCACGGTTTAACAGTTATTTTGCTCACCCTTTTCCACTAAGATAGTTTTTAAAATAAATTGGATTTTCATGGGGTTTTATGTAATTTATTGTGAGAGAATGACCTGTCTTCGTTTTTAGAAAAAAACTTTTTTTTTGTTAGTGGAACACTCCCTAGACACAATGCAACTAACTGTCCAAATTGAAATGTCAAGCGGAGTTATAAAAAAAAAAGTGTTTCAATACGGATTATCAATTGCATTTTTAACGGCCCAATTGTACGCACGAGTACCACATCACATATACTCTATTTGCACCCAAAATCTTCTCTATCCATCCTAAATTTTATGTGGCTGAATAGAAAGGGGAGATTCCCATCCACAAATAGAAGGGGGTGATCGAAGCCGAGATATGAATTATTTTGGTTTATTTGAAATTTAAATGAATTCTAAAATATATTAGAGGTTGGTTAATTTATCAGCCAAGCCGAAGTCAAACGAGTTATAATCAAGTTGATCTACAATTAGTTCCACTTTGTTAGACATTATACACTAATTAGGGGGTGTTTGGGAACCTACTTTTCATTTTTGACTTTTGGTTTTTTGGATTATGGCCATAATGAGTTTTGAATCTGGTAGGAGTGTTTGAGAGAAATGTTCAGAATGCATTTTGTAAAAATTGTAGTGTTTGAGAGAAAAATGATGAAAATGAGTTATGAATTATTTTGACCAATTTGCCGTTGTTTATAAAGTAACAGTAACATATGCCAACTTTTTGGAAAATATGCATTGGATTGTAATTACTCCCTTTCGTTCCAAATTTGTCCATATTTTGACACGAATGTCAATATGAAGATTTAAAAAAAAAAATCTAATTGGGAAATATTTTGTGAAAGGTACTTGTCCATTTTTACGGGCGGTGACGAGAAGAAAATTGCAAGCGGCTCTCCTCTTTTGGTTCATGTGTTGTGTGGAAGAGGAAGGGAGAGAATAACGTAAACAAGGGGTAGATAAGGGAGAGAGAAATGAGGAGAAAATCTGAAAATCGAAAATGGAGAATGAGAATGAGAAAAGGAAAGTGGGAGTTGATTCTCAATTTCTGCCTCTAAACGTTAGAATGAAGAACGAATTCTAGAAAAGGAGTTTTGTGAATCTAGCTGCTAAACACCTAGAATGCCAAAATTAGAAGCTGCAAAATGCAAAACTACGTCGGCCAAACACCCCCTAAACGGCTAAACGAGCTGAGAAGTAACATATTCAAGTTTGATGCATTTTAATCATTAGCTTTAGAAAAGTATTTGATTTCAATTTTCTATTATTAAATAGATGTTAATTTATATCGAGCAAACAGTTCGAGGTAATTTGGTGGTTCGTTTGTGAGCCACACGCCATGACGGAAATTGAAGCCCGTGACTTTTGGGCTTCTCTACAAGGATACTACAGTTTGTCGACAAGGCCTGTTTGGCAGCTAAAGTCAACCAGATTTTGTGGGCCTCTCAGCAATGACTTTATGGTGTACATTATTAAGGAGGGGAACTCGGACAAGATATATGGGCTGGAAATTTCGTTGGACGACCAGTGAACATGTGAAAAAACATATCCAGTCAGCGGCGGAACCGAGCTTTGTAGTGTTTGAGTTCAGTTTATTTGCAAAATAAATCTAAATTAATATGAATTCGGGCTCAAGCTCAATTCGATTAGCAAACGAGTTGACCTGAGCTGAACAACTTGGTTCATTTCTAGCCCAAGTGAGTCACACACCAAGAGATGGGATAGCAAGCCATCCGACCAATCTATGGAAAGGTAGTTCTCCAAAGAAATTGTCACCGGCATTTTCCAAAATAACAAGATTAGGGTTGCAACAAAAATTGAAGGGACCGGCGAATTGGTTCGAACCAAACTGAATTGTGCTTTTTGGTCCAGTTCCGTGGATTAATGATTCGATCCTATTTCAAAAAAATTGAGAGCCGGGGTATATAGTGTGGCCCACGGTCTTTTGGCTTGAAACTGCAGATTAATCGAACCACAACATTCTTATATATACATGTAAATGTAAATCTATGTATGTATGTGTTATTTGGTTCCTGTGGAGGGCACTAGCTCTGGATGGTGCATGGTAGGAGTAGTAGATTAAGTATCCTTAGGAGCATCCCAACTGTTTATTGACTTATAAATTACTGGTGGTGGTGTGATGGGTGGCGGCAGGTGGTGGTGGACCAATAAAGGAGGAGGGTGAGAGGGGTCTTTGCTTTGTTTTTTTCTCTCCCGGTAAGTTTTTCCCGGTTCGGCTTTGGTACTGATTTGGTTTTCCAGATCTGGTGGGTGTAGGTGGTGGGTAAATAAATCCTTGTTTTCAAGCTACTTTTGGTCCTCTGGTGACTTCGTTCTCATTGCGGCTGCGCAGCTCGGTTTGGCTCTGTTGGTGCTTAACTTTTGTCCATTTGTTTTAAATCTTTATGACATGTTAGATGTTATTCTCTTTCTCTCTCGACTCACACTAAACCCGACTTTGATTTGGTTTGTTTTCACACTCAATCTGTGATGCGTCATATAATATGTGTTAGAGAGGATGACTCGTGTCAGGTCGTTTGAGAGTGGGCTTCTTACTCTTACGCTTTGATATTTGGGTTGTTGTTGCTAGATTTTTCTCAATGTATTTTGGACGGAGTTCTTTGTATGTGATTTTGGCTTTTCTAAATTAAATGAAGAACTTTGTCTTCTGATAAAATAAAAATTGCTGGTTAGCCTAAATTGTTAGATTGTCATGTTTCTTGGAGTATCATACTTGGTTAATGTTGTGCTTGAATGAGGTATCCTTTGTTGTGCTTGTGAATGATTTTATTACTATGTTGTGCTATTTTGATTAGATCTTTGTTTAGGGAAGTGTGGAACGAACGGAAGTTGCTGTTTGGCATAGTTTTTAATAATTTCAAATATGTCTTCAGTAGTTCACAGGACTTTTAAGGTAAAAACGGTCTTCAATTTTTTACAATCATGATTAGCGGTAGTTACTTGAATTGGTCTAGATTGGTTCACAGGACTATGATTTACGAAACTAAAGGTGGAATTGTGGAACTGAACTATGATTTACAAATTGGTCTAGATTGGTTCACAAGACTCTAACTCGATCTTTCAATTTTTACAATCATGATTAACGTTACTTGAATTTCTACAAAATCAGACCATGTGCATTGTGCACCCCTAAATCATAGAGGCCCCTACATGTGATGTTACGCTTTTCAAATAATAATACGAGATTTTGTGTATATATGCTATTAGTTTAATTAACAGAACTATCAATGTTGAGGGAATCGTATGTTGAACAACCTACACTACACATGCGTGAAGCCGTCACAACATGTGATCGCTAATACTAATACTCCACTTTGATGTCAAATTATAAAATAACTACTTAAGCGAAATAATTCAAAAGTCCATACACTTTACATGCAAACGTGGGTTATACAGGATACTCCTATCATTGTGAAAATTTTTTGGGTACCGAATGATGGCCATGTGGTCGAGTTTATGTATGTAGTATCCGAACATTGTATTCGATCAGTCTAGAAATATATTGGACGGCCTAGATTGAAACCCTATCTCTCTTGTTCCTCTTTTCATAATCCGAACTACCCAAAATTAAAATGGACAGCCCAGACCGCCTAACACTGAAAATTTTGCTCTATTATTGTATGGTTTTGTACTCTCTAGAACCTCAATTTCTAAGTGGTTCAAGAAGAAACAGAGAGCCTAGTTTTCTTGGTGGGGCAACCAGCTGTATAATCTTTACAATGGAACCGGTGACTCGTCTACTTTGATTGGCAGAGAGCAAGTATTTTTGCTGTGCAGTGTAAAGCGAATCCCACTCTTAGGAAAGCCAAACCTCACCTCGGACCAATTACATGCTCATTGCACGTACAATCATTGATCTATCCAGGAACTACTGTGGTCAGATAAAGCTAACGGAGACGGTGGAGTGCTGATCCATCTGAGCTGTCCGTGCTCGACGATCAACGGTATAAATTTGTTTGGATTCAAACAGATCTGAACCATCTATTACCGAACGAATCTGAGCCGTTGATTGCTGAGCATGAATGACTTGGACGGGGTCAACACGCACCCCCTATAACTTTTCTTTTTTAAAAGAAATTAATCCATCACGCATTTACAAATAACAGAAATCAATTTGAAACAATATAGTATATTTTTTTGAGTTTCTAGTATCTCCTTGTAAAAATTTTGAACTCAACTTTGCTTAACGACCATCTGTGCATAAACAGTGCACAATTAGTGTGTAGGGCCCACTTTGCAGTTCCACACAAATAATTATGAACTTTTCAATAAGTTTTCGAATTGCTCCGTAATATCCCAAATTTTTGAAAATAAAAATTAGTGATATTTGTAAGGGAAAATTTCAAAAAAAAAACCCTGAACTTTACACTCAATGTCTCAAAACCCCCTGAACTTAACTAAACTTCAATTTCACCCTCAAACTTTCACTATGTTAGTCAATTAACCCCCTACCGTCCAAATCTGTCAGCTTGTTAACAGAAATTGCTGACTTGGACAAATAACTCTGTTAATTCCTCTCTCTCTCTCTCTCTCTCTCTCTCTCAACAAAAAAAACAAGAAAAGAAAAAAGAAAAAAAAATCAATCCACCGTCCCCTTCCGAACCCACTTTTCTTCCACCAACAATTCCATTAAACACACACCATACAATTGAATGATGCTAAATCACAGCCAAGCAACACCTAATTCATAACAACATGTCTAGATTTATAGAAAGACAATTGAAGGATTCACAAATGTCAAAGGGACAGAGAGATCCCTTTGCCTTTGATAAAAAAAAAAAAACAGGGAGAGAGAAATCCCTTCGCCTAATCTAACAAATTTGGTTGTAGAACTCTACAAGACTATCATGGTTTGAGTTTACCAATCAAGGTTGCTTCTTAAGTTTCTATGTAGAAAGGAAAATGGTAAGGCCATCAATACTTCTTCAAAAGTTGTAGATTGGGCACAAAACCGGTGGCGTTGTTGACGAAGACGGAGAGGCCATTGGAGCGGTGGATCTGGGTGGTGGCCTTAGATTGGGCACAAATTTAGGCCATATACTCGACGCCGTCGAATATGGAGGCCGGGGAGGAGAAGCAGTGGCTAACGAAGTTGCCGTTAAGGCTATTAAGAACAGGGCCCAGAAGAACATTGTGTTCTTTAAGGCAAAACTACCGAGACATCGATGGAATTGTCAATTAATCTTATGGGCTCTTTCAATTTTGATCTTTCCTGGCGAGAAAGTGATGAGGATAGAAGCTCCTGGTGAGGGAGAGGGTTAGGAAGAGAGAAGAAGAAGAAGAAGAAGAAGAAGAAGAAGAAGAAGAAGAAGATACAACAATTTATAGTCCCATTTTTTTTCTTTTTCTTTTTTTTCATTAAGTTAAGGTTTGGGGCCCAACATATGTCATCTCACCATCTTAATAGCAACATAACAGAAGAAATAGTCCAAGTCAGCAATTTCCGTTAACAAGTTGACGGATTTGGATGGTAGGGGGTAAATTGACCAACGGAGTGAAAGTTTGGGGGTGAAATTGAAGTTTAGTTAAGTTCAGGGGGTTTTGAGACATTGAGTGTAAAGTTTAGGGTTTTTTTTTGAAATTTTCCCTATTTGTAAATACTATTTTCCTTATTTAATTTTTACCCCATCTTGACTTTAGTTGACCATTTGCAGGTCTCTTTTTAAGATGAATTAGTGCTTGAGCTACTTGGATGATACTAGCATGACTACTATGGTTGTGGGACCCAAATCAATCCGATACAATCACTTGGAGAGAGAGCATCGTAATGCGTGCCCAACTTTTGAGATTTTTCTAAACGATTCTGAGCACATGGTGATGTCGCCCTTGATTTTCTAAGTCAGTGCGAATATTTTGGTATTTTTCTGAGATCAAAGTGCGGACAGTTCGAACACTACTCGGAGTAAATTGTACTGTATTATATCATCCCGTGTTTTGCGCTCCACCCATTCCCCACGCCTGCTACCCACCACTCCTCCCAACAACCCTTCCATCACCTTATTCCCACTCCCACACTCCACCTCCTTCCACACTCCACCAATCACCTCATACAAAACCCACACTCCATCTCTTCCCCACCCATTCCATTTTCTCCACTAAACACCCTATATTCTCCTCCCCATTATTTTCAGCAGAATCGAGAGAGAGAGAGAGAGAGAGAGAGAGAGAGAGAGAGAGAGAGAGAGAAAGAAGGAGAGAAAAGAAGGAGAAATTAAGGGGAAGAAAGAAAGGAAAAGGCGGCTACCACCACCTCCGGGCGACCTCCACCACCACGTCCAACCACCATCTCCACCTCCTAACTTCACCTTTGCAAGTTCAAAGTTCAAGGACCCTTAGCTTGCGTATTTAGCAAGGGTGTCGTGACACACTACAACTACGGATCCGAGGTAGTTAAAGTCTATCTCCCTAAATATATTTGAATGTACCTATAATTGGTAATATTGTGTTTAAATGTTGTGTGTATGTGCTATCGGAATGCATGGTGTGGAATACTAAAGATATTTCTTGAATTGTGTTAATATTGTTCACTTGAACTCTTTATACATTGTGTAAATTCGCTTACAACAAGTTTGTTGTGTTGATTACATGTTTCTAATATTAATTCTATGACTCCTTAGTATCATTATCACATGAATCCTTATTGCAGTGGTTAAAATGTTGTTATTAATATAGTTGTTGTTCCCTGGGGGTTACCCATTAACTTAGACGGGCATTAGGTTCATGAGTGGTATTTGAGTTGGAGAGTAAATGGTGGATGTGGCTGATAACAGCTTGGGAGGTCATCCCGCAAAGTTTAAGTTTTATGATTGGCAGTCAGCCAGAGATAATGAAATTGATGAATTATGCGGTATTGGATATACCTATGTGTTGTATGTGCATCTCGAGGCAATGTGTTGTATGTACAACCTCACGTGCTGTATGAATGTCTCAAGGATATGTGTAGAATGTACATCTTTATGCGCTGTATGTGCATCTTAAAGAATGCATTGTATGTACATTCTCAGCACATTGGCGAGGCGGGGGGGTAAGTGAATCTTGAAATGATGGAAAGCTGAATACTTGTTTATTGGAAAATCGATCCTTATGAGGTTGGAATTCGAAACTCGTGATGAGCGAAAGTGAAACTCCGTGATAATATGGGAAACGAAAATGTTGATAAGCCCCCAATGTTGTATATAATCCGGGCTTATCTAGCTCATTTTTGTTCACACACACACGCAATTTTGTGTTTTATATGTTTGATATGCGCGTAGTGTTGTTTTTGTTAGTTATAGGTAAAACACGTGAATAAGCACGTTTTGGAGCGCATTGGAAGCCGTCCCAAGTTACTGAGTGCCAAGTTGCCCCATGGCATGCCACCACCGGGCCTCAAGAGCCAAGAAATGAAGACTCGACTAAGGCCTGGGAAGTCGAAAAGCCACAAGCCAAGCCGGTGCGTTAAAAGCCATGTCTCACGCTCTCAAAGACTCCCGGTGGTGTCTGGGAGTGAACAAGCACTCACGAGACCAAGTGCCCATCTTCCCGAGGCTCACACAATGTTTGGAAGTGTCTTGGAAGATGCCCGGTAGCACACAAGACCAATGGATGGTGAAGAAAGAAGAAGAAACCTCAAATGCCTTAGAATTGATGCAGGTATTGATACCAGTATTGATAGGTATCAATACCTCTGAAGAACAAAGCTTAATAGAACCTTGGGTATTGATACCCCCAAACCTTGGTATCGATACCCAGGCCTTTCGGGTAGCCTTTTAAATGCAGGTATTGATACCAGTATTGATAGGTATCAATACCCAGCAACCCGAAAAAGTGTTTAATCCACTTGTTAGACTTTCCACTTATGGAAACTTACTACTTTTAGTTGCATTTAGGATATTTTTGTGAGAGAGAAGGGTTATGTGTATATATCTCTCCCTCTCTCTATCTCTCTCATATCTCCTACACTTTCATTTTATTTTCTTTTTAGTCTAAATTAGCTCCACCTTCTCTCTAGTTTTTAGGTTTCAATCTTCAAGAACCAAGGTTTTCTCCTTCATTAATGTTGTAAGCACTTCTCTAATCTTTATAAATCCGTAGTTTATTTTCATTTTCGTCATGTTTGGTATTTCCTTTATATTTTCTTTAATGTTTAGCTTGATCATGTTTGAGTAGTAGTTTAGGCTTGGTTGTGGGGTGAAGATCACTCCATGACTTCGGTGTTACAATGGTTTCTCATGTTTATATGTTTATTGTGGGTTTGTGAATGGATTAATCAATCTATTTTCGGTCTAAACTTAGAGTTGTTAACCTCTTCGATTGGGTGTAGACAAGTCCTTTGGCACACACAATGCTTTGAGCTATGTCACTTTGGGTGTTCGACAAAATGACTAAGAGGGTGTCTTTCCATTTACAAACCTCATTCTTGTGATTAAGATTGGTTTTCATTGGGTAAGTTCAATTTTATGTATCAAAACTTAGTCTTGTTAACCTATTTGATCTTGTGTAGGCAAGGGCTTGACTACTTGCCACACATGATGCTTAGAGCTATGGCATTCAAAGTGTTTGTCAAAGTGCCTCAATGAACTTATCCCATTGTTAAACCCATTTTCTAGAGTCAAAATGATCTTCATTGTTAAATCTTCCGAGTGAGAGCAAGTGACTTAGTCTCTCACTTGAGTTATAGTTGAGAGTCATTGAATATCCTTAGGCATGGGTGGTATGAACCTCTAGACCCTGCCGCCTTTAATTTATAGTTTATATCTTCATTTTCAATCGCGTTAGAGGTAGAGAGAGAATTCCACCAATCAAACTCCAAAAGCCAAGTCTGCCGCTTTAAGGCTAAAACCTATACTTGCAAGACAACTCTCACGTCAGGTGCGTTCGGTCCCTGTGGATTTGACCCGGTCTTACCGGTTATTATGCTACCGACGACCTAGCCCTACGCTTGGGGCAACACCATCTACGATACAACCTAAGGTCGCAAGCAAATGTGTCGATCATAACATGATAATAATTTAGAAAGAAGGTTGAATAATGGGATGGGTACAGTACTATGATTAATGAAAATTTTGATTTTTCGAGGTAGCTTTCACTATGTTAGAGGTTGTTATTGAATCAAATTTATTTATTCTTTAATGTTATACTTTCTTTATATCAAGCTGTGTAGTACTTGTAAAGTAAGGGTTTCGGGTAGGCTTTAGCTGATGAGCGTCATCCGCTCATGGTATTCGTACCCTGGCTTTTCATGCTAGATATCGAAGATGGAATGGAAGGGCCATTCTAGGAATAAGAAGGAATTGTCGAATGTTGATGGATGCTAAAGGTGGAGCCTACTAAAGTATAAAAGATGTCGAACGCTAGATTTTGTATTAGTTATTGCTCTGTTCCTTTTTGAAATTCAATTTCAAGTTGTTATCTTATTTTGAAGTTTAATGCATTTCGTTTAAGTTAATGAAATCAAACTATGTTTCCATTGTTATCTACAGAAATTGACTTTTATTTAACGACATCATTTTGGAAAATGTTTTATTAACGTGTCCGAATTTCGGGGTGTTACATGCTTTGCCAAAAAAATCTGCTCAATGCGCTGATTATTATTGTTTGATCCAATTGATTAACTTTGATTCAAAATTCATTTAGATTTCAAGATCGTAAATTCTGAATGAAGAACTATTAGATTTATATCAAACACTTATAAATATCCAATTGTGCTAATTTTTCACATGGCAAGGTGATAAGCCCTCAATGTTGTATATAATCCGGGCTTATCTAGCTCATTTTTGTTCACACACACACGCAATTTTGTGCTTTATATGTTTGATATGCGCGTAGTGTTGTTTTTGTTAGTTATAGGTAAAACACGTGAATAAGCACGTTTTGGAGCGCATTGGAAGCCGTCCCAAGTTACCGAGTGCCAAGTTGCCCCATGGCATGCCACCACCGGGCCTCAAAAGCCAAGAAATGAAGACTCGGCTAAGGCCCGGGAAGTCGAAAAGCCACAAAGTCATCCCGGTGGTGTCCGGGAGTGAACAAGCACTCACGAGACCAAGTGCCCCTCTTCCCGAAGCTCACACGATGTTTGGAAATGTTTTGGAGGATGCCCGGTAGCACACAAGGCCAATGGATGGCAAAGAAAGAAGAAGAAACCTCAAATGCCTAAGTATAAATGCGGTGTATTGATACCATATTGATAGGTATCAATACCTGCGAGGGACAAAAATGGACAGAACCGTGGGTATTGATACCCCAAAAATTGGTATCAATACCCAGGCTTCTCGGGTAGCATTGTTAATGCAGGTATTGATACCAGTATTGATAGGTATCAATACCCAGCAACCCGAAAAAGTGTTTTAACCACTTGTTAGACTTTCCACTTATGGAAACTTACTACTTTTAGTTGTATTTTGGATATTTTGTGAGAGAGAAGGGTTATGTGTATATATCTCTCCCTCTCTCTATCTCTCATATATCTCCTACACTTTCATTTTATTTTCTTTTTTAGTCTAAATTAGCTCCACCTTCTCTCTAGTTTTTAGGTTTCAATCTTCAAGAACCAAGGTTTTCTCCTTCATTAATGTTGTAAGCACTTCTCTAATCTTTATAAATTCGTAGTTTATTTTCATTTTCATCATGTTTTGTATTTCCTTTATATTTCCTTTAATGTTTAGCTTGATCATGTTTGAGTAGTAGTTTAGGCTTGGTCATGGGGTGAAGATCACTCCATGACTTCGGTGTTACAATGGTTTCTCATGTTTATATGCTTATTTTGGGTTTGTGAATGGATTAATCACTCTATTTTCGGTCTAAACTTCGAGTTGTTAACCTCTTTGATTAGGTGTAGACAACTCCTTTGGCACACACAATGCTTTGAGCTATGTCACTTTGGGTGTTCGACAAAATGTCTAAGAGGGTGTCTTTCCATTTACAAACCTCATTCTTGTGATTAAGATTGGTTTTCATTGGGTAAGTTCAATTTTATGTATCAAAACTTAGTCTTGTTAACCTATTTGATCTTGTGTAGGCAAGAGCTTGACTACTTGCCACACATGATGCTTAGAGCTATGGCATTCAAAGTGTTTGTCAAAGTGCCTCAAAGAACTTATCCCATTGTTAAACCCATTTTCTAGAGTCAAAATGATCTTCATTGTTAAATCTTCCGAGTGAGAGCAAGTGACTTTGTCTCTCACTTGAGTTATAGTTGAGAGCCATTGAATATCCTTATTCATGGGTGGTATGAACCTCTAGACCTTGCCATCTTTAATTTATAGTTTATATCTTCATTTTCAATCGCGTTAGAGGTAGAGAGAGAATTCCACTAATCAAACTCCAAAAGCCAAGTTTGCCTCTTTTAAGGCTAAAACCTACACTTGCAAGACAACTCTCACGCCGGGTGCGTTCGGTCCCTGTGGATTCGACCCGGTCTTACCGGTTATTATGCTACCGACGACCTAGCCCTACGCTTGGGGCAACACTTTCTACGACACAATCTAAGGTCGCAAGCATTTTTGGCGCCGTTGCCGGGGACCCAATGGTCCATCTAGCGTGAGTTTTTCCTTGCTCCACTGTAAGTATCCCGCTCTTTTGTATAGTTTTTCATTTTTACTCAGACATTACTTGTTTTATTAACGAGGCGGACTAGACTAGCCCCTCGAATCGTTTGTGGTGAGGCGGTTGCATAACCCCTCCGTTCTGCTAGTCTTAAGAAAATCCTATAAAAAAAAAAATAATGGCATACTTTGAAAGTTGCTATGGAGAGGTCTTACAAGATGTAACCAATTTCTATCAACTAGATCATGAGTCTTTTTCACAATGTTGGGAGCGTTTTAAATGTTCAATCTTCTCTTGGTCAAGGTTTACGTATGAGTTCGGGGATCTTCTAGTTGTTTTTTGTCGAGGTTTAAATCCGTCAATATGTCAATTTGATTTGTGTTCTAACGAAGAATTCTTGGATAAAACTCCCGAAGAGTGTTGGGACTACCTTGAGGAATTAGCCCAAAAGTCCCAATATTGTGAGTTGACTGAAATTGGAATAGGGCAAGCCCTTAGTGATACATTGGACAAATTTCTCGCCACGAAGCCAGCATATTTAATTGATTTTGAGAGTTTGTGTCCTGTAATTGAGGAGGTGCCGCCTATAGCAATTTCGAGCAATGAGCCACTAGTGTGTGATGATTCTTTCGTAAATCCCTTCACCATTGAGGTAATAGAACCTCTATTCTTTAATGAAGGGGTTATTTTAGCTTTGACGGAAATCTCAGAGATTAAATGGGATGATGAGCCTATTTTTGATTGTGCTCCCCAAAAGGATTCTAGTTGTACACTTGCTATGCCTTTTCATGAAAAACCTTTTGAGGCTCATGCCCCTAGCACTTCCATTAAGTCTGCTCCACCACAAGAACTTGAAAGAGTCGAACTAATTGATTTTCTAGGTGTTGAAAATTTTGATTGTGTTTACAATCCACTTTTATTGAATCTTGTCAACACCTTGAAAATAAATTTGGTTCAAAATATGCATTTTGTGGAACTACATTTTTTAAAGCGACTATTGCTATCACTTTACTCTAAGTATCTTATTTTATGGCATGGTCGTGTACAATTTTTAACGGAAGGCTTGGAATGGAGTGTTATGCTTGTACTAATAATTCTTCATAGTACACATGATGTTTGGCTTCCACATGAAGGATGTTGTGTATTCTAATGGTCCGGTATAGCCACCTGAACTTGAGCTACGTATGGCCTAGCCACAGTTTCTAGTTTCGGGAAGAAAAGTAGTACCCGTGCAATCGCGTGAAGATTCTTCGATTGTGTTATTTTTGTACATATTGTTATTTGTGAACGTTTTCTCTTAGTAGGAGTGATGAAAAAGCCTCTCATTTGGTCGAGGTATAAGGTGGTTGACATTCCACCCCGTCGGTACATTTTTATCCCTCCTTGTTCTTCATTTTCATATTATCTTCGTGCTATGAGGACATAGCACATTTTAAGTTGGGGGGAGGGTTTACTTCGTGTTTTGTTGCTTTGTTTATATTAATAGTCTTGAAAGAAAAAAATTGAGAAAAATTTAAAAAATTGGTGAATCAAGGAATTTGGATACTTGCGTGTGCTTACTCTTAATTGATAGCTTCTAATTGGGGCTATGATGTTTGTTGTGTGAGACGGAGTCTTGATACGATTTCATGGATAGATTTAAGCTTGTGAACATGACGTAAAAGGGAATCACTTGGTTAAACCGTATTGCCTATAGTTGGATAGCGTATGCTCACTTAAATTCATGCTTTCGCACGCACACTGTGCCACTTCAACATTCACTGGCTTCGAAATTGGTTCACGTGTCATTGATCCCTCGGTGTGAATTAACGTGTCTGTGAAATATTTGGAGCCCCTTTCCTTTAAAAAAAAAAAAAAAAAGAGATGATGCAAGCTTTATTGTTAATGTTTATCCGGGCGTTCATTGAGTAACCGGGCAATCGGGGTTTGCTCCCACCGTATTGTTCGCGTCAAAAGATGGATAGACCTTGTGAAGGCATTGTTGAATGTGGTTAGCTTGGACCTCACTATAAAGCCTTTTTGACTCGAGCAATTAAGTCTGAGGGGTCTCTCAAAACCTGGCGCCCTAAGGCCATTTGGCTTGGGGATGGCCGACCTAACGCTCGCTAAATGGGTCAACTAGAAAGCCCGAGAGGTCTAGGCATTGCACGACTACATCAAAAGAAAAAAAAAGATTCATTCGAATAAAGGAAGGGGTGTGCTTAAAGAAATACTGAGCTATCAATGGTGTGAGAACTGTTTTCAAGATTGGTGAATTTCTTTGTGAGGTTTCTTTTCACACGCATGCCACGTGAGAATTTTCTATCCGACGGTAGGTGAGAGGATTGATTTTTGTGCTAAATTTGAATATGAAGTTCACTTGCTTAATTCTTTCTATGAATGAAGTATCTTGTCATTGACTTGCATGGCGGACATTGTGGTGCTATGTGAGGTTGTCGGTTGGGCATGAGTAAATTTTAAGTATTAGATTCCTTTGTGTTTTGTGGGTTGTTCACTGCTGAAAACCCTCACGAGACTTCACTGTCCTAACCGGGGCCGCCCGGGGGTTTAAAAGACATATCCATTTTAGTTTGTTTCAATTAGTTGCATTTGTTTAGTTTGCTCGGGACGAGCAAAGTTCAAGTTGGGGGGTGTGATAAGCCCTCAATGTTGTATATAATCCGGGCTTATCTAGCTCATTTTTGTTCACACACACACGCAATTTTGTGCTTTATATGTTTGATATGCGCGTAGTGTTGTTTTTGTTAGTTATAGGTAAAACACGTGAATAAGCACGTTTTGGAGCGCGTTGAAGCCGTCCCCCAAGTTACCGAAAGTGCCAAGTTGCCCCATGGCATGCCACCACCGGGCCTCAAAAAAGCCAAGAAATGAAGACTTCGGCTAAGGCCCCGAAGTCGAAAAGCCACAAAGTCATCCCTTGGTGTCCGGGAGTGAACAAGCACTCACGAGACCAAGTGCCCCTCTTCCCCGGCTCACACGATGTTTGGAAATGTTTTGGAGGATGCCCCAGTAGCACACAAGGCCAATGGATGGCAAAGAAAGAAAGAAGAAACCTCAAATGCCTAAGTATAAATGCAGGTATTGATACCAATTGATAGGTATCAATACCTCTCGAGGGACAAAATGGATTGAGAAACGTGGGGTATTGATACCCCAAAAAAATTGGTATCAATACCCGTGCTTCGGTAGCATTGTTAATGCAGGTATTGATACCAGTATTGATAGGTATCAATACCCAGCAACCCGAAAAAGTGTTTTAACCACTTGTTAGACTTTCCACTTATGGAAACTTACTACTTTTAGTTGTATTTTGGATATTTTGTGAGAGAGAAGGGTTATGTGTATATATCTCTCCCTCTCTCTATCTCTCATATATCTCCTACACTTTCATTTTATTTTCTTTTTTTAGTCTAAATTAGCTCCACCTTCTCTCTAGTTTTTAGGTTTCAATCTTCAAGAACCAAGGTTTTCTCCTTCATTAATGTTGTAAGCACTTCTCTAATCTTTATAAATTCGTAGTTTATTTTCATTTTCATCATGTTTTGTATTTCCTTTATATTTCCTTTAATGTTTAGCTTGATCATGTTTGAGTAGTAGTTTAGGCTTGGTCATGGGGTGAAGATCACTCCATGACTTCGGTGTTACAATGGTTTCTCATGTTTATATGCTTATTTTGGGTTTGTGAATGGATTAATCACTCTATTTTCGGTCTAAACTTCGAGTTGTTAACCTCTTTGATTAGGTGTAGACAACTCCTTTGGCACACACAATGCTTTGAGCTATGTCACTTTGGGTGTTCACAAAAATGTCTAAGAGGGTGTCTTTCCATTTACAAACCTCATTCTTGTGATTAAGATTGGTTTTCATTGGGTAAGTTCAATTTTATGTATCAAAACTTAGTCTTGTTAACCTATTTGATCTTGTGTAGGCAAGAGCTTGACTACTTGCCACACATGATGCTTAGAGCTATGGCATTCAAAGTGTTTGTCAAAGTGCCTCAAAGAACTTATCCCATTGTTAAACCCATTTTCTAGAGTCAAAATGATCTTCATTGTTAAATCTTCCGAGTGAGAGCAAGTGACTTTGTCTCTCACTTGAGTTATAGTTGAGAGCCATTGAATATCCTTATTCATGGGTGGTATGAACCTCTAGACCTTGCCATCTTTAATTTATAGTTTATATCTTCATTTTCAATCGCGTTAGAGGTAGAGAGAGAATTCCACTAATCAAACTCCAAAAGCCAAGTTTGCCTCTTTTAAGGCTAAAACCTACACTTGCAAGACAACTCTCACGCCGGGTGCGTTCGGTCCCTGTGGATTCGACCCGGTCTTACCGGTTATTATGCTACCGACGACCTAGCCCTACGCTTGGGGCAACACTTTCTACGACACAATCTAAGGTCGCAAGCATTTTTGAGGTTCTGAAACTCGCTAGGCGCTTCCACGGCGGCTGGGCACCTTCTAGCTATCAGGGCCGAGTATTCGGCGCCTAGTTGGGACAGTCAGTCTAGCTGAGCTAGTTGGCGAGGGTCCTTCTAGCGCTTAAGTGGCGAGTACTCGGCATTCTAGACCTTCTTTTAGAACACTATCACATGGCCAACTCAAAAAGATAATTTTAAAATGAATATTGAGAAATAGATAGAGAAATGTGAGAAATAATTAGGGAAAAAAAACCTTATTAAAGACTCTGCTAAGAGAAGGGGTTTTGAAAAACTGAAACGAACAATCTTATTGACTATACGTGCCACTCATGTCTCTTATGATCTTACAAAATTCGTTTTGAGTTTCCCTTTTCAACCTTCCAAGTGACACAAATTTTGTGTGAGCAGTGTTTGTTTATTGACAACTCCCATGGATCTCTCCCATCAATCAATAATTCCGCCCAAAATAAACTCTTGTGGATTTTTTCTGCTTTATCCTTATCTTTTGAAAAAGAAAGAAAAAAACATTTGAACCGACGGGGGTTGCTGCTATGCTGCTTGGGCAGCTTGTGTACAGTAGCTGCTGCGTACAATTTAAAAGTCCGTTATTTGGATGAACAATCCAGATTTCAAACAAAGTAGGATAACTATTCGCGCGAACAAGTATAACACAAATTAATTTACCGTGGACAAGATTTCCCAGCCCACACCAGTAAAGGAGTAAAAGTTTTGCACAAACTTCTTATTTCCACTAATATGACATTGGAAGAAAATTAATTACTTCCCCCATTTCATTATACTATTACCATACAGAGAGAGTCACCTTTATTTATTAATTTATCAATATTCTCCCATAGGAAAATACTTAAATCACTCGTAGCAGCCGATTAATATTTGTCCAATATTCACTCCACCACCGCCGCCGCCGTGGTTAATTATTCAAGGGCACTTCTTCCGGCCACCGTGGGTAGTCATATTAGCGTAACACGGACAGACATCTTCGTTGCCAGAAGTGCCAGGTGGCACGCAGTTGCAGCGCTCGCAGCATGTCCCACATGCCCTATGGCACAAGTTCTGCCTTGACGATAGCTTGCACCTCCTAGTGCACTCCGTCGCGCAATCTACATGAAACCATAACCAATCGATATCCACACTCACAAATATATCATTTGTTACTTAGAACGAACATGGTTTTCGTACAAAAACTTGTTCAAAATAACGTGACAATGGAACTTTTTCAAATCATACGTTACATACTTGGCATTC
Organism: Vaccinium macrocarpon; assembly: GCA_022606695.1. Classification (NCBI taxonomy): domain Eukaryota; kingdom Viridiplantae; phylum Streptophyta; class Magnoliopsida; order Ericales; family Ericaceae; genus Vaccinium; species Vaccinium macrocarpon. Next base: position 2,832,813 of record CM040179.1, on the reverse strand, counting down.
GAATAAAAATAAATTACACATGTGAGAAATACACAAAAGTTGTATAAAAATCATGTTTGCATAAATTTATGGATTTGGATAGAAGGAATTAAGCAAACCTATTTTCAGGAGGAGAGAGCGAGGCACGCTGACATCAATGCCCCTGTTCACCTGTATAATTAAATGCCATTTATTTCTAATGTTAGAAACAAAGAAAAAAAATGAGAAAAGATGGCAAAAAGAACAGCTAGAATTTCAAGCATTTAAGTGTTGATTTGGTTAGAAGGAGAAAATCCTTACCATATCCATATGATCAGAATCAACAAGATGGGTGATGAGGAGAGAAACAAGAAGCGAAGCAATCACAGCCTTAGAGATGGCCATAAGCACTTTGAAAAATAGCGATTTAAGCTGTGCTAATGACCCTTAACAATTTTTTGTTGTAAAATGAGAGAAAATATTTGGTGTATTTATAGAGAGAGAGAGAGAGAGGGGGTTTAGTTGCTGTCGAGCTGGATATAGGCTTGAAAGAAGCTACTCCATCTAGCTAGAGAGAGAAAAGGTGGTATATATGGAAATGAACATTTTGGAATTGTCTAGAGAGAGAGCCTAAAGAGTTTATGCATAAACCTTAACCTTAACAAGTGTTGCTAGCTGTGGTTAATTGAATTGCCTCGCTATGGCTTACTATTTCAAGGCTGCATGGTCGATTCTCTACGGTAATAATTTGTCCTTAGAGTCATCTAAGTATACTGGGTTTAAGCGATGAAATAGCATTTGACAGAGCTCAATGGAGAAAAAGGATTCATGTAGCCGACCCCAATTGATTGGGACATAAGGCTTGGTTTGATTTGGTTTGGTTTAGTCATCTCACTTAAGTCATCTCACTTCACGCAAACGTGTGAAAAATATTTTGATAAAGACTTGAAACATTAGTTTGGTTTATCAACATATCTTTCGTTACCCAAAAAAAGAAGAGAGTTTTATGCATTTCTCTAGCGCGTAAACGCTCTTCCTTTTCATCTGCCTAAAAGGCAATCCAACCTCTATTGATTTGCCAGCAAATTTGGGGGCCCCACACAGCTCGTGTTATCCGATGTGTTAAATCAAAACAGTTGATGTGTTGAGTCGAATGAAAACATGATTGATAAAATTGTTACAGCCAGGGAGGTTGATTTCACCGAGTTTTCTTTACTTCCAAAACTTATCCATTTTTTTTACCTGTTTACTTGTGAAATAAGGGTAAGAGCAAATTCAGGGGTGTTCCACTAAGGTGATTTTTTGAAAAAACTAGTTTTTTTACGGTTTTTTATGTGATATATTATGAGAAAATGACATGTTTCGATTTTTGAAAAAAAATAATTTTTTATTAGTGGAACACCCAGCCTTTCGTGTCAAAACCATTGTCTTTTCGTAGTTTTCAATAGTGTCAAAAGATTTAAAAAATGAGGGTGCTTCATTTATTCATGCGGTAAAGATACAAGTATAGAGGCCATGGTACAGAAAATGTACCGATGGCGTTCGGAGACCCATTTTTTGGTCCCACGCAAGTGATTCAAACCGTTCATTGTTCTTAAAACACTTTTTCAAGGGGCCTCACCAAATTTCAGCTCAATCGGACGGTTGGAAGTGGTCCAATCAAAGTCTCACCGTTCCAACCACAATTTTTTTTGGTTGGAGCACTTCCAACCGTCCGATTGAGCTGAAATTTGGTGGGGCCCTTCAGAAAAATGTTTTAAGAATAATGAACTATTCGGATCAGTCGTGTGGGATCCACTTTTGGGTCCCCGAACGCTATCAGTACGTTTTATGTACCATGGCCTCTGTACCCCTACTCAGGTCCTTTATTCATGTCTCTTGTTGGTGTTTTGGCCTCTTGTTGTGTGTGGAGTCCACACCCTATGTGAGTGTGTTGTCCACTTTGTTGTACATTTTTGTTGTGTATCTAGCATTTTTGTTTAATCTTTGTACCTTTTAGTGTCTCTTTGGTTGGTGAGATGAGAAAAGAGAAGAAAGAGGTGTGATATCCATTATTAGTGAGAAAAGAAAAGAAAGGAGTGTGGTTTCTCACCATGTCAGCCAAACAACCCTAAGAAATCAATCTCTCTCCCTCTCATCCCGGTGACCAAACTTTCTCCGGTGACCAAATCAAAGCTTCAAAACTCAATTTTAATCAAAGACCTAGTTTCGCCTTGACGAAACAAAGACAACGGTGCAAGTACGACGGCGATCCAACGAGAGGGTGGACCACACGTGCGCCGGAAGTTAATGACGATCCATTCGTCTTCCCTTTCTTATGGAATCGCGCCACTTTTGGCAAAAAGGGAAATGGAGCTTTGAAGGGGGTCCGGAATCTCATCCTGAGCTTTCCTCTCTCGCCTCTGGTGCCTTCCAAACAAGGGTTAGAATCCCTTTTCTCTCAAATTCCTTTCTTCTCTCTCGAAAATCCTCCATCCAAAGGGGGTGTTAGAGATTAATAAAGTTTTTTTCCTTTTCCCATTAAAAAAAAGATTAAAAAAATGAAAGTAACCAATGGTACTTTACCAATTTGGAGAAAAATTCACATGTCGGCTGGGTACCACGTGTCGGTACCCAACACTTTTCAGCCGTTCAAAAGTCATTTTCTGCGCCAAATTATTTTCCTCAACTCTATCTCTTGTCATCTTTCAAGTGGGAAAACACAACAATTATAGCAAAATAACACCAAACGAATACTGTAGCAGCATTGCTATTTTCTTGACTTATTAGAATCGTTGCATGTTAAAAAAGTCTTCAGAGTCATTTTGACATCAACGGGTAAACTTACTCTTATTGGACACAACGTTTGGCTATGGTAATGACTAATGGGGGCAAAAAAAAGTTTGAAATACGATAATTTCCAATTTGGATTTAGTTTTTTCTTTTCACATAATTTGTTTTTACCATAAACTTGTACCTTGTTCTAACAAAATACTTGCCAATTGGATATTCATGTCTGATAACTAATAATAATAGTAAAAAAGAACTACCGAAGAGATACAATATTTTGGCCAAAGTAGAAAAACAAACTTTTTGCTTTTTTCATGAAAAATGTCAAATGCAAAAAGTGTATTGGTTTGGCACTTTTTGTATTTTTTTGCTTTTCACCTCTCAAATTGTAATTGCTTTTTTCCTAATTGCTTTTTGCTTATTGTAAAAATTGCTTATTTAGGCAAAATCCTATGACTTTTTGAAATCTAAAAAAGCAAAAAGCATGTTTTTATTCAACTTCGGCCAAAATAGGCTGAAGTATATTTTTTTGTTATTTTCTTGATCTTATTATGGACGTGCAGCCTACGCACTTTGGGCTGTTGGTAGAAAAACTATATTTTAAAATGGGCAAAATAGTGAAACCCAAATTTTCCATTTTCAAGCAACCTAGCTAATTAAGTTAAGCTAATCTTGTCAAAGCACAATTCCATGCCCTACAAAAATGCCAGGAGGGCTCATAGTAACATCCCTCGTCCTTTAAGCACCAGAAAAAGACATCCCTCGTTCTTTAGGCTTTATCCCATACCCTTGTCTACCTATCTTCATTTACTGAGATTGGAAGCTTAGCTAATTTCATGGAAAAAAATTTCTCATGATTCACACAACATATTTGGTTATGGTGTTAGAAGAGAAGGATAAATTTTTCAGTGCTGAGTGGGTATTACCCACGTGGTACCCGCTCGGCAATCTCAGTTGTCCAAAATGCAGTCCAGAAGAGGAGAGAGAAAAAGAGGAGAGAGATCGAATTAATCTCAACCTTCCAAAACACTTTTGAACGGCTGAGATTGTGCTCGGCATAGCTACCCATTCGGTACCCAATTTTTTTTCGTGAATCATCATTGAGTCAGATGATTATCTATGTGAATTTGGTTTGATGTAAAAAAAGTTCCGTAATACGTGGGTGTTGTCGAAAATTCAAAATCATTACAATTTGATAAAGGGTTAAAAGCCCACAATGTAGTCACTTTCGTGAGGATCGATCCAATAGAAAATATTGCAAAAGCCGATGTTGTGAATAAAATCCATCTAAAAGCCGATGTTGGGTCTAAAAATCAACTGTAAACTTGCTCAACTAAAATTATGCGCGTCTCGGATCTAGTCTCGTATCATCTATCAGTCGCTATTAAAAAAATTAAATAGGCATCTCAAAATAATTAGTGAGGGCTTATTCAGAAATGCAATTTTCATGCATCGCAATTATATTTTCAATGGCATTTTAAAAATTAAAACTGGAATATACAACTTCGTCAGATGTAGGGGTTGAATTTTTCTTTCAAAAAATGGATTTTTTGATATTTTTCTTGAAAAAGTGGATTATTTTCAAGTCTTAGTTGTGCGGACCACACAAACATTTTGGGACAAATGTAGCAGTTGAATTGGGTTTGAGAAAGTAAGGAAAATAAGTAGATGAAAAAGTAGTTAATATTTTGAAAATTTTAATTGGTTCCGAGTATCCAACCATCATAGAGGGAGGGTGCCAAAATTTGACACATAACATTTAACCATTTTTTGGTGCCTTACGTAAATTGCTAGTCCATACTCCATACTAGCTTTTCCCCGTTTTTTACAAGGGCCGTACAGCTAGGCCCGGCCTCGAGGGCAGATTGAGTAGGCCATGATCTGGGGCCCATCAAATTTAATCCAAAATTGGGGTTCTCATTTACTTAAAACTCTCAGGCAGCGAGAGTGTGTATGAAGTAACTAATAGCATAGAGGTAATTCAGCCTTCATTTAAATGTGTGGCGTGGATTGAGTCCCACTTAAACAACTAGTTTTGGACTTTTTCCTCTTAAACACCTACTGTGTTGTAAAGTTTGGTGTATCCTTTTACAGTTTAGGCCTGTACCGCACAAAAAGTTCTTCTACTATTGCTAAATGTAGTAAGTTTAGAAAGCCTTCTTACAAAATTTTGAGCTCATCAATTAATTTTTTAACATTGGGGCCTTATTTTATAAGTTTGTCTAGAGCCCAAAAAACTCAGGACCGAGCCTGCATGCAGCTACTATTATGGGTGGGATTGATCATTCAAAAATTTAGCAAAATCCATGTACACTAAGGAGAATATTCCGAGTCATAAGAACAAAAAGGCTAGGGGAAAGGGAAATTTTGTTTTTCACCCTCACCAAAAGAGGGTGAACAAAACCCGGAGAAGACCAATATCAATAAGCATCACGCGAGAAACATGGTTGAAATTTAGGTGAGTCCTCTATGACCAGTCTCTTCTATCTACTTCATAAAGTGCATGAACCATATTAGAAACATAAAACTTCCATTTCAAATTCCCTCTTCTGAAAGTTAATGGGGATGTGTTTAGATTTGACATTTTGTAAATTTTTAGCTAAGAGTTTGGCTCAGCTGAAGGCCGAAAAGAGGAAGCCACAGCTGTACAACGTCGGCATCACATCTTCGTTCATCTAAAAGATCATAAAATGGAAGAAAATAAAAAAGAATAAGGGGGTGTTCTACTAACAAAAAATAATTTCGACATCACATCTTTCCAATAAAAAATAATAAGGGGGTGTTCCACTAATAAAAAATAATAAGAGGGTGTTCCAGTAACAAAATGCCTAATCACAAACACTGAGAAGCATTGAAAAATATAATGGTTGTAAGAAGAAGAAGAAAAAAAAAAAAGCCCGTATGCTTTTACGAAAATAAATCAGGAAGCAACTTTTTTTTTTTAAATGTAAGAGTGTGAAATGCAGAATAAATAAAAAAATATTGCTAATAAAAAAATACAGTGTGTTACAATCTATCCCTCTTAAAATGATTTCGTCCCCGAAATTCTAGAGAAATGTAGTCAAAGTATTTACAATTTTTTTTTCTCAAACTAATTTTAAGAATATATAGGATATTACAAAACCCAAGTCAAGCTCGTGCTTAATGAAAATTTGACGAGATGAGCTCGAACTTGTTCATGAGCTAAAAATATTAGATATTTATGCTCTCGTACAGGTCTACAACTTCAAATAAAAATTTCATTCCATACATAAGTTAGTTTACACAAACACACATACTCCTTCCGTCCCTTTTTAAGTGATACCTTTGGAAACATGAATTTTGTGGATGTTAAAAAATGTACTTTCGTAAAACTTTTTTTTTTGCACTAAATTAAAGTACTCAATGACCACTTTCATTTGGTATAAAAAAATTAAAAAATTATATAAAGAAATATATTTTTTAGAGGGTTTGAAATTGCACGTATTCCTATATGAATCACTAAAAAGGTACATAGGGAGTACAATGAGCTTCCAATAAGAGACCTTTATTTAACCTACCATGCACTCCCCTTTAAGATTATGGTACTTTTAAAAGTATACTAGTTTTGAGGCGACGTGCTTTGCACGTAGCCGCGTGCTCATTGGTGTTCATGTTCCAGTTTGTGTTTGTTAGGAGGAGAGACATAATAGTTAGTTGGAAACGTGGTCTATCTTTGGTATTTGGCTTGACAATGTTGATATTATTTGTTGTATCAAGCTACTGATAAAGGAAGAAAGGAGAAAGGAAGAAAGGAGAAGTAATAGATAAATTCTATGGATAAAGAAAATGCTTGTAGAATCCATATAATTGAGTCATAATGTTGGATGATATAATTTTAGTAATTTTGTGTTCTCATTGATTTTTCAGAAAAAGAAAGAGGTACTAACACTTATATTAACAATATGCACAAACTTTGTTGCATGAAATATGTATAACACACATATGAATAGTAGGTCTCGTACATCCTATGTGAGAGAGTTTCTGCAAATTGTAAGTAAGTGTTTGTGCCTATAACAAACCTGTTGATTTTTATATTTTGATTATTGTATGAGTTATCCATCCATGGTCATGATTGCAGTCTTATTCCTCGTCTTGATTGCAACATCCATCAAGAAGCCAAGTCATAGCCTAAACTTATCTAAGGTAAAAAGTAACTTTTTCAATTATGTACTTATTTAATGAAGCCGAAATAACAAGAGGAGAGACGAATAAAAGACTTTTCATAATTCTCTAATTTGCTTACATAGATATTGAGACTTTCAATAATTCAACCAGAATCGAACCACTTTCTAATTAAATATCCTAACAGATCATTAACATTACAAAAAAATAACAAAAAAGCAAAGCATTAAAAGAAAATCAGTAAAAGAAAGCTCACTTTTGGTCTGAATTTACAGTGGCCGGAAGCGACAAAACCTGAAATATTTAACAGAAAAAATAGTGGTATTAGAAACAAAACCAAAGCGTCACTAATCACCAATCGCGTCAGTACATATAATTGCACTAACTTGCCAACAATTTAACAAACTATATCAACATTCATGTGCTTTCTTTTGCTCAAATGAGATACTCCTCTCTTTTGATCATTGCATTGTTCTTGCGGCTGCGGTCGTCATTGGTACGAAGGGGTGCAATAGAAGATGAAGAATGACGAATCTTGGCCTCACAAACAGAAGGAAACCCAAACCCTTCAAACGATGTCGCAGGTACAAGGAAACAAATAGGGACAAAAAACATGAACCAAACTCTTCGAAAAGAAAATTATTGTTGAGCAAAAATCTTCTATTGATGCATCAAGAGAGAGAAAAGAGAGTCCGAATGGATCTTACCAGAAAGAGAGAGACAGAGAGTTCGAATGGGATTGAAGGAATTGCTCTGCTTGAGAGAGTATGCTTTTTAAGTGAATGGAGTGGGTCTAAAAAGCCATAAAAGGTGGCTTAAAACATGGGTAGCCGCTAGATGTGTGTTACGTAGGCAAATTTTGTGGAGATTTTTGTACCTTTATCTTGACTTCCAAGTTTTACTTTTGCACCATACAAATGCTTTCTCCCTCAAAACCAGGAACCTTGATTTCCGTAACTTCCAAGTTTTACTTTTGTACTAGTCTACTAGACACATGCTTTTTGCACCTCATGGTGTGGTAATATTACTCTGGTAACTGATTTTAGGGATGCATGTGCACCTTCTTTACCTTTGTTGGCCTAATTATTATGGACTTGAAATGACAATAATACCCCTTTGCAACATAGAACACTGAACATCACAGGAGGAGCATGTCGGTCATTTAACTGAACTTGGCAAGCAACCATCCATCATCACCATGGTGGTTCTTTATATACAAGTGTGTTGATATATGAACACGTTATAAAATTTGGGAAATGATTTTCAAACCCTTTTGTGATGACCTTGATTTTTAGAGCCATCAAAAAAAAAAAAAAAACTATAGCCGTTACAAAAATATTTCTTTTGTACAAAAATATACTTTTCTCGTTAAATAAAAGTATAAATTAAGTTCTTTTACAAATTCTCCAAAAAGGAATTTTGTCTGTGACTCCCAATAGCCGACCCCATCGTACTTCTCACTTCTGAGTCATCCTGGAAAATAGATTAAACCGGGAAATATACAATATGACATGATACAATTGTTCAACAAAGGAGGAAAATGATCAATGTATTCAATCAGAACTATCCATATCACTGAACCACATACTTGGCCATTTTTGGTACATGACCGGTGGACGACCTCACCCCCTCTGAGCCAAACTACCTTTTACTTTATTCACGGCTACCTCTGAGCCAAGCCTCCTTTTGGCTTATTCCCAGCTACTAGGTCAGGATCTTGGTAGGTTCACTCGATCAATGTACCAAATAGTCCAACAACATTTTAACGTGATCATAGAGCAATATCAATTGTAACGTGATCATAACATGGAATCCAACAAAAGCATAATGTCAGCAAATTAATGATATATAAAATGAGAGAACAAAGAAATACACCGAAGATTTGATAAGCATATTGTATACCATCCGGTTTACCCGAAAACGAAACTATTTATCTAGTGACTAGATTTTCTCAATCCCCTTTCTTTTCTTTTTTTCTTTCATTATACTTCCTTTCCCTTTAGCTAATGGTGGAAGTATATGTGTAGAGGAAGTATGAGAAAGCCAATTTATGGGTGTGGCTAACTATCTAGCAATCTCTAGAATTATCTACCTTTAATACTAGTAAATCCATGTGATATACCTTAATTAATGAGTATCAAGTTTAATATCTTATATAATATAAATATAATCGACTAAAATCTCATCCCATTAATGTTAAGGGGATTCGCCCAATGATGAATGCCACCTCGCCTATTTCCGGATACCCCATACTTGGGCACCAAAGATCCTACTTAGAGTTGACACGTGTTCTGCAATGCTAAATCCGATACCGAATTAACTTATGAAAAATACCTAAATATATACTATATTTTCTAAAATAACACCAAAACCATTTTAATGTAATAAAAGTAGAACAATTTCATATGCTAAACGAAATATTGGCATTTACTAAAATACGGGTTGTTACACCATTTTATCCTCAAACACTCCCATTTTTGTTTCTATTCACTTCAAAGTACAAAATTGCCCTTCTTATGGAAAAAGTGTCTTATGAGGTAAGGGTAATTTTAACGTGAATAAAGACAAAAATGGAGTTTTGAGGAATAAAAGGGGAGTATGAAAATTATTTACCTAAAATTTTCATTATGTACATAAAGTTTATAAGTATTCAAGGTTAAATGTGAAAATTTTAAAACATATACATATATACTCCACGTTCGTGAGCTTAACCGAGTCGAATACTGACAAGTTCAAGTTCAGCTCATTTACTAAATTAATCTAAAATTGAGGTTCAAGTTCAATTTTTTAAGTAATCAAATGAATTTTTATTAAATTGAGTCTCAAACAGTTCACGAATGACTCAGACCTCAGTGGATTTGGGCCAATAACGTGGGCTATTGTGGGCGCAAGAAAACGCAACAACTCCATAAAGCGCACAATGCAGTCGAAAATGGCTCCTCCAAAAATCCACCACCAGACGCTCGTTTTTTTTTTTTTCAAACACAAGCAATTGCCAGTCGACCGTTGAAACCCACTCTTCTGAACCTAACGGTAACAACTTCGATTTCTCCTTCAACCTGAAAAAAACCCTAACTTCTTCTTCTGCTACAGTTCTACAATGGGCACGCTCAATGGCTCGAACAATTTCGCCTCCGTCCGTAAACGATGGGATAAAGTTTTCGACAGCCTCGTAGACATGATCAAAACCCAGAAAACCCAGATCGAATGCCTCGCTGAAGAGAGAAAACTGTTCGAAGATCGAATTAAATTGCAGCAGGAACGATTTCATGACCAGATCTCTCAGGTAGCCGCTCAATTTTCTACGCAAGTTCAGAATTTTACTCTGTGTGTGTGTGTGTTTTAATTTAGGGTTTTGCGCGTTTATTGTTTCTTGGGTAATACCTCAATTTATACGCAATTTCAAATTTTTGTGTTTTTTTTTTTAAAATTTTAATTTGGGGTTTAGGGTTTTTATTGTTTCTTAGGGTTTCTGACAAGCAGTGATTGGTTTGATTTTCTTGTGTAGATGAGCAGTGAAATTGGTATTCAAGAGATGGTGCGTAATGTCGAGGCGGCATATTCGGATTTTATGGTGGGTCAGAAGCAGAGAGAAGCTTTTAGCTACAAATTTAAGTTAGGTTAGTTCTTTTCCTTCTTGTGAATGAGCATCTGCTAGAAATTTATGCATCGTTCCAGTTTGGTTATGAGTGAATTGGGTTGATATAACTGGAGAATTTGGGAATAGTATCCTGATTACTCTCTCCCATTACCTGTCATCCTCTGTATCTTTGTAAAGTTCAATCTTTTGATAGTTGGCATTAACTTAAGAAATGGGAAATCAAGGGTTTCAATGGGAGAGTGGTGGAAAGCTTATACTCCATTTTTGTGCTTTGGCGTGTGTGCTGAGTAGTGCAAGCTTTGCCACTAACATATACTCTCTGTCATAAACTCAGTTCCACATTTGGTCTCATAGAGATGATGCACCCCTATGTTTTGTGAGTAAGTAGGGCATTTATGATTGGGCGGTAAATGGGAATGGTACAACTTACATAAGAACGATTTTTCAGTGCTAAGTGGATACCACGTGGTATTTGAACACGGCACGTCTGGCCGATCATTTCAGTTTTGGACTGTTCGAATTATGGAGAGAGAAACAAGTGAGAGGGGTAGAAAGAGGGTTTCAATCTTTGCCGTCCAATACACTTTGAACGGCCCCGATACAGAGTTGGGCACCACGTAGGCTTGGCCATACCCTCCCGGTATATAATTTTTTTTTGATACAAAGGCATTGAGGGGCCACCTTGTGCTCTTAGAATGCTGGACAGTCTAAGGAACAGGTGGTACATCTAAACATTGATAATTTTCATCAGGATGGATTCCTTGAAGGCTTGAGTGCATCTTGCATTTTATTCTGACATCATGAATATGGTCTTAATATTGCCTGTAATAGATTGTTGACACTTCTATGATGTTGCTATAGTGAGTGAATCATCTGATTGGATTCTACTTTTACTCTCCCCCTTTATGGGTCCTGGGAGCCGGTTTATCTGGTCTTGATCTTATTCTGTTGCCAAATCAAACTATTTTACTCTGAACTATCTTGTTTTAAAATGCAGATGATACGGTCAGTGAATTGGCAGATTTTAGGGCATGGCTTGACCACTTCTCTTCTAAGTGCAGCGACACAAATGTATGTATCGCTGCTTCGAGTTGGCCATATGTGGTTTATTCCCTTTTATTTCTTTTGTAAAGAGCTCTCAGTTTTAATGCATCTGCAGGAGAACAGTCCTCAGGTGTTGGCTCTCTTGGCAGAGAGGGACTTTGTCTGGAACCAATACAAAATGAGGGAGAAAGACCTCACTGACCGGTTGAAGGGTAAAAGTAGGGAAGTTGAACAGGTAAATGAGCAGATACAGAAACTTCTTTCTAGTATGGAGAGATTGCAGTCCTCGAACAGTGAGCTTGAAGAAGCCTCAGTGAAAAAGAGTGAAGAAATTTCTAGGCTTTCAAGAGAATTAGAGTTGTTAAAAAAGGGTGGAAGTGTTTCTACTACACCAGTATTACGCCGTTGCTCTGCAAGATCTCGTTCGAATGAAGGTAATGATGCAAGGAATATCAGTCTGAAGAAAGAATCACATCCTTCGCGAGTAGTTGAGAAGGTATGAAAGATATTCATAATGAAGTTTCAAATAATTAGCTTGGTCTTTTGGGGTTGTCTTTGCTATATTCATACCGCATTTTGGCTTGACTACTCCAGTTTTTCTGCTTTTGTTCTACTATTATGAAGCTCATAAAAGTATTCACAGGTATTGGTTATAGCGGTTTTAATTTCTCTTCAGATGATTTCTCACCCTGCAATAATAGAGTTTTATTTTGGCTAACCCAATAAGGTTTATTCAGAGAACACAACGATAAAGGGAAAAAGGAGGCAGCCATACCTTCCAATTACAAGTGAAGAACTACCAAAAAAAAAAAAAAAACCAAACCTCACTAGGCAGGAGAATTTGGAGAGTCAATAATAGCTTTGAGTCTGTGATATGAACTGTCCATTCAAAGTTACCGAACAATGGTTTAGTTAGCTTAAGCATTATTGTAGTCATGGTCCATGGATTGGACATTGAACCCCCATTGAACAGATTCTTGTTTGGCAACTGTAACTATTTGCTTAAATCATGGCTTTGCACATCTCAGTCGGTTATTTTATGCAATACATTGGTAAAACTCATAAAATTCAAAATACCAATGATGTTGTAAGCATGAAGTATGAAAGGCATCTGTCGTTACATTTTGTGAATGTTTTATATTGGCTTATTGGTCGTGCAGGGAAGCAGAAGTTCAAAGCGAACAGCACTTGAACCCATTCCCACTTTGGAGATTCCAAAATTGTTCACGTCGGCGTTCAAAGTTCCTAAACTAAAGAATTCATCTCCTTGTGTTATTTGAAGTCTCTGGTCATTGTTTCAACTTGTTGTTTAGTTCAGTAGCTATATATGCGTGTATATGTTTGTCGAGTGTTGAGTAAGTTATGTGTCTATTCTTCTTCTTCGGTTTGTGCAATTTATGTAACCGATTCAGCTTTGGGATACAATGTACTTTATGTCTTCCACGGTGATTCAAAGATCACCATTTTGACATTGAGGAATAGATGTTCTTGGCTACTTCTTATGCAGCCTCTCTTTTTCTCAGCAAACTGTTCTTTTAGAGTTGGTATTGCTTGGTTGAAGTAAAGTTGGGCCAGTAGATTTGTGGTTTAAAAATCAGTCCTTTGCGTAAGCTCCCTGATCCAGTCTACTTCGAGAAGCTAACTGCAAGGAGCAACAATGGTTACATCGGGTCGAACATTACTCCAATGCTCAAGTGAAAAGACTAGGGCTGCAAATGAACCACGCAGTTCTTAAGTTCGGCTCGAAAAAAGCTCGTTCGAACTTGGTTCGTTAAGTTTTTATTGAGACTTAGCTTGAGCTTGAGCTCTTTAAAAATCTTAACTAACAAGCCTGAACATAACTCGGCTTGGCTCGGTTCGGCTTGATAAGGGTCGTTTACTTTTTAAAGGAATAAAATAATATAACTTCTTATTCAAATTTGATATCTTAATGCAATATCTTTTTAAAAACTTATTAAGGCCATGTTCCACTAACTACTTTTTTTTTTTTTTTTTTTTAAAAAAACCAACTAGTTCCACTAACTAGTTTTTTTAGTTGCGTTATCAAATTACCAAGCTACCCTGTATCCAAAGGATAAGTGGTTTGAAGGGGGCAGATTCATAATTTTACATGATTAAATTGGTTTGGTTTTTTTTAGGTTGGTGAAATTAAGTGATTTTTTTTTGTGGGTTTTTTTAGTGGAATGGAGCATTTTTTTAGTTAAAACAAAACTAGTTTTTTTTTAGTGGAACATGGCCTAAATTTCGCTATTATTTTGAAATTGAGATTATTTTCCTATAGAGTATATAGATATAAAACATATATACATGCACAAGTAAAACTTTCTTTGTTGTCTTAAGCCCTATGTGAGTATCTATGTATATATTTTTGTTGGCTCGTTAAGGCTCGTGAACAAGCTTGAACTTGTTGAAAACTTAATAAACAAGTTTGAACATGTAAAACTCGGCTCGTTTGTGGCCCTAAGCGAGACCCCATCCAAGAAAATACAAATAGAAGTAAGAAAAAAGGCAGACCTCCACTGGGCCCATAATTTGTAAGATGAATACCTCTCAAGCCACTCGTGCGTAGCCTCTCAACAATCTCTTGACACATTGGGCCCATAATTTGTCACACACAAAAGAAATTTAATAGGAGTTACAAAATCAATTACAGCCCTCTCAAAGGTTCCACATGCATATGAAAATCACTGGTTGAATCTATGTCTCTTTATTGTTACAATCGCTCATATTGCGGCGATTATAATTTCAGACCAAAAAAAATTCCAAAAACTTATCCTTAATGCAAACAAATGAGAAAATACCATAAAACCCTAAACTACATGATAAATTATGACTAAGTACAACTTTATGGTCTACGTGAAGTACTTGAACATAGCCTGTTAAATATTGCTAGAGGAGTTTGAAAAACCTGGACTGAAGAGAAGATTTCAAATACACCAAAACCAGAAGGAACACCACAACTGCCGCCACAACCCAAGCAGAGCCATCGCCGCAGTCCCACCGCCTCTGTGTATTACACACCGACCGGGGATCTTGGGCGAGATTTCGCACGTGGACAATTACAAATAAGAAGAAAAACATTATACATAGAATGAGAAGTAGGTGCAAATTGGACATGGCTTGTTGAATCTTTGCCTTGCCTTCCAAGTAACATGAAATTGATACTAAGAGGAGAGCGACCCCAACAAAGACCAGAAGGGGAATTGGAGTCTCAAATATTGAGGCTAGGGTTCTCTCTCCCCAGCTTTGCTTCCATTTCAGACCTCTTCTCTCTCCACAAAAGAAACTCATCTCTCCCTCTCTCATCTCTCCTAATTCTCTCTACGTATATGAGGTTTGCTGTATGGGGTTTTAAATAGCACTATCAGTATCGGCGATATTACATGTATCATGGGAGATTTGATATCAATCAAGATATAAAATATCGTCTTTGGTCGATATGTATCATTTAAAGAGTAATTTTAATGCCAAAACTAATTTTTTAATGGAAATTTTTTTGGTTCATAAAATTTGTGTTCCTTTTAGGGTACAAGAGTCCAAGGCTCTGACGTACTACTGAAAGTTTGATATTAATAAAAATAATTTTAGCTTTATTATTTTTCATATTTAAAGTCTCGGTGATTGGTTTTTTGGGGTGAATGCTAGGGTTTTTGTAATCTCTATCCTCAACCGACTCCCCATTTTGGATATGCCCGCAGCCCCACTTGGCTAGATTGATATGTACAATGGTAATTTCCATATATCCGCGGCTTCCGTATCATTAATAAAGGTAAATCTAAATTAGGCTACAGAATATTCATGGTTGCTGATAATGCCAAAACCAAAAGCGTTGCTGCCAAAACTCTAATCTTTCTTGCTTCCCTAATTACTTACATGCTCTTTTACCATCAAATCCCATTTATTACAATTTACAAACAAAATCTCTTATTGCACCCTTGCCACTCGAAGTTTATGTGTGCTCTTTTTTCTTCCTTTCGTTTTTTCAATTGATAGAAGAAACTTTATTTATAATAATAATATAAAAGGAGAAGTCAGAGATTCAAAGGGTGTTTCAGAGCCAATTTTCCTTAAAATTATAGCATGTGAAGTAAAATTATTGTCAGAATCTTTCATCATATCTTGGTCAAACTAACCATTCTGGACATCAATAATCCTCAATATTTGTATTGCTTTCCCTTTTTAGATGATGTTCAAAACTTTGTCTACAAGAACCAGTCGGATTTTTTTGCACTGGTGAAAAAATCTTGAATTTCTTCCTAGAGAAGTAGATTATTTGCTTATCCAAATAAATCACGAAGCTGGCCCAGACTAAAATCAGGTGAGAGGGGGCTTTAGGCCACACTTTTTCAGTAAATTTTGGTATCAAATATATACGTTAAAGAGAAAACTTTACTTAAATGCATGACTTTAGATTCGAAATCAGTTTGAATTCTATTTTTGTAGTTTAAGCATGTTCATCAGATTCTATACTTGAGGTAAAAATATAATCACTCTTTCAAAGAGTTGTTACTAAAGTTTAAGTTTTTATACGTACTAATCCAGTTTCTCTTTCCAAAAAAAAAATGAGAGAATGGATTAAATATATTTTGATGTTCAAATTAAAATTGAAGGGTTAAGTTTGTAATAAATGAAATATGATAGTGAAAGGGTATGTAGGTAATTTTGGAAGAAAGACAGATCAGAGTTTTGGTAACAACACTTTTAATTTTGGCAGCACCACTTTCGGTTTTGGCATTATCAACGGTCATATTCATTTATGGGGATATTATCCTCTTTTAAAAAAATAAAAGTGAACACCACGTACTGAGTGAAAAATCACCCATCCGAAAGACGAGATTCAAATGATAAAGAAAAAAAAAAAACGAGATTGGAGAAACATAATTGTGTGACCGGGGGGTGTGTTGTCCCTTGCATGTTGTCCCCATCCGAGCCATCCGTGTTTGGTGATCAACGACCCAGATCAGTTCAGTAATAAACTGTGCAAATCTATTTGGGTTTGAACAAATCTGAACCATTGATCGCAAAACACATACGACTAAAAAAGGGGACAACATACTGAGGGATGGCACACTCCCCAATTCCTGGGTTCACTTTTGGAATGCAAATCATGTATATTCTTGGGCTCCAGATCAGTTGTCCCCAGCTTGATGTCCCCATCCCCTGTCCCCAACCCAAAACGGCATTGTTTTGGTCTAACTCTAAACTTTGGCAAAATGCAATTTTGTGGGGCCCACTTCCGGGTCCCACACAAATGATCCGTGCCGTTGAATAATTTTAAAATAATTATTAAGGTGGCCTCGGAAAAAATTAGGCCGATTGGATATTTTTACATTATTCATCTAATTCTTTGGTTTTCATTCAGATTTTAGGACATTACCAACTTGAAAGAATCTTTATAAAAATTTATAAAATTGTGGACTCGGAAACTCATCAATCTGAACCACAGGAGTTGTAGGGCTCATTGAGAAGAGCACTCAATAAAAAATTATCTTGTTCGGACATCGATAGGTATCAAAACACTAAAAATATGAGTTTTTTCATACCTATCGATATTCGAACAAGATAATTTTTTTATTAAATGCTCTTCTCAATGAGCTCTACGACTCCTATGGTTCAGATTGATGAGTTTCCGAGTCCACAATTTTATAACTTTTCCTAAAGATTCTTTCAAACTGGTAGGGTCCTGAATTCTAAATTAAAATAAAAGAATTAGATGAATAATGTAAAAATATCTAGTCAGCCTGATTCTCTCCAAGGCGACCATAATAATTATTTTAAAATTATTCAACGGTTCGGATCGTTTATGTATGACTCGGAAGGGGGCCCCACAAAATTGCATTTTGCCAAAGTTTGAAGTTGGACCAAAACAGTGTCGTTTTGGGTTGGGAACAAAGGATGGGGACAACAAGTCAGGGACAGCTGATCCGGAGCTATATTCTTGAACATGGTATTTCAAAGCAAGGGGTTTTTCATTTTACTATATTCTTGAACATGGTATTTCAACCAATGAGGGGATGCTTGGGAGCCTTATTTTCAGTTTTTTATTCTCAAATTTTTGACTTTTTAGCTTTTTGAATTAGGTCAAAATGTATTTTCAATCTGATAGAAGTGTTTGGGAGATAAATGATAAATGCATTCTGTAACATGTTTTAACACTCATCCGTGTAGAAAAAAACATCTCCTACGTATGAAAAAAGCAAAACACATTCTCCCAAAACGTGAAAAGCTCATCTGAGGTTATTTCTTACTTTTGCTCTCTATCTTCAAAAACACAGACCACATTCTCCCATAATTTGTTTTTTTGTCCTTCACTGCCAAACACCCAAAAGCTAATAAGGAGAATTGGAAAATGAAAAAAGTTAGCGGCCAAACAGGTTCTGAGCAGCGCGCCAAGCGAAGTTGATGAGAGAGAGGGAGGGAAGGGTGGTGCGCTCCCTGCTTCCTTACAGGAGAAGGAACTGGGTGTATCAACAGTTGCTTGGGAGGGTCTTTTCAGCTTTTCTTTTGTAAAAGACTAGTGCATGCCCGTGTCCGTGCCTGGAGGCACGGCTTAAGTAATCGACGCACCTCCTCGTGCCTATTCTTTATGGTCTTTTGAATTTCAGAGGAGATAATGAGAGAGAATGTGGTTTTAATTTCGAAAACGGGAGAGATAATGGCCTTGTTCGGTTATTAGGTTCAGTTTAGTTTTGATGATGTAAGCAGGTGTAATAAGTGGAGAGAGATAAAGAGAAATGATAATATAAGCAAAACTAAAATAAGGCCAAAACCGGCCCAAAACTCCCAAACGAACACGACCAATGTCTTTGAATTTTTAAGCGTGGTGTGCCAGTGGTGGAAAAAGGTAGAGAGAGAAGAGAGAGAGAGAGAGTGAGTTGATAGAGAGAGAAATAAAATATATTATGATGACTGGGACAAAAAATATAACTAAGACAAAAACCGCTCTCGGTTGTAATATAGATGGCAGATGCACTAATTAATGTATTAACCATTACTTTATTAGATGTATATGTAATATTTTTTGGGTGGATGAGTGCATCTATATATTACATTATGCATTGATATGATCAACAATGCTAGAGACGCACTACTCAACCAACTACTCTAGCATGCGTGATACTGCATGATTGGTGGTGTGGTGCTTGCAACCTAGCTTTGTCGTAGAATAGGATGCCCTAAGCGTAGGGCTAGGTCGTCGAAGACATAGTAACCCGGCAAGACCGGGGTCGATTTCCACAGAGACCAAATGTAACAAGCATGAAGTTTAACTTCCAATGAGATTTTTGGCGTTAAGGCGGCCAACTTATGAGGTGGTTTTGTTTGGTGGTTCTCTTTCTACTTCTAGAATGACTCGGAGATTTAAAGAAACTAATTAAAAGTAAGGCCAAGTCAAGGGGGTTCAAAACACCCATGTCTTAGGCCGATTCATTCTCCTCTAAAATAATCGGCTCGGGGCGTTGTTAAACGACCCCGAACGGAAGATTTGGTACTTAAAACTCATTCAACTAGAAACGGTGTTTCTTAAAAAGTAGGATTCTTGTGCCATTTATACAAACATTTTGATTGTCATAGCCCGAAGCATCACACGTGCCAAGTGGTCAAGCCCTTGGCGACGCGAGATCAACGGGATTAACAAATCGCAATTTTGATACATAAAAATAAATCCGTACTTTTTAATTAACAAGCAATGTTTGCATTAAGGCGAGGAGAGTGAATCACCTAAGCCACGGGGTGCTAATCACCCCATGACCGAGCCTAAACCGACTACTCGTTCATTACTAAGGAAAACATGGCTGTTTTTATAAGGAAAATAAAGAACATAACAAATAACTAAATAAACTTGATTTAAATGAAGATACTACCTTGGCCTATCACTTTATACTTGAAGAACTTAACAAACAACCTCTACAAACAAGTATTTCTTAAGGAAATGGCAAGAAGAACAAGTAAACTAAATACTAGATGGAATTGAAAATAAACTTAAGTTCTAGCAAGATCTAACCAAGAGCTATAACATTAATAAACATGAAAATAAGATAAGTCCAACACTTACATGAGATTATCTAAAGAGAGAAAACTTGGAAATAACTCCCATTGAAGAGAGAAGGAAGAGCAAATAAAAATCTAAGTTAAAGTGTAAGTAGTTGGGAGAGAGAGAGGGAGGGAGAGATATTATACAAGTAGCCTTCTCTCACACAAAAATATCCTCAAAATATCCTAAAAGCCCTCACAACAACCAACAACTTGCCATTAATAGAATGTACATAAAGTGCCTTAATAAAGTTGCCCGGAGCATTTCTGGACCGGTCCAGAATTATTTTGGATCGGTCTAGATTGGACTGGAAGAAGCTGTGAAAATCTGGATCGGTCCGGATTGATTCTGGATCGGTCCAGAATAACTTGGAAAGCTGTGAAAATCCGGATCGATCCGGATTTATTTGGATCGGTCCAAAACAGTCTGGAACTTTCTGGGAAAATCTGGATCGGTCCAGAATTATACTGGATCGGTCTAGATTTGTCTTGACTTATATTTTGTCCCCTTTGATCACTCACATTGGTTTGCATGCCTCCGGACTGCTTCCAAAACTCCTAAATGAGTCATGCGACCCTCGGGGGACGTGCTCCTCGATCTTGTGGGTGCTTGTTCAATCCCAGACTCCACCAGGAGTTTCTGAGAGTATGAGACACGAGTCCAAAACACCAACATTTCGTACTCCCGGGCCTCAACTGAATCGTCGTTTCGTGGCTCGTGGGGCCCGGCGTTGGCATGCCATGGGGCACGTGGCCCTGTGATTTCGGCACGTTTTCCAAAGCGCACCAAACGCACTAAGTTTCCATGTTTGACCTGTAACTCAACAAAAACACTACTACATGCATATCAACCAAATTAAGCGCGAATTCGCGTGTGTGTGTGAACAAAAGGAGCAAGATAAACCCCGATTATCTACAATATTTGGGGTTTATCAAGTGGCGTGCCCCTAATATTATTGATGTTATGGTAATGATACATGTACTTTTAGTACAATATAATAGTAGTAGTTTGGGTAACTACCCGTCGCCACTTTACACAACCTAAGCTCTAAGAACTTCCCAGTAAAGTCACCCATTAGGCTATCGCAGGATTGCTCCCAAGACGAGCACTCTTAACTATGAGGTTTCAAGCTTTGACACCCACACGGATTTAAAAGGCCTTGTCTAAGTTAAGACATGATCTATCCTCTTATATTACATAAATTCCTTGCATCAGGTTGGTCATGAATTGTCACAGTTTGTAGATTATTTAGTGACTAGCATTGCCCTTTCGTTTTTAACTTTTTCAATTCTTGGATTATGGTTAGAATTCATTTGGGACAAATGTATTGCATGCATTTTGCAAAAAGGGGTAGTGTTTAAAAATATGTGTTGAATACATTTTTTATGCCTTTGTTTTTCGTTAACCAAAATAAACAAAAAGTGAAAATGGGAAGTTAAAAAAGTTCCTTTCATTCTAAACATTAAAATAAAAAACTCACTATCACACAATAAGTTAAAGTATTTTGGTCCAGATTTGCAGACGCTTTCTTACCAATTAAAGTGTTCTATTACTGGTAAAATAGCTTCAGCGAAGCCGAACCATTAATTTTCAAGATATACGATTGTAATATGCACTGTACAGTGTAATGCATTAAATGCGCTACCCCATACCTGCTTTCCTGGTCTCTACCTTTGTGCGCAGAGCACATTCTCTCTCTCTCTCTCTCTCTCTCTCTCTCTCTCTATATATATATATATATATATATATATATGTACACGAAAAACTTCTAGTCCACACCTCACGAAAATAAGAAAAATTTGATTTTTTTTGTGTTGCAAATTATTTTTGGAAAATCCGAACCGTCCAATGTGTTCAGACGGTGTTTTCAAAGGTCCTAGTGAGAAATCTTCAAAAAAGAAATATTGGGAAGGGCTTGATCCAAACAGTTTTTGCAAAAAATGTAAATATATATTTTTTGTGAAAATTGTTTGGATCAAGCCTTTCCCGATATTTTTTTTTGAAGATTTCCTGGGTGCACTTTTGAAAACACCTTCTGAACACATTAGACAGATCGGATCGTCAAAAAAATATTTGGATCATTTTTTGTCCCATCATTGTTTGTCCTAGTCATCATAGTACATTTTATTTCTCTATCTTCCAACTCACTCCCTCTCTTCTCTTTCTACCTTTTTCAACCACTGGCCAATCACACTTAAAATCTCAAAACCCATTCGCTGTGTTTAATTGAGAATTTTGAGAAGAATATTTTTAAAAATATTTTTGAGATAATGTTTGGATGAGTGTTTGAAAAAAGAAATAATTAGAGTGAGATGTAATAATTTGAGAGAGATAGAAAGAGAAACGAGAATAATGATTGAATAGAGAAATATGAGTAGATATAAAAATATAATTAGAGATGAAAAACGAGAAAAAAATCTTTTAGAAACTTTTTTTAAAAATATAACGTGAACAAAGTGATTCTCTCTCCCCTTTTTCGAAATTAAAAAAGGTTCTCTCTCCTCTATAATTCAAAAGACCACATGCGCTAGCCTGTCACAAAAGAAAAGTTGAAAAGGCCCTCCCAAGCAACTGTTTTTTATACTTTTTTATTTTATCCATAACTGTTTTTTATACTTGATCATGGAAAAAGTGGACACTAGTGATTGCTACACCCAGTTCCTTCTCATGTAAGGAAGCACAGAGCGCACCACCCCTCCCTCCCTCTCTCTCATCAACTTCGCTCGGCGCGCTGCTCATTCGTCGGAATAACTCCACCGGTTTGTTCTTTGTCTCTCTGTGGAGCTTTTGTTAGTAAAAAAGTAGGGTTTTAAAGTTTGGGAATTTTGGGGTTTGTGGGTTCAGGACCAGAGTTATGGGTTTTATTTGGGTTCAATACAGAGTCAAGTAACTCACATTTCCCCCCCCACCCCCCCCAAAAAAAAAAAAATAAACTCTGTGTTTCTCCTGAACCACAGTTTTATTCTGTTGGGATTTACTTGTAAACCTAGTATTCTGATCCATTTAAGTACTTGTTTTTATGTTTCTTGGACTCTCTTTTATTGGATGGTTACTAATAGATGAGTGTTATGTATCCATAATAATAATAATTTCATGCTACTTCCTCAATGTCAAATAAAAGGTGCTCTAGAAACCAGATTCTCCTCTGTTCCAATTGGAACATAGCTCCTCTGTTCCAATTGGAACATAGCTTTACTTGCTGTAGCCTTCGTTTTGTTGTACTCCATTTCGGTTGGTGCGTTTAAAACTTACCCAAGGGAAAAAGAAAAAGAAAAAAACACTCAATCAAATGCTAGTAATAAACAGTAATGAACATCTATGTTATGCGAAAGGATCTGGCTTTTAACTAACTCGTAATCGACCAGGGAGATGAAATGTCGGTTCATGAGATTGGATATTCCACTGATCAAATTTTGACTTCTCAAATGGTATGGCAGTTTATAGCAGGGAGAGTTCCATTTTAGATATTTGCTTAAATTGTTTTGGAGAACAGGAAAAGCTACTCATATTTTCTGCTAAATGTGAGTTTTGCTATATAGACTTTGTTTGCTGCAATTTCCTTAATTAGACTGGTTCTGTCTAACGTAAAGAACTGCACATTTTATTGAATAGAAGCTTGAAGGTTCTTACATGAAAACAAGTACATACTTCTCTCTTCTACTTGTAGAGTTGAATAGTATATATCTTGTGAGGATTGGATGTTGTTGAGCATTTCATTTGTTCACAATCAAAATCACATGGCATGAATTAGATTGTTTGGGATTATTTGAAGCTTATTTTAGAAGATTAATTTGGGAGGAATAATCTTATGTTGTTTTTGTTGTCTATAATAGAGAAGCACCAAGTTGATTTTCCAGTAGTTCTATATTGATTTCACCGTTAAACCCACTTTTTGCTGCTGAAATTGGACGCGACCAACATCATACTTAAGGCCCCATTCCATTAACCTGACATTTTGGCTTTTCGACTTTCCACGCTTTTCGAGGCATCTCCTCACATACATTAACTCCAAAAAGCCCTGAAAGCTAGAAAGTCAAAAGCCACGTTAGTGGAACAACCCCTAATTTCAAGCATCGTTGTTTGGTCTAATTGAGTTGTTTGTGGTCGTTTCTTATTGGATTCTCCTACATTGAAATTAATTGGATTGATATTGGTTCAGTTTGCAGTTGGGGAGTTTTGGAGTGCCTTTAGGCACGGGTCATACACTAGTTTAAGATAACGAAAAGAAAATACAAGACAAGATGTACACTAATTTATACTGACATCGACTGGTGGGAATTAAATGCACGCAGTAATGTCAAAAACAATCTTTCCACTTCCAAAATATTTTCATCAAACGGCTACGAAGCCTACGATTAGAACATTCTCAAAATAATAGCTTCCTTAAAGCTCAAGTGCAAATATTTCCTCTCTGCCGCATTCTAATATTTGTTTAATCAGTTTCTGTAATTATGTGATTTTTTTATGTTAGTTTATTGAGGAAAAATGGCTGGAAAAGGAGAAGGGCTACCAATCGGGATCGATCTTGGAACAACTTACTCATGCGTGGGGGTTTGGCAGCATAATTGTGTTGAGATCATAGCAAATGATCAAGGAAACAGGACGACTCCATCTTATGTTGCCTTCACCGATACACAGCGTTTGCTAGGCGATGCGGCGAAGAATCAAGTCGCCGTGAACCCTACCAACAGTGTTTTCGGTATGTTCTAAGCTCTAAAAATCAAGTTATTTTTATCCAATCATGTACATACTCTTTTGTTGCTTCTATTGCACGCTTCATACATCACTGCAATGGTTAACCCCTTTGGAGACCACAACTATTCATCTCTACAAAGGAATTGTGATACCCCTTCCCACATCGGAAGTCCACACAGTAGATTCTAGGTATGTAAGGAAATATTTGAGCCAGGATTAGTACTTGGGCTTAAGCATTTTCCCCATGTGGTTAGGTTCAACAAGTTACTAGTAATAGTTTACTTGGTTCCTTATATACCCAGGATCTCCGGATTTTCGCCATGTGGTTAGGCTCCAACAAGTTACTAGCAGGAGCTTTCCTGGTTCCTTAAATACCCAGGATCTCCCGTGTAGACTTTCAAGGGGGGATTGAGTATCATTGGAAAAGTTTGGTTGCCAAAACCATTTGGAGACCATTCCACCTTCAAGGTATTCATGTAGAAAGCCTAGACTGGAAAGTTACTATGAGGCTTTTATCTAGAGGTGAAACTGCATTTCATGAGTACCCCATGTACACCAATTTTAAACACTTACACCTCTTGTACTATCAACTAAAGTGCCACTACGGTAAAGACATAAAGTAAGTGGCGGGAGTTATCGTACATGAAAGATTCACTTGTATCCCACATTAAAGTTGGAATCTATCCTACATGAAGGATTCACTTGTAGCCTATGTGAAAGATGCCACTATCCTTCATGGCTACATGAAAGATGGTTTTCCACCAAACAATCAAAGGAAGATTGAAATTGCCGGGTAAGGACCGTGAGGTTAGGGCTTTCAAAAACATGCATCAATTACCTTAACCGACTATAAAAATAGTGCTTGACCCCCGGCAACGTATAGCCAGAAATGCTTGCGACCTTGGATTGTGTCGTAGAAAGTGTTGCCCCAAGCGTAGGGCTAGGTCGGAGGTAGCATAATAACCGGTAAGACCGGGTCGAATCCACAGGGACCGAACGCACCCGGCGTGAGAGTTGACTTGCGAGTGAGGGTTTAGCCTTAAAGCGGCAAACTTGGCTTTTGTGATTTGTTGGTGGATTCACTTAACTTCGTGAATGACACGGAATACAAAAAGACTAAATTAACAAAGGTAAAGCCTAGGGGTTCATAACGATCACAACCAAAGCTAACCAAATCCTCACGCTCGGTAACCGACTCAAGCCACCGTTAGGTGCACCCGAGCAAATGGTTTAGAAACTAAACCATCGCCTAGAAAAATGCGTTCCACAAAGAATAGGATTCTTGTGCCATTTAGACAAACATTTGAGTCGTCCTATCCCTAAGCATCGCACGTACCAAGTGGTCATGCCCCGGGCGACGTGCGATCAAAGGGGTTTACAGACCCTAATTTTGATTCATAAAAGTGAATCCCGATTCATTGCTCGACAAAAGTTGAAAGCCTTTTTTTAAATTGCGCGAGGAAATTGACTAACTTTGGTCATGGGGAGTTAATCACCCCATGACCCTACCTAATAAACTACTCACACATTAAATTAACTAGGCTAACTAATTTAATAAAGGAAATAAAGAACATGATTAATGACTTTGAAAGTTGGTTTTTAATAAAGATCCTATGCTAGCCTAACACTTTAATACTTGGAAAATTAACAAACAACCATGGTAAACTTGAGTTTAAGAAGGATTTAGCTAGGAAATGAAGAACAAGATTTAACCAATAAAAACACAAATAAACTAGATTTATATGTAGAGCCAACAATTACAAGAACTATTAATGAAGAAGAAAATACAATACAATAAAAACTTACCAAGGTTTTTGAAGAAAATTACACTAGAAGCTTGAAGACAACAATGGAGGAGAATGACTTAAACTAAAACTAAAAACTAATGGAGGAGATAAGAGAGAGGGAGAGAGAGAGATAATATATACACAACATTTTCTCTCTCACAAAAATATCCTAAAAATAACAAAAGTAGTAAGTTTCCATAAGTGGAAAGTGCAAAAGTCCACAAAAAAATTGGTTGAAGCAATTTTGGACCGTCGTTCAATTATTCGGACCGGTCCGAATCGCCTGGAAATTTTTGGGCAATTACTGATCGGTCCGAGAATAATTCCGACCGGTCCGTAATCGTCCGGAAGACTGATTTTTACCCAACTTCGCTGGCACGCCCGGCTTCATCGAACTTCGGAATGAGGTGATTCTTGAACCGTTGGAAAGCTCTATGAGTCTACTTTTAAACCCAATTGACCTCATCTTCATGGCCTTTGTAGAATGAGAGATATGAGTCTTTTTCTATCGGTTGGTCGGATTTCCTTGAGCCTCATAACTCTACACTTCTTGTTCCTTTGTTCCGGGCCTTCCTCGAACCTTCCAAAGCTCTTTGAATCCACTTTCAAGCTTCGGCGATTGTCCTCCACGGCATTGCGAGGTCTTGGATACCTCCGGGTACAACCGGGGATTATTTGGAGCTTTGGACACGCCTTTTAGCTCCGATTTTCTAAAACTTATCAAAAACACAACTCGCGCAAAATCAATCGTATAAAGGCACAAAATGCACGTATGTGTGATCACAATGAGCGAGATAAGCCCAGATATATACAATATTAGGGGCTTATCACACCCCCCAACTTGAACTTTGCTCGTCCCGAGCAAACTAAACAAATGCAACTACCGGAAACAAACTAAAATGGATACGTCTTTTAAACCCCCGGGCGGCCCCGGTAGGACGAGTGAAGTCTCGTGAGGGTTTTCAGCAGTGAACACCCACAAAACACAAAGGAATCAAATACTTGAAATGTACTCATGCCCAACCGACAACTCACATAGTACCACAATGTCCGCCATGCAAGTCTATGGCAAGATACTTCATTCATAGAAAGAGTTAAGCAAGTGAACTTCATATCTAAACTTAGCACATAAATCAATCCTCTCACCTACGGTCGGATAGAGTATTCTCACGTGGCATGCGTGTGAAAAGAAACCTCACAAAGAAATTCACCAATCTTGAAAACAGTTCTCACACCATTGATAGCTCGGTATTTCTTTAAGCACACCCCTTCCTTTATTCGAATGAATCTCTTCTTCTTTTTTCTTTTATGTGGTTGTGCAATGCCTAGACCTCTCGGGCTTTCTAGTTGACCCCTTTAGCGGCGTTAGGGTCCCATCCCCAAGCCAAATGGCCTTAGGGCACCGTGTTTTAAGTGACCCTTCAGGACTTAATTGCTCGAGTCAAAAAGGCTTTATAGTGAGGTCCAAGCTAACCACATTCGACAATGCCTTCACAAGGTCTATCCATCTTTTGACGCGAACAATACGGTGGGAGCAAACCCCGATTGCCCGGTTACTCAATGAACGCCCGGATAAACATTAACAATAAAGCTTGCATCATCTTTTCTTTCCTTTTTTTAAAGGAAAGGGGCTCCAAATATTTCATGGACACGTTAATTCACACCGAGGGATCAATGACACGTGAACCAAATTCAAAGCCAGTGAATGCTCAAGTGGGACAATGCGTGTGCGAAAGCATGAATTTAAGTGAGCATATGCTATCCAACTATAGGCAATACGGTTTAACCAAGTGATTCCCTTAAACGTCATGTTCACAAGCTTAAATCTATCCATGAAATCGTATCAAGACTCCGTCTCACACAACAAACATCATAGCATTAATTAGAAGCCATCAATTAAGAATAAGCACACACAAGTATCCTAATTCCTTGATTCATCAATTTTTTTTTTTCAATTTTTTTAATTTTTTCAAGACTCTTAATATAAACAAAGCACGAAGTAAACCCTCCCCCCAACTTAAAATGTGCTATGTCCTCATAGCACGAAGACAGTATGAAAATGAAGAACTAGGAGGGATAAAAATGTACCAAAGGGGTGGAATGTCAACCACCTTATACCTCGACCAAATGAGAGGCTTTTCCATTACTCCTACTAAGAGAAAGCAATATTAGAACTGCCCGGTTTGTGTTATCCGGGCTTCACAAATAACAATATGTACAAAAATAAAACAACCGAAGAATCTTCACGCGATTGCACGGGTACTACTTTTCTTCCCGAAACTAGAGACTGTGGCTAAGCCATACGTAGCTCAAGTTCGGGTGGCTATACCGGACCATCAGAATACACAACATCATTCATGTGGAATCCAAACATCATTTGTACTATGAAGAGTTATTAGTACAAGCATAACACTCCATTCCAAGCCTTTTAGTTAAAAAAATGTACACCTACCATGCCATAAGATAAGATACTTAGAGTATTGTGATAGCGTAAGTCGCTAAAGGAAATTAAGTTCAACCAAATGCATAATGCGAACCAAATTCATTTTCAAAGTGTTGACAAGATTCAGTAAAAGTGGATTGTAAACACAATCATAATTTTCAACACCTAGAAAATCAATTAGTTCGACTCTTTCAAGTTCTTGTGGTGGAGTAGACTCAATGGAAGTGCTAGGGGCATGAGCCTCAAAAAGTTTTTCATGAAAAGGCATAGTAAGTGTACAACTAGAATCCTCTTGGGGAGCACAATCGAAAATAGGCTTATCATCCCATATAACTTCTGAGATTTCTTTTTTCACCGAATAACCCTTCACTAAAGAACAATGGTTCTATTACCTCAATGGTGAAGGGATTTTTGAAAGAATCATCACACACTAGTGGCTCATTACTCGAAATTGCTACAGGTGGCACCTCCTCAATTACAGGACACAAACTCTCAAAATCAATTAAATATGCTGGCTTCGTGGTGAGAAATTTGTCCAAGGTATCACTAAGGGCTTGCCCTATTCCAATTTCAATCAACTCACAATATTGGGGCTTTTGGGCTAATTCCTCAAGGTAGTCCCAACACTCTTCGGGAGTTTTATTCAAGAATTCTTCATTAGAACACAAATCAAATTGACATATTGACGGATTTAAACCTCGACAAAAGACAACTAGAAGATCCTCGAACTCATACATAAACCTTGACCAAGAGAAAATTGAACATTTAAAACGCTCCCAACATTGTGAAAAAGACTCATGATCTAGTTGATAGAAATTGGTTACATCTTGTAAGACCTCTCCATAGCAATTTTCAAAGTATGTCATTATTTTTATAGGATTTTCTTAAGACTAGCAGAGAAGAGGGGTTATGCAACCGCCACCACAAAGAAACGATTCCGAGGGTCTAGTCCGCCGCCTCGTTAATAAAACAAGTAATGTACAGAAAATAAGAAAAACTATACAAAAGAGCGGGATACTTACAGTGGAGCAAGGAAAAACTCACGCTAGATGGACCATTGGGTCCCCGGCAACGGCGCCAAAAATGCTTGACCCCCGGCAACGTATAGCCAGAAATGCTTGCGACCTTGGATTGTGTCGTAGAAAGTGTTGCCCCAAGCGTAGGGCTAGGTCGGAGGTAGCATAATAACCGGTAAGACCGGGTCGAATCCACAGGGACCGAACGCACCCGGCGTGAGAGTTGACTTGCGAGTGAGGGTTTAGCCTTAAAGCGGCAAACTTGGCTTTTGTGATTTGTTGGTGGATTCACTTAACTTCGTGAATGACACGGAATACAAAAAGACTAAATTAACAAAGGTAAAGCCTAGGGGTTCATAACGATCACAACCAAAGCTAACCAAATCCTCACGCTCGGTAACCGACTCAAGCCACCGTTAGGTGCACCCGAGCAAATGGTTTAGAAACTAAACCATCGCCTAGAAAAATGCGTTCCACAAAGAATAGGATTCTTGTGCCATTTAGACAAACATTTGAGTCGTCCTATCCCTAAGCATCGCACGTACCAAGTGGTCATGCCCCGGGCGACGTGCGATCAAAGGGGTTTACAGACCCTAATTTTGATTCATAAAAGTGAATCCCGATTCATTGCTCGACAAAAGTTGAAAGCCTTTTTTAAATTGCGCGAGGAAATGGACTAACTTTGGTCATGGGGAGTTAATCACCCCATGACCCTACCTAATAAACTACTCACACATTAAATTAACTAGGCTAACTAATTTAATAAAGGAAATAAAGAACATGATTAATGACTTTGAAAGTTGGTTTTAATAAAGATCCTATGCTAGCCTAACACTTTAATACTTGGAAAATTAACAAACAACCATGGTAAACTTGAGTTTAAGAAGGATTTAGCTAGGAAATGAAGAACAAGATTTAACCAATAAAAACACAAATAAACTAGATTTATATGTAGAGCCAACAATTACAAGAACTATTAATGAAGAAGAAAATACAATACAATAAAAACTTACCAAGGTTTTTGAAGAAAATTACACTAGAAGCTTGAAGACAACAATGGAGGAGAATGACTTAAACTAAAACTAAAAACTAATGGAGGAGATAAGAGAGGGGAGAGAGAGATAATATATACACAACATTTTCTCTCTCACAAAAATATCCTAAAAATAACAAAAGTAGTAAGTTTCCATAAGTGGAAAGTGCAAAAAAGTCCACAAAAATTGGTTGAGCAATTTTGGGCCGGTCAGAATTATTCGGACCGGTCCGAATCGTCTGAAATTTTTGGGCAATTCGATCGGTCCGAATAATTCCCGACCGTCCGTAATCGTCCGGAAGACTGATTTTTACCCAACTTCGCTGGCACGCCCGGCTTCATCCTAACTTCGGAATGAGGTGATTCTTGAACCGTTGGAAAGCTCTATGAGTCTACTTTTAAACCCAATTGACCTCATCTTCATGGCCTTTGTAGAATGAGAGATATGAGTCTTTTTCTATCGGTTGGTCGGATTTCCTTGAGCCTCATAACTCTACACTTCTTGTTCCTTTGTTCCGGGCCTTCCTCGAACCTTCCAAAGCTCTTTGAATCCACTTTCAAGCTTCGGCGATTGTCCTCCACGGCATTGCGAGGTCTTGGATACCTCCGGGTACAACCGGAGATTATTTGGAGCTTTGGACACGCCTTTTAGCTCCGATTTTCTAAAACTTATCAAAAACACAACTCGCGCAAAATCAATCGTATAAAGGCACAAAATGCACGTATGTGTGATCACAATGAGCGAGATAAGCCCAGATATATACAATATTAGGGGCTTATCAAATAGACGCTTTGGGAATCAATGTGTATGCTATCAAGGAGAAGGTTGTCAAGAAGATCGAGTTGATAGTGAACAATTCAAGACGATTGTCTAGGGCTTTTAAGGTCTCTGAGAAAGACTTTTGCCTGGTTGGAGAGACATTGGTTATCCAAACTCTTGAATATTTTTAAAACTAATAGGATAAATTACCAACGAAATAAACACCTTTTACCTCGTAAAATGTACATTACTGAGGTGTAATTTTTTTAGAATTCCGTCTCCAGTTTTATTCTCTAAAAGGCACATGCAATTAAAACAAAAGCAGGAGCTACTAGGCAAAACTTCGTAAAACCAATCCTTCATGGAGCTGCCTATTATAGACTGCAAGTTGGATGTGAAAGACATCTATTAGTTAAAAGTCCCTAAGGCCATAGTTAAATGTGTAGTTTGTGTAAGATTTAGGACGGTTAGTATATGTTAGTGTTTGTTTTGGGTTGTAATGGTGTAGTTAAATGGTAGTTAACTTGTGTAAGGAGTTATGGCAGTAGTCAACTGTGATAGCAGTAGTAACTCTAGCCAAGTGGGGCCTCTCTTTGTAAAGGTGAAAAAGCTCTCGAAAATGAAAAGCTTTCTGTTGAAAAAGTAATGTGGGTCCCATTTTTTGTTAGATTTTTATTTGGTATTTGTGTACTTTTAACACCACCACTACAACACTCGTTAACTTAACAACACATTTTGTCATAACTACACATAAATGAGACTCATTTTTTACACGTTTGTGTTATATAACACTTTTTAACTCCACCACTAGAGATGACCTAATCGACTACAAATTCAAACAATTTCACGAATTTGGTGCGATGCGACTGTGCTCACCTCCCCAATCATGCTTGCCCCGGATCTATTTCCTTATTCTTCTAAGGAGATACAAGTGAGATGGGGACTTCCTTCTACTAATAGGCTAGCAGTCACTCTAAATCTTCTAACTGGCATTTGTTTTTTTTATTTCTGGAATTTTAGCCCCGTTTAGCAAAGGACCAGAGAAACTTTCAAGGTCCGAAGCTATCTGGCATTCCCAATAGTATTAAAAAATATCATTTTGGTTGAAAAGGAGAGTCATATTTTTAGTTCCTGAAGACACTTTGGATTCCAAAAGAATGTTGTACCTAAAATTTGTCTCTGAAATTTATTTATTATTTATTTTAGGTGTAGTTAGTGGGATTTGAACCTCAGTTTAATGAATTGGAGTGCGGAGTGTAATGTGCCTACAATGAAGAAATAAAAACAACAGACAATAGAAGGCTGCATGTGACCACAATTTGAATTTCTGAGTGTCTAACCCAAAGCGTAGGGCTATGTATCGGTAAGTCCAAGGTCAAACCACAAGAATGGTTTCTAGGAGTGAAAAGGCTTGTCAGTCTAAAAGGTGATTCCTAGCTGTAGGCAGGCAGCCCTTGTTTGTTGTTTGATTTTTAGTGATTTTAAGACTACGGTTTCCAAATTTTAAAGCTAAAACTATGACTTTGTTTGAATTTAACTAGATGCTCAACCCGAGGTTCACATCACCTATAGTCTAAATAGATCCGTGATTCTCACAATTTGCACATGATCAAGTCAAATGGTAATAATGTGCTCGATTAGAAGATAATTCAGCGAAATTCCATTTTATCTCTCTTCGGAGTTTGGTTTGATCAAGGCTCGATTGGAAGTTTGTTAAACCCTCAAATTGACATTGATTTAAGTATTATGCGTGCCAAGGTAATTGTAGACACAGAATAAAAAACTTAACTACGTTGAGTTTTAAATCAATTGCTAAAAGCCTGGATAAAACACAAACAACTTTAATAACACGGATGTGTGAATCATGAAACCACTTAAGCCATAGCGTGATGATCACCTTGGGCCGAGCCTATAACGACTACCTTTCCATAGACGAGGGATTTGACGAGAAAATGATGGAACCTAAGAAACATGATTTATTAACCAAGTGATTAACAAGTTTGGTTCTAGTGTGAACCATAAAGATATGTATGGTAGGACTGGCTTAAGACCCCCACACCGACAATCTAGATGTAATTCACAATTTAGAACTAAACTTAGATCTGGGTTCGATGTGAGAAACAGCCGAGTAATTTGCGAATAAATGATTTTAACTTGGTACTGAAGAAATAGGAAAACTGAAATGAACTTGGAAATTGAATCACTAAATTACTTTAATGAAAGAGAAAACAAGAAGCAAGAATTACCTTGTACAAGTTCAAAGGAAGTAGCTTCCAAAAAAACAAGGGGAACTTGGGCTAAAATACAAAGAGAGGACCAAGAGAAGTAGAGAGAAAATGAGAGCCTGACAATGCCACATAATTTTATGTTTTGCTACATTTTGGCCTTCGAGCCTTCCACATATGCTCTGAGACTTCATCAAATGGCATTTAGAACTTGGTATTGACCCATCCTTTGTACCTCGGGCCTGGGCTACATCGGGGAGCTTATCATGCTCTTGCAAATACTTTATTTACATATAATTCACCTGAAATACTTAAAAAGCACACCTTACGTGCAATATCTAATAAATCTAACAGGAATAGGTATTCTACTACTATAAAAGGTGGCAACTTAAGCCACAAATGTTCACATATTTACGGGCTTATCAATGGCAAAACAAGAAATTCACTTCTATGGTATGTTGTTTTTTCTTAATATGCCAAACAAAGGCTTCACACACTTAATGCCCGCTACATCTTAATTATGCATGTCGTTTTACATGGGAAGAAGTATTGAGGGGCCCTCCAAAAAATGAGTTCTATTCTTTTACAATTTTATCTCTTACACAACAAGTTTTGAAAATTTCTGTTTGTATGGAAATTGATAGAGCAGGTTTACTTCCATTATACCGAGAGATAATTTTAGCCTCCATCTTTGTTTTGGTAGTTGTGTTCACTTTTTCTGAAGTTTTGTTAGATCCACATTTTTTGGATAAATCATCCTTCTCGATGGGGAAGTGTAAAATGTAAAAGATAACGACCAAAAGCAAACAAAGATAAGTTCCGAAAAAAGTTTGTAACAACTGTCTTTTTTGTTTTTAGTGTTGTCTTATTTGAACATTTTATTTTCCTATTTGGACCTGATGAGTGCAAATTTTGGCTCCGCCTTGGTTTTACTAAAGGAGTTATGACGATCGCTTGATTTTGAAAATTGTTGATGTGTAAAAGTCCTCACAGTGCTACTAATTTTATAATAATCACTCAGATGTGATGCTTAATCTTCAGTAGCTGATGGATATGATATAAGGAGACAATTCATTTACTCTTTCTGCTCTCAATTATCGATTTTTCTTTAATCGTTCTTTCTCTAAACTTAATTTGGCCAATCTCCTGAGTTTTTTTTTTTTATCATCATTGTCCACCGCATTTTGGATGCATTCACCAATATCACAAATTGGATATCGTCTTGTTCGTAAAAAGCTTGGTGGAATTTTTAGTCTGAAGTTGGACCAATTTGAGTCGGCCATTTACTTTGTTTAAACTTCACTATTCCCACCACTTGTCATATGTTGCATAACAAACTTCCATATATGACCTATTAAAACTAGTAGTACTGCTCTACAAAATCCCATCAATTTGAAAAGCTCCTTTCCTTTTTTAGGGAAGGCAAGGAATTCATGCATACATCTGACTCTGATTTTGGGTTAATTTGAAAAAATGAGCACTCTTCTTTTTGTTTAACTCATAGTAGGCTTTACTTTTTGCTTAATATATCATACGTATTAAATTAGGTGCCCCCTTTTGAAGTAAGGTTTGGAGGTTCAAAACTCAACCTTGCTTGCCTTGCCTTAGACTGCCCTTCCTAATTCACTTCTGCATGTTTGGAGGCTGTAGGGAATGTGATGTCTTTTGAAACAGTGTCTAAACTAGCAGCATAGATTCATACAATACAGTTTTATGTTTTTGTAATGTATCCACTTTCTGCATTGCCATACTCTTTTAGATCTTTAACACATACATTATACTTTCATGTTATGAAAATGCCCATTTTCTATGTACATTTCTATACCCTTTTAGATGTTTAACGCATATCATTGGTTCTTTAATTTTTTTTTCCCAGATGCTAAACGTCTAATAGGAAGAAGACACAGCGACGCCACTGTTCAGAGTGACATGAAGCTTTGGCCATTCAAGGTCACCCCCGGCCCAGATGACAAACCCATGATAGCAGTAACATACAAGAACGAAGAGAAACTATTCTCCGCAGAAGAAATCTCGTCAATGGTCCTCTTCAAAATGAGGCAAATAGCAGAGAATTACCTTGGCACCACCATAAAAAATGCCATCGTCACTGTCCCCGCCTACTTCAACGATTCTCAGAGACAAGCCACCAAAGATGCTGGAGTCATTGCCGGTCTCAACGTCATGAGGATAATCAACGAGCCAACTGCCGCCGCCGTCGCTTATGGTCTCGACAACAAAGCCAGTAGCACTGGTGTGAAAAATGTGCTTGTATTCGATCTCGGGGGTGGAACATTCGACGTCTCTCTGCTAACCATCGAAGAGGGTAAAATTGAGGTTAAAGCTACGGGTGGGGATACACATTTGGGGGGTGAGGACTTTGATAACAGAATGGTGAACCATTTCGTTCAGGAATTCAAGAGGAAGCTTAAGAAGGATATTAGTGGAAACCCAAGAGCATTAAGGAGGTTAAGGACTTGTTGTGAAAGAGCTAAGAGGAATCTTTCGTCAACAGCTGAAACTACGATAGAAATCGATGCATTATACGAGGGGATCGATTACTGCACGGCAATTACTCGAGCCAGGTTTGAGGAGCTGAACATTGATTTGTTCAGGAAGTGTATGGAGCCAGTGGAGCAGTGTTTGAGGGACGCCAACATGGACAAGAGAAATGTTGATGAAGTTGTTCTTGTTGGTGGTTCCACGAGGATTCCCAAGGTCCAGCAATTGTTGCAGGATTTCTTCCATGGCAAGGAGCTTTGCAAAAACATTAACCCTGATGAGGCTGTGGCCTATGGTGCCGCGGTTCAGGCCGCAATTTTGAGTGGTGAGAGGAATGAGATGTTTCAGGACTTGGAACTGCTGTTGGATATCACTCCGCTTTCCCTTGGTGTGGAAAATGCTGATGGGGTTATGAGTGTTTTGATTCCAAAAAGCAGCACCATTCCGACAAAGAGAAAAAAAGTTTTCACAACCTCCAGTGATAGCCAAACCAATTTTTGTATTCAAGTCTATGAGGGGGAAAGAACTCGAACTATAGACGACAACTTGTTGGGCAAATTCACCTTGTATGGAATTCCTCCGGCTCCTAGGCATGTCCAGAAGATGAATGTATGTTTTGATATCGATGCCAATGGAATTCTGAATGTGTCTGCAGAGAGTAAAACTACAAGACAGAAGAAAAGTATCACGATCACGAACGATAAGGGTAGATTGTCGAAAGAGGAGATTGAGAAAATGGTGCAGGAGGCTGAGCGGTACAAGTTGGAAGACGAGGAGCACATGAAGAAAGTGAAGGCAAAGAATGCGCTCGAGAATTACGCTTATGACATGAGGAACACTATTAGAGATGAGATGAAAGGCATGAAGATTCCTCCGGCTGACAAAGAGAAGATTGAAGTTGCGTTTGAGCAGGTGATTAACTGGTTGGATGAGAACCGGCTCGCGGAGATGGAGGAGTTTCAATATAAGATGCAGGAATTGGAGGGAATTTGCAAACCTATAATTGCCAAGTTGTACTAGGGTGCTGGTGGTGGTATGGGTGGATGAATGGATGAGGACGGTCCTTTTGGCAGTGAATGCAGTGTTGGACCCAAGATTGAGGAGGTTGAATAAAATGTTTTCTACAAAGTACTATATACATTGGTGCGGTTTGGATATTTCCTTTCTATATTTGTTTGTTTTGCTTCTTTACTATGTCATTGCCTTCAACTAGATGGTGAAACTGTTATGTAAAAATGTTGTCTCAGTGTTACTTTTGTCCATTATTTTTGCGATTACTATTCTTTTCGCAAAGGAGCTTGTAATGCAGGGACGGAGCCTGGAATTTCACTACGCATGGACGGATTTTTGCAAAGGAGCTTGTGTTGCTGCGTTAGGCCATTTTTATAGGTTTGTACATTCAATTTTCTTAGCCAAGAGATATTTAAGGCCTTGGTTGCACATCACTCATGCTTGTAACTTACAGCTCAAATCAGAAGAAAAAAGAGTGATCCAAGAAGTAAGATTAGTGAACAAGCTGAATTGTTATTAAAAAATGTCAACGTTACTGGACAACGAATTCTCCAATTCCAGCTGCAACACTAAATCTACTCAAACTCACCACTATCTATTACTCGAAACTGAAAAGTATGATTGCTTCTATTGATTCTTGGCATGACACTGAGTAATTGCCCCCCGTTGGAGGGCATTCTGGGGCTCTTGGTATCGAAGACGTTAGTTTTAAGAGGGACCGAGGTTGGGACTCAGGTCAGCTTCATAATGTCTGGGAGCAGCGTTAAAACATGATACTTCTCCGGTGCAGGATGAATCAGTTGATAGTTTCGTGCAATCCCTCGTTCTGGAAAAGTACTCAATTACGTTTCAAGCAGAGAAAGGATGTGTTCATCACATTCTGTTCTTACAGCAAGTCAAGTTTATGTAGTTTCTCTGCTTGAACATAACCTTCACAAGTTCCTTCTCCACTTTGACACTTCTTGCTGTTTCTGCAAGTTGATATGACGGGGCTTGTGCACATGGCTGATGATAGTATTTCTTTTCATTCTACTCTGTATTTCTCGTCAACCTCAGTAACATTCCACTGCAATTTTTTTCTTTCTTTTCATAATCCCAGTTTGCTAAACCGTTTACTTGTTTTCTGTTTCTCAGAATCTTAGTTGTTGGATGGTTCATGATAAATGATTTTTAAATATCCTTAAGTATAATATCGTGCTATTCCCTTGAAGGACAAAACTCAGCCAAATAAAAGGTGTTCTAGAAATCAGATTCTGTGCTCCATTTGGTACATAGCTCCCCTGCGGGTGTTTTGTGTAGTAGGCAAGAGCACACACACTCACAATATAGGAGAAATACTTAGAATTTTAGAATATATGCTTGTGTTCTTGGAGATATAGACTCGACTGTTATACAGAAAGAAGATAGAGCATGGCACTATAGGGTAAAATATGTTCTTGCTCCTTAAATTATCGAAATTTTGTTTACTTCCCCCTTTAGCTATCAATTGCACACAGTTACCCCTCTAACTATCCAATCATTACTTACTAAGGCCAAAACTCAATTTCCATCCACTTCTTGGACGGAAAAGTTACCAATTATCCCTAACCTTCTTATTTTGGCACCAACAACAAGGTACATTAGGCATTTCCTCCCAAACCCTACTCAATCCTGGTTTGGGAGTAATTCAACAACCCTAACTTCCCAACTCCTGAACCATATGAAGTCTCTAAAGTGATGCTAGGAGTATTACTATTGTTTTACAAAAATAGTAGGTACACACCCTTTGTGTCACTCCCCACCACACCCTCACTCACATGGGTTGTGGTCCCCACATGTAGGCCCCATGTGGACTCCACACTCTATGTGAGTGAGGGTGTGGTGGGGAGTGGCACAAAGGGTGTGTATATATCATTGTTCATTGTTTTATCAGATAACTTCAATCACACAACGAAACCAACTAAAGAATGAGACACCAAAAGTTCCATGGAAAACCCCAAATTCAGGTAAAATATACCGAAATGGTAGAAAAGCGAGACGCTTTCTATATAATAACCCTTTCATTTTTTGAATCACCGCAATTCAAGAATTACCAAGCATAAAACGAATTCATATAATTAATTTCTAGTTTCATTTTTTGTTTTAAGAATTACCTTATAGTTTATGCAACCGATAAGCCTCCTTCCTAGGTTCTTTTCACTGAAGGATGTCCCCAATGGAGATCTTTGTCCACAAGGAAAAATCTATTGGTTAGGCTATAATTTGGGTTGGAATTGCTGAAGCTGCTCATTGGGGAGAGAGAGAGAGAGAGAGAGAGAGAGAGAGAGAGAGAGAAAACGAGAGACGAATAGAGTGGGCCAAAGAGAGGGAGCAGAACAAAGTGATGCCGCGAGAGAGAGAGAGAGAGAGAGAGAGGGGGACAAAGGCCTTGAGATAGAGAGGAAGAAGATGATGCATACATATACTAACATTGATACCCTTGGTGTTAACTTTTTCATCCAAGAAGTGGATGGAAAATAGGTTTTGACCTTAGTAAGTAACGATTGGATAGTTTAAAGGGCAACTGTGTGTAATTGATAGTTGAAGGAAAAAATAAAGAAAATTTTGATAGTTTAAAGGACAAGAATATATTTTACCCCGACAATGTACGAGAGAAATAGAATTTTTTTTTTTTTTGTCCCTTGCCATTAAGACTTAGGTGTGTTTTGGCCAAAAAAGTTGGCTGACTTTTTGTTTTTTCTTTATTTGATTTTTTTTCGCATTTTTTTAGTTTTGCATCAATTTTTTTTGTGTATTATGGGTTCGTATCGGCGAAAGAAATCAAAAAAATATAAAATTATGACCGAAGCTTAATTTTTTTTGAATAAAGACAAAAAGTCAGCTTTTTACACTTTTTTCGATCTTATTCAAAAAATTAAAAGTCCTAGTCATAATCTTTTACCTTTTTGGATTCGTCTCGCCGAGACAAACCAATAATACTCAAAAAATCGATACAAAACTAACAAACACAAAAAAAAAATCAAATAAAGACAAAAAAAGAAGTTAAGTTAGCTTTTTTAGCCAAACGTAGCCTTAAGAGTATATACATTGTTTTGTGCTAAACTAAGTGTTTAATTATAAATTACTAGTATGCTTCTTTGCTAATAAGACAATATGTCCTAGTTTGCCCTCCGAGTTCACGTCCAACTGAAACACCATAGACTTGCTTAGTTGCTTGAAGTTAAGCTTCAACCGAATTTCTTTTCCCTGCGGGATTCGATCTTCCTTCCCTCGCTATATATACATACGTCAACACTATATGAATTCCTACATACTCCTAGAGTTGCTTTAATTTGAGAACTAGGGTTCCAAATATATTTTTTTTATATCCGGATGTTCGGAACAGATTACGCGCACGTCGACTGACTAATTAGGGTTCAAAATATTAACAATGGAAAAGCAGAAGATTACTAGTATTAGCAATTGTATTAGTTCTCAATTTGCAAGCTTTCTACCGGATTTATTCGACGATCGCGAGAAAGAGGTGGCCGGAATATTACTACAATTGCCTGAACTAATTGCTGCTTTCGAAGACGAACCACCGGCAGAAGTGGCGGCGGGTAGGGAAATTCCGTCGTGGAGCGGTTTGCAAGGGATGAGATCGGCAATCCGGCTTCCTCCTCCACCTCCACCGTCTCCATCGTCTGACTCTGACGCTGATGAAGCCATCTTTCAGATTGAGGCCATGATCGGAGAAGTTCCGCTGGTTAATCTACCACCCGAGCCCTCTTTGTGGAAGATCAAACCCCCAACTAAAAGGTTTAGTAAGGTTTTAAATAGCGGTAGTGGACCGCGAGCGTTCTGTCGTTATTCTTCCATATCAAGAGTGTCGAATGATACTTAGCGAAAATCGGGTCGGTGATTGTGAATTTTATAAAATTATTTTTGTCGCCGGAGCACTTGAAGGTCGTAGAGGTTAGTATAGGCCATACGGCCGGTTGTGAAACGGGTAAAAAAAAATCGGATGCTAAGCAACACATGTGAGATTTTTTTATAGCACCGATATTGAGGGTAACCATATCCGAGGACCCAAAAATCGCTGTATAAAACTCTCTGGTTTTTTTTTATGCATTTTCCTTTTATTTGTTATTTGTTATTTGTTACTAGTTTTATTTACTTGGATATAAATTCCCCTGCTAAGTATTTTTCCCATGTTGAAACCATAAAATCCTAATCTTTAATTTGCCGGAATCGGAAATTAATACTGGAATTGTCAAGCTTTTGTAGTTGAAAAAGTCTTTGTTGAGTAAGACAGAGGAGAGGAGACAAAGGCCTTGTTTGGTTTGGGTTCTTAAGAACCGGTTCTCTAAATCATTATTCAATTATTATCCCTATTTTTAAATATTATTCTTATTTTTCTCTCTACCTCTCTCTAATCATTAATACCTATTTTTTAATTATTACCCATATTTCTCCCTCTAATCATTACAAAAACCAAAACTCAAAATCAAACCAAACACAACCAAATAGTCTGGTTGTTAATGCTTGTGCCCTTAGTCATATAATTCTTGAGTAGGTCATTCGCTTCCGCTCTCAATTATCGCTTTGTGATAGCATTCTCAATGATTATTCTTGCCAATCGTAATATTTTGGGATATTTTCAAAAGAGGCATTCACACACGTGTATGCACATTATGTGACTTGAAAATTTTCTCTCTTATCTTTTTTTGTTAAAAACTTTTGATGCTACTATCAACATTTTTTTATCAATTCATAATGGACTCTAATCAAGACCTCCCCTCCTTGGTGATATTAGATAACTCACTTACGCATAGTCAATTGGACTGATTTTTTGCAACAACACCCGAAAAATTATTTTAAAATTATTAAACAATTTAAATCATTTATAAAGAACCCAAAAGTGGACCCATTTGGATTTTTACAATTTTGGTACCATCATCATAAAACCTACTGTAGATTAAAAAAAAAAAAAAAAGCCCCTTATTCCACTTGGGCCATAAACCCTAGACCAACCCTCCATCTTTCCTTGCTCGCCACGTGGCACCATCCACATTCTCTCCCATGGATTTTCTCTTACTCCTATTTTCGGCAACTCTCTCTCCAAGCGACACCAATCCTCTCTCTCTCTCTCTCTCTCTCACTCTCTCTCTTCTCCCTGTGCATATGGAAGTATGGAACTTCACTGAAAATCAAGAAACCTCTGTGGTTTTTACCGAAAACAATGGAACAGAGCACAAGGAGCAGCAACACCCACAACACACCCACCTCTCTCTCCACTTCATTCAGCGACTACGAGATAGAAATCGCCGATATCTTGCTCAATTTTCCCAACCTGATCATCCAATCCGAGTCTCGTTACAGATTTTCGGTCAAGTGGGGGTTTAAAAGAAGGAGATCTGCAATCAAATTGAACCCATCTCAATTGCCGTCCGTTCAAGTAGAGAAAGAGCGTGAGAGAAGACCCAAAGTCAAGGCCGAGGCCTCGAGTCCAGCCACTCCTCTCTCCTTTTCCCCGAGCGAATCGGATGGGAAATCCAAAGACTCTATCAAGAAAGCCTCCAAGAAAAGGGTCTCTCTCTCTCTCTCTCTCTCTCTCTCTCTCTCTCTCTCGTTACTGTATTGTCTTAATATAACAAATCTGTGCTTGAATGGTGGGTTTGGATCTTCTTTTGAGTTTGATTGCTGGGTTTTGTCTGCCTATCAGTTTCCACCCCTTGTTTTGAGGATTCAACGTGTCCCCTGTTTTTAGGCCTCTGTCCCTTATACT
Organism: Vaccinium macrocarpon; assembly: GCA_022606695.1. NCBI lineage: Eukaryota > Viridiplantae > Streptophyta > Magnoliopsida > Ericales > Ericaceae > Vaccinium > Vaccinium macrocarpon. The sequence goes on along the minus strand of CM040179.1, from coordinate 2,790,051 downwards.
CGTACAAGACCAATTCAACCGCAGAGAAGCCTGCATAGTTCCGATATATCTAAACCATTGTAAACACTTTTGGACAATCGAAATATAACACTTATCTCAAACTGAAGAGAAGCCTGATTCATATGCATACATACAATATCCTATATATATCGTAATGGTGTTGATGATTTTTGCAGACGAGAGAGGAGTGGATTGGGATTATAGACGGCTTGATTCAGCAAAGAGAATTGCTTAGAGGGGTGAGTAGTCTGTGAACTTATGTCCATGGATTTTGTCTGTTTCTTTCAATTTTCCCCCAAAGTCTCTGTCTACATTATCTCCTGCTATCTTGTAATTTCTTTTGCCGCAAAATTTGGTAAATGTGAAGGGAAAACAGTAAAAGTTTTTTTTTTTTTTTTTGTGTGAAATTTAAACAGGAAATCGAGACTGTGAAGAGTTACTACAACAAGCTAAAAAGTCTCAATTGGGAACTAAAAGCAAAGAAACAAGAGGTAGAGTTCGATGATTTCTCTCTACTTTTCCAGGTCAAATCTTCTAGTATTTCAAAAAATGTCCTGTATCTGGAATTTTTTTTGGGTGCCGGGTGGCCTCCACATGGCTGCCCAAGCATCCATAAGTGTTTTGAATGGTTGAGATGGGTGCCCGAGCATGGCCCCTTAGATAGTGTCCGCCCGACATTGAAAAATTTCTCCTTGTACCTATATTCTCGTGCATTTTCAACCGCGTAATTGCACGAAAGACTTTTTCTGGGCACTTTGGGGTAGTGACCACAGAAAGTCTAGGGCACGCCCAGCTCATTGAGCTAAATTTTTTCAGGAATTGTTGCGAAAATATTCTAAACAAATTGAGCAGTTTCGATCATTTGTGTGAGACTTTGAAGTAGGTCTCACACGGGTGGGTCCGGTTGGTGTGTAACCACCTGTTAGTCTCTCTCTGACCTGAGGGCTTATTTGGCATTTCAGCATTTTGTTTCTACTTTTCTTTTTTCTCACAGAAGCCAAATTTTCTTTTTGACAGCTACAATTTTACCTTGGAAACACTCACTTGGAGAAAAGCTTGAATGATGGGATGAAATTAAACCAACCCATAAAGCAATCTCCAATGATTTTTCGAAATCAAGATTACCCACAAATTCACAGCATGATCCATCATCAGCAACCGTGCATTGTGGATCAGACGGCGTACAGACCATCACCACACACAACTGAGAATTTTCAACGACACCCATATGGCCAAATGTCCCAATTGAAGGTCAAACGTATGGGCCCACTTGGTATTCCAGATCTCAACGTAGCTGCAGAGGAGGAGACTTTTGGGGTGGGCGCTGCACAGCCGTTGGATCACTTCAGGGCTCTTGCAGAAAGCAGAGCCAAAGCTGCAGAAGCAAGAAGAAGACGAATGGTGAGGATCAAAGAGATGAAGAAGAGCTCTTTGGCCACCATGATCAAACCACTATAGCATTTTGCTTTCAATTCTGTTCCTTCATATAGTAGTACTCTAAATGGTATTTTTTTTTTAGTACTTATCATTTTTTGCATTGATTCGGGTATGTAAAATACTAAATAAGAGGAATTCTGAAAAGAGATTTTTGCCGGATTTTGCGCTTACGTTGTTTCTGCAGCTGTCTGTATTTCCTTTTTTGGGATTGGTTGTTTGTTACAGTACTTTGAAGAATTTAAGTAGGGCCAGAAGAGGGGTGCTGGTGATCGTATCTCAGCCGTTCAAAGTGTTAACTCTTCCATGGACAAATCCGGGCTGTCAATTGCTGAGATAGACAGCTTGAATGCGATCTCCCCTGTCGGAAGACTCCAAACCGATTTACTTTGAACCAAATATCAAATGATTTGATTTGGTTTGGTTTTGCATATTTAGAGACTGAAATGCTTGATTTGGTCCAGAAAAATACTACAAAAAACCAGACTGATTACACCACTACCGAGATGTGTATCTCGGCCTTGATGGACTTAAAGTAAGGCTGTTCTTATGTGGTCACTTGGTTGTTTTCAATTTTACAATCTTATATACTCCATACGTCCAAATTTTTTTGTTCTATCTTTCTATTTTTGGATGTCCTAATATTGTTGTTTGTTTTGAATAATCAATAGTGAAAAGTTAAGCCATTTCCTTAATTGATCTTCATGTCATATTCAAATTAAAACCCAAAATTAGAAAGAGAAAATATATTAGACTCTAAAATATTATCATTCCATGACATTAATGTGGGTATTTTGGAAGTTTGTCTTTTGAAAGAGTAATAACTTTGTCCCCTAAAAAAGTTAGATTTCCATAACAGGACCAAAATTTTAAGATGGAGAAAGTAAATACCCAAATCACCTGCTAACCATGAGAGCAATAGTTGCCGATGTCTTGAACGTGACCATGGGAATTTCTTAAAGATAGAAATCGATGTCAATATATCTCGAATGTGACCGTGGGAGTTTCTTAAGATAGAAAATCGATGTCAGTATTGTTGTTGCCATCCCAATTTTAAAAGTTTGAGACAGGAGAAAGCATGCAACAATACAACCTCAATAACCAAATGCTCGTAAATAAGTGAGAACAATTTTTTTTTTTAAAAAAAAAGAAAAAAACAATTCAACAACAACAAAAAAGAAAATTCTACTAAGCCAAAGAATAGGAAGGGGATAATCAACATTGTGACACTATTGGGTGTGATCATAAGACTTTCTTATTATTATACTATTATGCTATGTTTGGATGACCGGAATCTTGAGTAAGAATATGAATATGATTACCGAGAATCAAATTTCCGGGAATTTTCTTGGGTAGGAATACGAATATGATTAGTGGGAATCGAATTTCCGGGAATTTGATTCCTGGAGGAATGGCATTTTGGTGTTTAGATTAATTCAGTAATCTTATAAGGGAAACAATTATTTTGAAAATTTATTAAAATCAACATTTCCTTTTCTTAATGAATGAATCAAGAATTTGAGATTCACATGGGGTAAGAGAGGGATTAGATTCCCACTCAGTCTAAGAATTTGATTCATGGTTGAATATGTTATCAGGAATCACATTCCTATTATGGGAAGGGGATTAAGTTTACAGCGAGTTTTCGGAGGTCGGAGTTGAGTAGGCCAGGAAATCTCCAGCAGCAAGTTACCCATCTCATAGTTGCTGAAATCAAGAGGTTCAGATCACCAACTGAAGAAGAGAAGAGAAAAGTTTAATATACGGGGTGAAGGTCAAAAGTGATATTTTACAAAACAAATTAGGCAGGAAAATGGTATACGAGCACTTTTCTTTGTACAGAAATCAATGTCAAAAGTAATATGGCCTTCCTTATCTTGGGCCAAACCACGGGGATAAAAACCGGCTTAAATGGTCAAAGTGATAATTGGTCCCAATTCCCACCAAATTACTAGGAAATGACTGGCCACTCAGATTGAAACAGTTACAATTAACATGTATAATTTCTGACTTATTCTCGTAACAAATTTATTGTGTTTTATGAAAAATGTCATTCTCTTATAATACATCAATGAAAAAAAAATGACTTAAGCCAATTCGAATAACTCTAGAGTCACGTAGATTCACTTCTAGATCCTACAATTCAATCTTATTACTATCAAACAGGAAAACAGTCATCAGATCGAGTTTCGCTTGCTAATTAAGCTTCAATTTACTGAGGCAAATGTCATGAAGTGCTTGTTGTCAAGCACCATGCTTTTGTTGGGATTTATTAAAATAAAGGATTTAGCTTTGTACGAATTACAGTATTTAATGAGAACGTGGTGGGTAATGTTCACCCACATCAGAAGTTGACAAACAAATTTGCACTCACTAATAACGGTGCGTAGGTTTTTTTGAAAAAACCAATAACTGTTTCTAAGTCTAGTGAGAGTGACTCAAATTGTGTGGATAGTAAGTTTTTTTTTTTTTTTGGCAAAGTCCCAAGACTTAGGGGTTTGCTATCTCCTACAGTCTCAAATTCAAAATCTCACATTATCAACTCCTTATGTGGCCACTGGAGGTTTGTCCAATTGTTAACTTCAAACCTCCAGATAAGTCGAGAAGTGTAAGTTAGTCTAAACACCTAGTTATAAGAACGTTTTGGTTGGTTAACGGCTTCAATGCACGGTTATAGTTGCCATATTTACCTAGAAGTTTTTCAAGTCTGGAGAAAGATCATCAGGGGAATCATATCTATAGTTTCTAAGTTTCGTTTAGTTTAGAACAGGGGGGAAATTGAAAGTAAATGGAAAAAAAAAATCATCTTTACAATGACACATTTTTATCCAAAGTACACATTTAATAGTTGTATAGGACATTCAACATTGAGATAGTTGAAAGTATGATAGGAGAGAGCATGCAACAATACAACATCGAAAACCCAATCTTTTTTCTACCAAGCGAAAGAATAAGAAGGGACAACCAACGTTGCGACACCATTGGACTTGATCTTAGGACTCCTTACAACGATATTTTGTCACTCATGTAATTATAATTATCGCCCGTAGTTGTTTTTCCTCATTTTACTTTCATCCTTCATGATTCTCTTCAACACCTTCCTCGTACTCTTCCTCATCGTCCACCATCGCATCCTGATACTGCTGGTACTCAGCCACCAAGTCGTTCATGTTGCTCTCTGCCTCCGTGAACTCCATCTCGTCCATCCCTTCCCCCGTATACCAATGCAAAAACGCCTTCCGCCTAAACATGGCCGTAAACTGCTCGCTCACCCTCCTAAACATCTCCTGAATTGACGTCGAATTCCCAATGAATGTCGAGGCCATTTTTAGCCCAGTCGGGGGAATGTCACAGACGCTCGATTTCACGTTGTTGGGAATCCACTCCACGAAGTAGGACGAGTTTTTGTTCTGGACGTTGTTCATTTGTTCATCCACCTCTTTCGTGCTCATTTTGCCCCTGAACACTGCTGACGCGGTCAGATACCGGCCATGGCGAGGATCAGCAGCGCACATCATGTTTTTGGCGTCCCACATCTGCTGACTCAACTCGGGGACAGAGAGGGATGAGTACTGCTGGGACCTACGCGATGTGAGGGGCGCAAAACCCACCATGAAGAAGTGGAGACGGGGGAATGGGATTAGGTTAACAGCGAGTTTTCGCAGGTCAGAGTTAAGCTGGCCAGGAAATCTCAAGCAGCAAGTTACCCCACTCATAGTTGCTGAAATCAAGTGATTCAGATCGCCAACTGAGAAGAAAAGAAACAGTTTAGTATTCATGGTGAAGGCCTAAAGTGATTATATAACTTTCACAAAACAAACGATGAATAGGCAGGACATTGGTATAAGAGCAGACTCGAATCTTCGTACAGAAATCGATGTCAAAACTGATGTTGCCGTCTCAATTTTGAACATGACTTCATGGGATTTATTAAAAAAATTCGGGAATTTCATTATAACGTACAAAACTCCCGAAAATTTTCTATTTTATATCAATACTCTTGGGCCAAATCATGGCGATAAAAACCAGCATAGATCCTGCGATTTCTTCTTATTCCTATAGGTGAACAGTACTCACAGTTTGGATTGCTGAGCTTCAATGTCCTGAAGCAAATGTCATAGAGTGCTTCATTGTCAAGGACCATGCATTCATCAGCATTCTCCACCAACTGGTGCACAGAGAGGGTGGCATTGTAGGGTTCAACAACGGTGTCAGATACCTTTGGCGAAGGAAAAACAGAGAATGTGAGCATCATTCTGTCTGGGTATTCCTCCCTTATCTTTGAGATCAAGAGGGTTCCCATGCCGGAGCCAGTGCCTCCTCCAAGCGAATGACACACCTGGAAACCTGGACCATACATCAGAAAACACAGACATGACGGAGTCAGATTTAAACCAGACAACCACCACTAGAAGCAATGCTCTTGATTAGCTTCATAAATGAACAAATAATTTACAACATCCAAAAGTAAAAAATGGACAATCAAAACGGGATGGACAGAATCACGGATTATGTTGGTAAGCTTGATGAACTGCATTAACAGAGCCAGTTGCATACCCTTGTCAGAATTGGAAAACTTTCTTGATGCAAAGTTTACATTACATGTTCTCATGCTTTAGCTTTAGAACAGACCATTACGGTCAATAAAACAATAATGCAGACCTAGAATTTGAAAAACACAACCTCATTTAAAGGGCAATGATTTTGACACTTCTCTGTTTGATGTTAACACTATGTTATTTAGTGTCCATGTTATGTGTAGTTTGAATAGTGAAAGACAAATATTAGAGCGTTATTATCAAAAAGTGAAGCGCCAAAATCAATAACCCATTTAAAAGAATGTAAGCAGCGTCAATGTTACTTCTTTATTTGTCCATAATCTGCTCACACATAGAGGAACAAATTTGCCTACTTAGACAAAATTGGCGTCCGACCAACATTACAGGACTGCAGAATGTTGAATCAATTTGCTAGAACAATGGTACGGTCACCTCATTTTTTTTCACCACGATATAGTGAGATTCATTTGGACGAACTTTGGTTTACACTGCCGGTGTCAATAATGTTTTCTCAATCTTGGCGGGTTTCATTACATGATAAGCAAGACTTGATAATAAAAAAGAATTGGTCAATCATCCATTTTTGTTCGTTCAAAAGAAGCAAAACTGTCGGTGCTAATGAAACTATTTGCTAAATAGTAATCAAATGACAACAACGTGCAAAAGCATTTGTGAGGATAATAAGACACGGTATTCAAATGTCCCCACTCTAATGTCTAAAACAAGGTGGCACAACGTCTGGCTGCACCATGGCAGGGCTCCACCTTATCAACATCACATCTAGTGTAAAATGTTAATAATTGAAGTTCAGGTAGAAGCATAGATATTCAAGCTTATATGGCTAATAGCTGTTTCGGATTTGACCCAACACACACAATCACCAAGAATAACTCAAACAAGAACACGGAGAAAAGACAGACAAAGGGGCAATTAAAGCCTAAACCACGATTATTGCATAGATATCCCTCCAAAGCCAGACATTGTGTACATAAATGAAAACTAAGAATTCAAAACAAGCAAATCTTAAATTCATGCACACGCGTGTAATTAAGGTTTTGATTAGCAGGAGTCGGTTTTCATGAATTTTTGACCAAAAAAAAGCTTTTAGAGAGCCTAAATATACGATCAAGTATCCACTATGACCGGTCAGTGAATCGGAAACAAATTGATAATGGGCGCAGGTCGATAAGCATACATTTTTTCAACACCAATGGTATATTTGGACGTAGCAAACCGATCAAAAAAATAAATTTGGATGTAACAATTATAGACGCAGAAAATTTATAAGCTTTCATAGTTAAAACCTTACACACAACAATACAAGGCCAATGCTTAAATGTACCTTGCAAACAATCACAATTCTCCGCCTCTTTCCTCACAACGTCCAAAACAGAATCAATCAACTCAGCCCCCTCCGTATAATGCCCTTTGGCCCAGTTATTCCCGGCACCAGACTGCCCAAACACGAAGTTATCAGGCCTGAAAATCTGTCCGTACGGACCTGCCCGGATGCTGTCCATTGTACCCGGCTCGAGGTCCAAGAGCACGGCCCGAGGGACGTACCGGCCGCCTGTGGCCTCGTTAAAGTACACATTGATACGTTCCAGTTGGAGATCGGAGGGGAGGTTTTCGGCGGCCTTGTACTGGCCGTCGTGTTGGACGCCGTGCTCGTCGCAGGTCACTTCCCAGAATTTGGAGCCGATTTGGTTGCCGCATTGGCCGGCCTGGATGTGGAGGATTTCTCTCATTGTTTTTCTTGTGTGTTGATCGGATTGGCTCTGGTTTGTAGAGAGATTGGAATTGCGATATAGAAAGAGAGGGAGAGATGTAATGGTAGAGAGAGAGAGAGAGAGAGAGAGGGAGGGAGGGAAGGATAACCGTATGTATAGGACAGAGAGGGGTCGCGCATGTAAATAGGTCGGATCCCACGTTCCCACCGCTCTTGTAGTTATGGCCCCATTTATTTTAGCATGTCTGGCGGACATTCCGAATTCGAAATTTATTAGGCATGGTTTGAGTGAATTGAAAAAATTAGTTTTTATTTTTTTTGGTTGTCTTCATTTAATTTTTTTTGCATTTGTTAGTTTTCGGTCGATTTTTTGTAGTTCCTTGGCCTGTCTCGATGAGAAGAATCCAAAAAGTATAAAATTATTAATAAAACTTAAAGTTTTGTAAATAAAAATGAAAATTAATCCAACAAACCGGTTTTTTGGATGTTATATTCGTCTTTATTTATAAAACTTTAAGTTTGGCTAATACTTTTATACTTTTTAGATTGTTCTCGTTGAGACAAGTCAAGAAACCACAAAAAATCGACCGAAAATTAACAAATGCAAAAAAAATTTGAATAAGGACAAAACCAAAAAATTAGTTTTTTCAATTTACCCAAACCAGTTAGTACCAGAGTAATTACGTGATTTGGCTAATTTGAAAAGATTGGTTTTTTGGGTTTTTTTATTGTCCTTATTCAATTTTTTTTTTGCATGTTAGTTTTCGATTGATTTTTTTGTTGTTTCTTGGCTTGTCTCGACGAGAAGAATCTATAAAATATAAAAATATTAGCCAAACTTAAATTTTTGTCAATAAAGACGAAAAAAAAAAAAACTGGTTTATTTTCGTCTTTATTCAAAAAATATTACTTTTGACCATAATTTTATACTCTTTGAATTCGTCTCGACAAGATAAATCCAAAAACCACAAAATCATGAGCAAAACTAACAAATGCAAAAAAAAATTGAATAAAGACCACGAAAAAAAACTAAGAAACCAGTTTTTTTCAAATTAGCCAAATCAGTTAGCTGCAAAAGAGAAATCTTTTGTGAATCTCTTATTCGTGACGTGGATGACATATTTTTATCATAAAAGAAAAATAATGATCAAGGTACGCGTAAACCCGTAAATTGATCCAGACACTCCCAAACCGTTGAACGAAAGAAAAATTATTTTACCAAGGGACAGCGGAATAAGTAGGAGTACGCGGTGCGGTGGTACATCGATATAGGTCTGAAATGTAGACATACATGGCTTCTTTGTGTATTCATCAATGAGCGTCGCCATAGGGCCGAAATGTAGACACACACGTCTTGTTCGTGTATTCGTTAATAAAAATTATTATTCGGTGGTTTTTATCGTCTGTCACGTAGTGTTCCAATAACGTTAGCGGTTTAGCCATAGCATATTTGTGAGGTGCATACATTAGCTCGTGTTCTTTGCATTTGTTAGTTTTGCGTTAAGATTTTGTAATTTTTTGATTTATCTTGTCGAGACGAATCCAAAAAATATAAAATTATGGTCAAAAGTAATAATTTTTTAAATAAACCAGTTTTATAGATTATTTTTCGTCTTTATTCAGAAAACTTTAAGTTTTGTTAACAATTTTATACTTTTTAGATTTCTCTCGTCGAGATAAGTCAAGAAACCACAAAAAATTGATCGAAAACTAACAAAAACAATTTGAATAAGGACAACAAAAAAGAAACCAATTTTTTCAATTTAGCCATATCAGGCCTTAGTGTGCCAATATATTTATCCACAACCTAGTAATTTTTTTTAAGCTAAGCTAAGCATGCCCTATGGTACATAAAATTCTGTTGCTAAAAATGCCCTGTGACCAAGAAATAATTAGGGTTAATGACCTGGACAACCTCTGTACGTATAGGTTTCCCCCAAACACCCCCTGCACCCAAAAAATCTACGACGACACTCCCTCTATCTTCCAAACTTTACCTAAACACCCCTTCCGTCACCCTTTCGTCTAAAATCGTCTAGAACCATCAGTTTTTTTATGATCCAAACCGTTCAATTTGTTTAAAACATGGTTTTAAGTGTATTTGTGAAGAAATCGGCTCAAAATATATTCGGGAAGTGCTAGATCCAATCAATTTTTCATGTATGAAAAATTGATTGGATCAAGCACTTCCCGATCAAATTTTGGGCCGATTTCTTGCGAGTACCCTTAAAACCATGTTTTAAACAACTTGAATGAGTTGGATCATCAAAACATGACCCAAAACTTTGAGATTCGAGACGATTTTAGATGAAAGGGTGACGGGAAGGGGTGTTTAGGTCAAGTTTGAAAGACAGAGGGGGTGTCGTCGTAGATTTTTTGGGTACAGGAGGTGTTTGGGGGAAAACGTATACGTACAGGGGGTGTCCAGGCTATTAACCCAAATAATTACTCCTCGTTTAATAGGATACAGAAGGTCCTCAATGTCAGTAAAAGGACGAGGAGTTTCGACTCTACGCTAATGGATTACGTTGCGTGAGATGCTAATGGATTACATTACGTGAGAGGTGATGATAATGTCAAAACTGTTTTTGTTAGTGTCTTCGACACTGTCCATCGAGTAGATTACGCAAAAGGGAAAAAATTAATTTTTTTACATGTTACACTTGATTGGGCAGCATTTTTTGCAAGAGAATGGATGGTCAATATACTTTAAAAAAAAAAGTCTATCTTTCTATTAACAAATCCCTCCATGAATCCAAACACAAACTTCGCCACCAAACCACCTCAATGGCCTAACCATAGGGAAGGCGGACTCTATAGCGCCCTTATAAAGTACTGTATTGTGCAGCGCCCAATCCCAACCCTCCAAACATGTTTTCTATGCATCTACGAATCCAGACCATTGATTGCCAATATAGACGGCTATTATGAGCGTTGGAGCGTCCAAAGGTCCCCTCGCTAGAGGGACCCTGCTCCCCGAATCCTAGATGACCCAACTTTGAGTCAACATCCAACGCATTTCTGAGTTCCACTGCACTGAAAAATGTACGTTTGGTTTTGGTTTGGTAACCATCGGCCGCCAGGGGAGCATGGTACAATATTAATTTTAACATCCACGAGCTAAACACAACCATAACCGTAAACAGGATGACCAAATCTGCTCTTGCTTTTAACTGTAAGAGTTTTTTTTTTTTTTTTTGATCCATTAACTGTAAGAGTTTGATACTACAACATACAGGGCTGTCTCCAAAAACCATGCCATTGCACTCGAGGAAAGTAAATTGCAGAGCTCCATCTTTTAACAACTTGCAAGAACCCTAGTCAGATCGTTTTCTGTCTCCTCTCTTTCATTTATACATAAACTAGCTCTCAAAAGAAAATCATTGCAATACCCAATACGGCGATACCCATCTCAAAAGAAAATCAATGTGCTTAACCATTGTTCCTAACACTGTGCCAATGAACATAACATCTTCCTATCCATTATCAACGGTGCTCTAAAGGAACATTAGAAGCCCCTCTACACACTAACGTTGCTGAAGCTGACTCTCATTGCAGTACTTTTTGAAGTTCAAACATTCTTCCACCAGATAGTCACTGCCAAGATAATTAGCATTGTGAAAAAAGGACTCCCAAAAAATCTCTAAACACACCCACACAGACATTTTTCACAAAAAAAGAAAAAAGAAAAAGAAGGGCAACTTACAAGATCCGCTCAGCCATCTCTGATGATTCCCATCTAGGACTCCATGGAAAATCCGTCAAAAGAGGTGACTTGATGGGTGCACTTGAAGAATTGAAATGCTACAGGAGAGAGAGAGAGAGAGAGAGAGAGAGAGAGAGAGAGAGAGAGAGAGAATCAATAATCCAGAGTTCCATTTAAAAAGTACGGCATGTATAGATGGAAAATACTATTCCCATAAAAAAATGTAAGCACTAGAGATAGGCCAAAAGTACAGGGGTTCCGAAGTGGCTGTTGCCAGAATTCAAAGGGATGAGATTCAAGAATAGGTTGGGTGCGCGTGGGTTCTACAAGAATAGGACAAGATTCAACAAGATCTCTTATAACTGCTAATGTTCCTTTGCGCTGGATTTTCTGGACTAGGTCCCATAGTCTCCCACCCTGGTGGGGTTTTCCACATTAAAAATTGCTAGTGTCTTTTTTCTACCATGTGATTATGTAGTTTATTTTGCTAGCTTTGATGAGGGATCTATATGAATCATGTTACATTTTTGTAGATCTAACTTCAGTTCATTAATAAGGCAACTGAATTGTGCATTGACCACCAACTGCTTGAGAAACTGCCTAATAATTTCCTTGGTAGCAAATCAACTTTGTTTTAGAACAGGGAATCCAGATGGTTATACCATAGCAAAAATATTGGTTAAAATACTAAGGGTTCAAAGTATTGTTATTTCAGTTAAACACCTTTTTTCGGGGCGAACAGAAAAGGGTGTGCAATACACCCATTCTGTGGAATCACAAACACTAGGCACCACATGGCATCAGAAACTAGCTTGGTCATCAAGGCTAACCAGTAGTTTTTTAGCCATGCTGAACAGTCAACATTTTTAAACATTATATTATAGCTTGGTCATCCAAGCATTCATCCGAAGCACGTGCACAAGAACCACTTCACAAGTTTTGCTGCATGCACATATGATTATTGATTACCTGAGAACTTTGAAGTATCAGAGCTGGATATTGCTTTGGGAACTGGAGTGGAATGGAAAAATGTACCTACAGTAACCAGTCTTGAAGTAAATGACCAATATTCTCAAGAATGCGATAATTTAAAGTACATTCCACATCAAAAGGGAAAGGAAAAGAAAGAAACATGACAGAAAATTTGAAGAGCGAACAAACCACTTTGTCTGACATTATGACAGGAAACAAACACAAGACCATTTATTCATGAAAATTTGAAATATTTAGACTTGGTGCTACTTAAATCTCTTTACACCCATGGTGCCTTCCCTTCCCTGGCTTTACTTAGTTGACCACAAAATTTTTTGCTAATATTTGCCCCATATTTTTGTATATCCAATAAGAACTTACACTGCAGTCTTTTCATTTGCCAGAAGTAAACCATCCACTATAGTTCTATTTATCTTTAGCAAATAGTAGAAGGGCACTTCAACAGACATAATAGCGGCCGCAAACATCAAATCAGACAGCTAATGTTTGTCCACTAACCCAAGAGTGAGTCATGTGAGTATGTTAACTGAAAACGTCCGCAACAAGGAAACCATGTTACAAGGAAAGGAGTCTAGGCATCCGATTCTTCTAATGATAGGAGTCATATCTTCAAGGTCATAGAGACATGAAAACCACCCACAATCCTCTACAAATTCCTTTATATTCTCAGTTAAATAGTGCTTCCAAGGTGGCATAAAGCATTTCAAGCATTATATGCAAGTAAAATGCATATGTTCGTGGTAAACTTAAGTTTCTAGACATTGTTGGATGGATGTTAGATGCACACATCAAATTCACTATGCTTGCATTTTGCTGAGTTCATGTAACATAGGAAAAAAGAACCAAAATACAACATGAGTACAGCCGTACAGGTATGTTAACATCTAAATATGGATAGAATGGAGCTGGTCTGCTGGCACGATGCAGCTTGGAACATCAATACATGTACAGATATGCTTCAACTGGTGAGAAAAAAGGGAAAAAACTAAAGAAACAGAAAACCCAACCACATAAACCATACGAACATCTAACTTATGAAGGCACAACATATTGTGCCACATAAAAATCGCACGTCATATTCGCAGGCATCTGATTGACAAAAGTAAAACTCAGATGTCGAATAAATTAATAATAAAGAAATCAGAGTCTGCATCCTGTAAATAAGATTCAATATCCTACCAAAAACGTAAACACCCCAGAGGAAGCCAGAAATGTTGCCTTTCTGCAAAAGACCTGGCAAGCATAGCAGATAGAAATCAGCTTTTGCTTAATCAATTGACATAGTAACAGTTATACAAGGATTCATACTGGATCAGCTTCCACTGGCCGTCCAAAAAGAGGAACTAGTGCCGCAATAAACTTCCTTCTGACATCAATAGATGCAACTCCATCTACAATCTTCAAAACAGGCAAAATAAAAACCTTTCAGAGCATGGAAAATGTATTTCATTGCAGAAATAAAGGTGTTCACTTTGAAAGCATCACCACGAAAGGAATGGCGATAAGAGCCCAAGTTGATCAAGAATGCCATCTTACCTGCGTCTGAAGCATCTCTTCTAAAATGGGGAGATATTCGGCCATGCACCTTTCAAGAGGGGAAAGAAAGTTATACCCAATATTTCTGATTTGACCAATATGCATATATCTAAGAAAAGAATAAGTGCAACGGGAAAGAACTGCATGCCATTAATACTTACATTCCATCCAACCATGCAGGAAGCCTGAAATCGTCAATGGAAAATAGAGCCTTCAGTTCAGGAGAAGATACCAATTTTAATCGTGGGGCTGAAGAGGCAGACATATATTTTCTGCCAACAGGAAATATGACCTGCACAAACCAAGCAAAGGCAAGAGAATCCACAAACCAAGCAAATTAGCTTCTGGTGGAAACTGTGAAGGAAAATCAAGATGGAATAGATGATATGGGGTTACGTCCTTATATCTGTTTACCAATCCACTTGAGATTGTCAAAAAGGGTGACTAAAATAACTCTGTAACTTGAGTACAATGGATTTCAAGGACTACAAAAGAAGTGACACGCTTTTAGGGAAGGAAAGTACATTCCAGAAGATACTAAAAAACTCGATTCCTTGTCGTTCTGCTACATGGACTTGGGTAGAACTCAACCCTAAAAGCTAGCTATTGAAGTGAGGGTGCTCTCACGCTTATATATTTCGTATAACTTTGGTACCGAGGTGATGTGGGACTTCGCTTCACACTTTCCATATGTGAACTGTGGAAAACAAACGGTATGTGATCTAGTTTCCAACTTGAACTTCGAAGAAAAGAGAGACATGAGAGAACCTAAACTTCTCAAAACATTTTGCCCCTCCAATTACAAATTTGTAGACCATACCCAAAATCCTGTTTATTTTCCAGGGTGCAAAAGAAGCCCCATACTCCACATATAAAACTTCATCAAGTTTGCTCTTGTAGAGTCCTTCTACTACCAGGGATTTTGTAAGGCTTGTCCTCTGCCACTGTTCTTTGTTTAACCCTTTTCTGCGTAGGTGAACAGGCCTGAAAATTACAAACAAATGTTTTCCCAAGAAAAGTTATATGAGAACTACCTGCAAGAATATCTTCTGCTGGTGTCGCCAGGGGCACCCGATGACCATTTTATTCACATCCATATCCAGTAAAGGCACAGCAAATCTTACTTCTTCAGTCTACACTACATTGCAAAGGCAAAGAAGCAAGTCATACAGTATATAACACCATAACAGCCACAGCTGATTCCCATAATTTAACTCAAATCGAAAGATTCAAAGATGTCCGTTTCAAAAGTACCTTCTCGATACCTGAGGTCATATACATTTCAATTCCCTGCATCATACATGACTACGGTTTAGACAACAAAGATTATCTCAAAAGTACAATTAGAACAATATCGACGGAAATGAGGTTTAAGCAAGACCAAAGAAAAATGTTAAACTAGGTTCAAATACATTAAAAGCAACATGTGTTTGTTCAGTCAATAACGTTCCTAGTCACCAAGAGCTCGTGAAAGAAAGCATCAAAAGGGCAAAGTAGTAGGAATGACACAATCAGGGGATCACCTCATCAATCGACAATGCCCATCTTTGAATCATGTATCCATAATGAACGCATCCAGAAGAGTAGGGAAAAGAATGAGAAGCAAATGCCATTTGACAGAGAGAAAGAAGCACTGGTAAGTAGCCCCAAAACTGTCTCTTTTGTTTTGAAGGAAAGGGCACCAAAAGTGAATGATGGATCAAACAAATTCTAACAACTACCCCATTAAAGGTCAAAAGACTCAAAACATTTCATGGACAATATAGAGACCGGGAAAAATACACTTTTGTAGGTTATGCAGCTAATTGCTCATTGTGAAGTCTTGGGTCGAAAGGCATTATTATTCAGTTGTAACAAATATTTTTCTTCAGGGCCAATTTCGCAAGGCACAGATGTGCACTTATCCCATCAAAAACATGTCATCAAACATAGCAACTGCAAGGAGTGGCTGAGGTTCCTCTTTTTGTACATTAAGGCGTTGTGTAAGGACTAAGAAAGTACCTCTCTTGGAAGAATGGTGCTGAGTTCAAATTTCACCCTCTCGTCATCAACATCTCCAACACGTTTCCTCTGGTAGGTCATATACAGTTCCCTGCACACAAAAGACAACATAAAAACCTTAGATGACCAACATTAGTAAACTCAATTAGTTTCATATTTTCAATTTTTAAAACAGCAAACCTGAGTTCAAGGATGAGAGACAACAGCCGAGTAGGGTCTTTGCAATTCCAATCAGACAAACTGTTCTTTGGGGACTTCAGATCTCCTTCATCACCAGACATGGGAAATGGATGAAAGCTCTCATCTTCAGGTCCAAAGATGATGTCTGGAGCCGTTAATGGATAAAGTGCATTGTATATAACATCCCCTGCATTCAAAATCATCATAGTCCTTTAGACATGAGTGATTTAGAAATAGACAATGAGAAAAAAGAGAAATATAACTCTCTCATTCAAAACAGTTCTGTTTCTCACCAAAAATAATGAGAAATTGGTGGAAAACAAATTTGATTGGATGTGGATTATAACAAAGACCATATTTCCCATCAATATACAAACATAAAACGATAAATATCACCCAGCTCACTATCTGTCATGCTTTTAATAACTTCCCCAAGTGCGAATGTGGGAAACCAAAACTATTTCTTTTCTCACCTCATGACTGTAGGGCTACAAACGAGCAGAACTGAGCTGAGCTTTGACATGTTTGAGCTCAGCTCATTGGAAACTGGTCTAGCTCGAGTCAAGCCTAGATATTCGAGCTCAACTCAGCTTGTCTATTCTTCGTGGTGTTCAAGCTTGGTTTGTTTACTACACGAGCCTCTACAAATGAGCCGAGTAACAACTAACTCGAGCTCAGCTTGGTTACTAAACAAGCTTGAAACTCGAGCTCTAAAATGAGCCGCAAAAGCTCAGTTAGTTTGCAGTCCTACCCATGAGACACCATAACCCATTCTTTTCTTTTCTCCCCTGCCACTCCAAACGAACTCTGAAACACTCAAAAGTTCCAGTTTTTTTTTTATTACAAACTAAAAAATCCAGATATAGGAGAACAAACAAACCGACATTTGATAGAGTCGAGGCAGAAGGGAATGACTAACGTGAACCGATCAAGCAACGCATGGTTCTTGGATCCAGACCACATCTGTTCAACCTGAAACCTCAAACGCGTGCAACCGAATTTGTGATCTATTTTTCCGAAAACATGATCATACGTTTGTTAAAAAAGCGAAACCCTAAATCGATGAGTGTACGGTTGTTTACCTTTATGGGGATAGGAGAGTGAGTAAGAAGGTAATTGAGCTGTGCGTATATCAGAGGAGGGACTGTATCGATCGCCATGGTCGAGTTTTCAGCTGCAGAACCGACGGTCGCGTTACAGTGAGAGAACTGAGTCACAGACTGGAGTATTTTTTAATCTCGTGAACGAGTCACCGCCACGGGCTCGGCCTTGAATAGTTGAATAGGTCCACCATTTCTCATCTTTTTTCACTCTTTTTTTCACTTACAGGATTCTTATTTCTTTTCTTTTCTTTTCTTACCAAATCACTTCACAGATTGACGATGAAATTTACTCCATCCGTTCTAAAATAATGTTTCACTACGAAAAGTTATGTCATTTTTCACATAAAAAAATGAACTAATTTCGTAAATCATTTTTCAAATTTTTTAGTACCAAATTAAAGTAAATGACGAATACTTTATTTTTTGATTTGAAAAATGACAAAAGAGAGAAAGTGGGGCTCTTAGGCCATCTCCATCAGCCTCTTCAAGGCTTCGGCAGTAACAAAATGGCGACCCAAATGGCAGATTCCGACACCCAGCAGCCTCTCCATCAAGCTCGCCAACAAAATCCATGCAACAGTACCTCGCCACAACAGGCGAGGTATAGCGAGATCGGGCGAGAATCACCAACGGCCCACCCTCTCTCTCTATCACTCATCGGAAAAATGGATTATTGAAATAATTGCAATAAAATCGTTTCGATACAACCACAGTGGTTGCGTTTGGTTAGATAGTTTAGTTTAGTTTAGTTTAGTTTTAATGATGTCATCAGGTGTAATGAGTGGAGAGAGATAGAGAGAGAAATGAGGAAAATAATGATGTCATCAAAACTAAAACTAAAACTAAACTGGAAAACAAACAGGGTCAATATAGTTGACGTCGAGACGAGAAGATTGGTGCAAGGTACGTTGTCATCGGAGCTCCGGGACGGCCGCACGCACCGGTCAAAGGTGGCGTGTGCCAGCGAGTAAGATCTGCGCGCACGCGTGTAGCGCACGCGCCCGACAATGTAGAAGTTGACTCTAGCATTTTGGCGAGGCTATTGGGTGTTGGGCATTTTGGGTGGCTTGCCAAAATAGTTTTTGGCACTTTTTGTATCCAATTTGGTGAAAAAAATAAAGAGGTTGTTAGAGATGCTCTTATTTAGGAACGGAGGGAGTATTTGACGAGTAAGAAAGGTGAGAAATTGTAAGAAATGGTAAATGTGGATCATGGATGAAATTTATTTGATGAGTAAGAAAGGTGAGAAATTGTAAGAAATGGTAAATGTGGATCATCAATTGATATGCAGCATCTCCAAACTAGCTCTTTATTTGGGAGACTCAAAATTATGTTGTTATTCAGGTAGTTATGGAAGTTTAATGATTTTTGCACTCCACTTTTGTTTTAATGCATTCAAATTTTGTTTTTTTTGGTACTTGTATAGTTTACAAAAGACAAAATCAAGAGACGGGACAATTTTTAAAGTGCATTTATAAAAAAAAAAAATAGACTATCAAAATCAATGACGAAGTTAAGATTTTTTTTATTTTTTTATTTTGGGTAAAGGGGTAGAAGAATTGTATTGAACAAAACCACCGGCCAAAACCCCAAAAACAAAACCACGACAGCGAAACTGTCAACCAAAACTACCTACAAAACTAACGGCCAGCCAAAACCACCTACAGAACTAACAACAAAAAATAAAAGAACAATACAAAAAAAATGCAGGAAAATAAATAATGCCGGAGCTATCACCCACCGTCACCGCAGCCAACATCGTCGTGAGTCCGGATCTGGAAACCCCAAATCCAGCTCCCCCTTGGTCTAAAAATCCTGCATGGTCGCCCATACTGGAATAGAGAGGATCGTCCAACACGAGGAATCTCCGAACACCAAATAAATGTAGCCATAGAGAAGATCGGCAAGTTTGACTAAGGTTAGGTAAGAGGGTGGAAGGGGTGCGAAAGGGGAGGCGAAGTGGATCGACCACCATGGGTGAAGCCTAGGGAGGGGCCGTCACCCACTTATATCTTTCTTACTTCTCTCTCTAAAAGTATTTAGTTTCCAAATTTCTTTTGATTGAGGTTTCCTATTTTTGAGGAAACTTAATCATGAAGAATTAGGCTTGATTTTATTTCCTAAAGTTTATTTTTCATATTTTAGGAAGATTGGCTAGGTTTTGAAATTCTACTGTTAAATAATGATATAACCCTCTTGGCTAGAGGAGTTGATTAATATGTTGAGTTTTTTCACAAGAGAGAATATCTCTTTTTCTTATAATTCTATTAATATGCGAGTTATTAGATTGTAGAAGAGTTGTTTTTTATTCGTAGGTGTGATATTTGTTCTTGTTCACCTTCTAGCTGCGTCACTTTTGATGGATTGACAATTTTCACTTTTGACATTTTTTTTTTTTTACATTACAATTTTTCATTGTTGGCTTGTTGAGTTATTTTTAATATTTAATATTCTTAATTTATACTATAAAAGAATATTGAAATGAATTACTCCATTATAACATAATTTTTGACAAATGTAACAAAAAAATTAATTTTGGTATTTATATAATTAAATAAAGGGGCCAGTTCCAGGGACACATAAAAAACACAAAAAAAAGATATTCCATCTCATCCCTTGGTTTCAATGGCAGAGATTAAAACTTAACAAAATAACTCTCCTCTCCCAAAACATGTCCACGCCCTAAAATTACTCTCTCTCCTTCTCTGTGTCTCTCCCCATCCGAGCACTTCCATCTTCGACAAATCCCGTATCTGGCGAAGGGCCAAGATCAAAAAAAGAATTGGTTCTCCTTTCCCCTCACGTTTTCACTCTCCCCTAAAATCTCACCTTATTTCTTTGATATTCTTTTCCATTTTCCATATGGGTTCTTAATATATTCTTTTCAACAACTTCTTATGAGATAATGCAGAGTTTCATTGACTCAGTTGCTGATATACTATACAAGGCTCTCAGATTTCATAAAAAAGGTTATCGATGGGTCTTCGCTGAATGAAGATCTTGTTCCCATATCTTCAATAATTTACGAAATCGAGAAATACTCAAGAATATTTTAGATCCGCCACTAATTTTCTAATGCGAAGTGAGTAGTTAAATACTTTAATTACTCGTGATTTGTTTGTGTGAAAAGGGTAAATACAAGTTCTCGTCATTCTGTTACAAACTGTGTTGAAACATGATTTTTTCCCTTTTTGCAGGAGATAGAGGTGCGAGACATGGAAGTGATGGGATGGGGAAAGAAAGAAGGAGAAAAATAGATTGAGATTGGGGGAGATGTGTTGGGATGTGTGTGTGTGTGTGTGTGTGAGTGAGTGAGAGAGAGAGAGAGAGAGAGAGAGAGAGAGAGAGAGAGAGAAATTTTAGGGAGTGGACATGTTTTGAGAAAGGAGAGTTACTTTGTTAAGTTTTAATCTCAGCCATTGAAATTAAGGGCTGAAATGGATTGTCTTTTTTGTGTTTTTTTATGTGTCCTCATAACTGGTCCCACAAAGAAATACATAATTTAATACATTACCAATGCAAGAAAGACTTTTGACATGATTTTACATCATCCACCATCATTATCCTCCATTGTTATCCCTTATCCAAATCATGAACTATTTAACTTTCACATTAACGTGGGTTCACCCTTCTCATTTAACCTCCTTATTATTTATCTCCCCAAACCAATACATCATCCAAACAAGCCATTATATCATATTGATCGCCGAACCAAGGTAACACCCAGCTATATCCAATATAAAATTCCAAATTCTCTACTTTATTTTATTTTCACTTCCTTAATTAAAACAATAAGCCGTAGAGCCATTTTCAATGGTTTAACCCTAAACGTAAAATGCCTCCAAAATAAATGGCAACTAACTTCTTCAAAACAATGATTTACTTGATACCATGAGTTGTTTAAGACAAACTCTTGTGATACATGTTCCCAAAAATTAGATGGCATGAGCCGATTTGAGCCAAGAAATGCTGATACAAAGCCAACAAAGCTTTATATCTCATTATATATGGAGTTGTTCTAACAAGAATAGGCGCAACAAAGCAAATACAGATGATATATTGGTGCAATACCTGAGTCCATACAAGTGAGCGGTACCCATAATATTTTGGGCTTTCGACTGGTTGACCCTCTTTTGTGAGGGTGTACCCGGACCATGTACAAGCCCTTTTTCACGTGACTTTTGAAATTTACTTTCTTAATATCACAAGTGAACCGCAAAAATCATTTTCCACAAAAAAATTATTTAAATTACAATATCCGATATGGGAACCCCATTAGCTGGCGGTAGAAAGTGTTTGGAAATTCAGAACACCCATGGCCTACCCAATTCAGGTTAGATTGTTGCAATCAAAAGTGGAGAGTCAAAAACCAATTTTTGTCAAAATATAAGGTTCCAAGTATAATTGAGGTGCCATTAATGGGTAAATTCGTCAATAAAAACTCACAGAAACCCTAATCAGAGAATCGTCCTTCCCTTTAAATTGCCGTGGCGTCGTTCATCGTTTTCATTCCTCTGGAGAGCACATCTCAGTCGGAGAAACCGATTTGGTTCATGAAATCTTCCTCAATATTTGCGTAATTTTCGTTTTACGAATTTTTTTATTTAGTTTGATAGCTTTTTCATTGATCAGAAACAGCGAAGCCAGGTGATGATTTTGGATAAATTTCTCACGACGGTCGTCTGAGACACCTTCAAAAAGTGTCATCACTGATGTACTGTTCCAATATATCTGATGGTTTCGATTTCTCTCCGGCCGGCCGGTTTTTGATTTTTGTTTTTTCAGTCCGTTTCGAAAAGCTGATTGCTTTAAACATGGAATTACACCATACGTATAGATCCAAATACATGTATAAATGCTTTGGATTTAGATTGGAGGGAGGAGCATAATGATGATAAATCTGAAAATATTCCGATAATTTCATGAAAGGATATAATCCTCCTACTCATTCTGAATGCTCTCTCTCTCTCTCTCTCTCTCTCTCTCTCTCTCTCTATCCGATTATGATTTCAATTGAAATTTTTTGTATGATTTTTTCCTTTTTTACTAGTATTTTTTTTGGTTGATTGGATTTGAATGCATTTGAAATTATATCTGAGAACAGGCACGATGAGGATTCAAATTGGATGAGGTTGAAAGACCTATGAATTTTTCTCAAAAACTTTTTCAATTAGTCCTTTTCATTCTGAGTGCCCCATCATCTGTGTGTATTTCGAGAGAGTATTTCCCTTTCGTGATTTCTGTAAAGTTTTGATTTTTGGTGAACAGAAATTTTTTTGGTTACAAAAACTGGTATGTACTGTACTATTTGTGATGTTTTTTCACAATTTCCGGTGCCATCTGTGTGCGCAGATAAAATAATGAATGTGAAATTGGTCAATAATTCGATATTCCTTTGCATTGTCAAATTTTTAGATTGTGTATGAAACATGGATACTCACAAATTGGCCAAATTCGATATGCATTTATTTCTTGTTTTGTTTTGTTTTGTTCGAACCATTCATTTATTTCTTGTTTTGTATGAGTGATGTGTAACATAAACTGCTCCCTAAACAAAATTGCAAATTAATTCATGGAGTTGGGCTAAAAAGCAGACAATTTCATTACCACACAAAATGTAAATAGAAAATTCACACTGGAAAGTCCGTTTTATCCAAACAAGCTTATTGCTGATATTTTCGGACAAAATTTGGACTACCTTTCTGAATAAAGCAATTCAGCTTTCACCCCAAATAAATATGTACTACGTATTATTATTACATATACAAAAGAATAAGCCCATTTGGTTCTAACTATGGTTCCTAAATACAAAATCAATACCCCAAACAAATTACTAGCGTTTGAAAAACATAACCATAACACTAAATTTCAGAACATACCAAATAGGACGGTTCTGTCCAATATTGTCACCGATTTTATTGATTTTTTTTAACACTCATTGTTTGTGTCACTGACATCTCAATCCAGTTCCCATGCCTGCAACCAAGAACGAAAATTCACATATTTAGGGTCGAAGTATCTTATTTTCCTTGAGCAAAACTTGCTCTTTTTTCAAATAATCAGAAATAATCCCGCCTTCACACAAATTTTGGAAAGATCAAAATTGTGCACAATCCTTCTTAACAAAATTTTCTGATTAAGAATAAGGAGTACCCAAAAAAAAAGAAAAGGATTTGATTCTTTTCTTTCAAAGGATTTCCATGGTACATCCGAATTATAATCATTTCTCAAATTAAATTATTCCGAAAACATTGTAAAAAACTTAGAAACATAGGCATATAAGAGTACTTAAGTATTCTTGAACAATCCAAACATAGAAAATTTCCAATTGTCCAATTTTTTTTTTAAAAAAAACATGGAGAGAGACCTCCAAGGCTCCAATTATCTAAAATCGGAGAAAATTTTGTAGTCCATTGAGAACACAATCCCACAGTGTGCCCAACCAATAATGAATAGCTGTGTACCCACAATTGGATGGCTATCTAAATTAGTCACATAAGTTAACATGAAAACCCTTCAATTTGTTTTGGTTGGAAATCGTTAAACATGGTTAGTGTTCTAACCTGGATTTTTCCCTCAGAGGAGCCAGCAAAAAGCATCTCTCCATTTGAATCTGATGCTAATGATGTAATTCTAGCATTTCCTCCACTGGCCATTTTGATGTAAGCAACTCTTGTGACTCTTTCCTTTAACCATACCTCAATATACCCAAATTTTGAGGCTGTAAAAATGAAGTCATTGTTCACTGCCATGCAGTGAATGTCTAGCGCCGTTGAGAATGACCCTATTGTTGCCTTTGTGGACAGAGAGAAGACCTTCCAAAAGAAACAAACATCAGTCATCCATGCAAAAACTTGGGCTATTGCACATTGCCACTTTAAAGTATGATTCATTTCTCAATTTGGCCTTTTGTTGATTTAGTTCCTAAACAACTGAGTTTCTCCCATGCTATCTGTCTGATACTAACTCCAGGTATGTGTCTTGGTAGGGTTCATGCCACATGGTTTCTTGTGCTTGGTTGAGCAAATCATTTCGGTTAAAGTGCAGTGTGAATTGGAGGACATAAGGCCCATTTGTCAAGCCTAAAAGATTGTCTGACCGCATGGAACTACCCTCTAGCTAACTGGATTCGCTTTAGCCCTTGGACTGTATGAGGAAAATGAAAATAGTCCAAGAACCAAAGCTGGAGCAGACCAATACTTTAGGGCCAAAATTGGCGTACCTTTCCTGCTACACCATCAACAGAAGATCCACCAGAAAATAGAAGACCATCGTGAATACGTAGAGAACGTATGTTTTGTTTCCCTAGCAATTTTTTTGCACCAGCATAGAACACAGTGGATGTGTATGTGCTTAGATCCACCTCCTGCAATTTTTGTCCGAAATTTCAGTAGTAATGAAAATATGTTTGTCAATACCCAGTACTGTTTTACAATAGCTGTCTGATTTAGCATAATTAACACATGGAAGAGATTGTTTACCTGGATACTGTAACCAGTGCATCCACAGTATAGTTTAGTGCCGGTCATGGCAAGGCTTTTAACGTTTTTGTTGAAGTTTATATGCTTTGGAACCCCGGACCAATTATATATCTGTGATAAAAAGTTTGAAACAAATTATATTTGTTTACAGGTCACATGTTAGTTGCCTATACAATTGAAGGGGAGTTACCTTAACTCCGGTTCCTTGGGTGGAAAAACATGCAAAGTTGGAATTCGCCGTTAACTCCATGACTGCATCTTTCACGTCGTGAATCTGAAGGCAGTGAATGGCTTCCTGTTTGATTGCCCACACCTGGAGATTGAAATAAAAGACGGTAGCCGTTTTGTGTGAAATAGGAAATAAGAAAATGAGCTTTCATCGTTTATCAAGTAAACCAAATGATTTTGGTTATTAAATATACAAGCAAATAAGCAATGGTAACCAAAACGGACCCTAGAATGTCAAATGGATGTAAATGAAGGCTTCTCCAATTGTTTTGGTATTTCTTTTCTTTTTCCTCCTACCATAGAAAAGAAACCAAAAATTGTATATGCCAAAAAAGTAAACAAGAGAGATGGTTTTACCCGAATCGTTTTGTCCATGGAGCCACTGTACAGTTTATCGCCCGAGGATGAAACACAGAGGCATGTGACAGCTTTTATGTGTTCACGAACTTCCTGAACCAATTGTGGAACCCTCTTGCCAGCATCCCATACCTAAATGCACAATAAAAATGACATTCACGTCAACCTAGTCAGCATCTTCAACCTCCTCTAGAAGGAAGTACAAAGAAATGAGAAAATGCCAAATAATATTCACAGTATAGGTGAAGAGTCGAGAATAAAAGCTGCAGCAGGTTTGTGTTGCCGTGGGCGTGTTTGAGTGAAAACTGTGAAATAGAGAGAGATGCACACCTTTATTGTTCCATCAGAATGGCTGCTTACAATAAGGCCTTTTACATGTAGCAGACACAAGACCTCGCCGTTTGCACAGGAGTATAACTCAGCCGCTTCAGCACAACACCACAGCTCTGTCTGAATACAAACCAGTTAGAGTAAATAGTCACGTCTGTACCTTGTTTTGCCAAAAAAAAAAAATGGTAAGAAAAGGTCATAGACTGACTGCGTTTACAGAGGGCCAGTTCATCAATGTTTTCAGCATGTCATTGACCATTGTGGAATTCCTCTTGAGCTTTCTCAACGTTTCGTATATGCACTTGGCATACACTCCCAGTTCATTAAGCGCACCTGAAAAGAACGCAACACAAGGTTAAAGTTTAAGGTCTGCACCTTTTGATTTGCTCTCCAAGAGTAATGGTTCGTCTTTTTGGCAGAAAATGTTTTGAGACAACATTTGTTTGTATTTTCTGGTGTGACAGATAACAAAATCGGAGGAAGAATGAGTTGATTTCGTAAAAATCGTTTTCCACTTCTTAAGAGTATAAAACGTTCATCATATCAACACTAGAACTACACTACCAAGAACCAGCACTCCAAGTGAACAGCAACCACCACCCAACAATCCAGCACCACACCCACGGCGTCAGCCACCACCACCAACGACCCTGTCAACCACCTAAATACAACAAATTGTTAATGGAGACTAACTTTACCTGGATCAGAAATGAAGCTTTTCAAAGCTAGTGCTGCCAAGATCTTGTCCTCAATGTTTTTTGACGATTGCAGCACATTTAAGAACTGGTCAAGCAAAGCCCTTCGGGCAACATCTCTTACACCAGTATCAGGAAGACAATAAAGCATGTGTATGAGCCAAGTGGCCATGACAAGGCATGATTTTGCCATCTCTATGGAGTTATTCTCGAGGCATACTTCGAGAGCTCTAAAAATGGCACCTTTTTCATGGTTGCAAAGTACAAAAGCTACCCTTTTCTCCCAAGAACTTGTAGCTTTCTCCTCTTCTTCCTGTACACAAAGTATGTAAGAAGATCATGCAGAACAAAACGTAAAGAGCAACTGAAAAAAATTATAAAACTATATGGAACTGAATAAATTCAAACCATTGTTCCGGTCAATTCAAGTTCATGTGTCTTTGGCCTTTCTGCTCGCATCAAAGCATTGTATGATTGATCAAATCCGGCAAGTTTGAGTAACCAGGATTCAATGTAAGGCTTCCCTGAGGGAGTCAGACGCCCAGAAAGAGATAATAGGGCATCAAGAGCTGTGATTTGAGAATTAGGGAAGTATTTCTTACAAAGTGCTTCAATTAATGCATCAACAGCTTCTTCCCTGTAAATGCTCATCTTTAGGGGCTCAACCTGAAAACCCGAAATTATGAACTTACAATGGATGCTTACGGTGTCTTGTGCCAAATAAGGTTTATCTTAAATTGAGTATTGTGGTTGCTTAAGAATTAACAGGGCAAACCAGGAGATCAAGCTGAAGAAGAAGAGTAGCAACAACAGGTCGCTGTTCCATTGGAGCCATTTCCAGATACACAAGTAAGGTGTGCATAGAGCTAAATGTACCTTCGTCCTTAATTATCTGTAGCACCTGATTGCAGAATGTTCTCCTGAACACCATAAAGTCGAACTTAGTCTTGTTGTTGAGATAGGTTTTAAGCAAAGAAGAGAAACTATTGGACAAGAAGTATGTGCACGTCAATATAGAATAATTAATGATAATGGAAATCTAAGTTGAGAGAGAGAGAGAGAGAGAGAGAGAGAGAGAGAGAGAGAGAGAGAGAGAGAGAGAGAGAGAGAGAGAGAGAGAGAGAGAGAGAGAGAGTAGATTCTATAGGATCCAAATATATTGAAGTAAAAACAAATAGTTTACATAGTCAGAAACAGGATTTTGTCAGATGTTTTCATCCATTTGTTTGCACCTAATCAAATAGGTCAAACAATTAAGATTGACAAAGATTTGAAGTTCACTTCTCTATACCTGAAACTGAAAAAACGAACAAACTAGATATGTAAATGTTGTTTTGAGGAAAAACGCGTACCTGCTCAATTGAACTAATTCGGAGAGAAAATCTATACATATGCCCCTCACACTACCATTTCCAGCATGAAACAATTCCAGAACATGAGAGAACTCAATTCTGCTAGCTATCAAGTTCCTGCAGCCCTTATCTGCGTGAATACAGCATAACAGTATGGTCACAATGACCTCTCTTCCTTCTACCCTATCCAAGCGCTCAATTAAGGCTGGAATTGCATTTGAGGATATAACAGCCATAGCATTAACAGGCCTGCTGTTCTCGTCTCCTCCCAACAATATCTGCTCAAGAATTGCTAATGCAGCATCTTCAGGCTCGATCACTAATCTATCTTCACCTAGGTCTTCGTTTCTTGTTAGAATAAGTTGGACAAGGGAGGGTATAAGATCATGAGACGAAAGCTGAAAGAATGTTGGCCTCAATAGATATATAAGGACAGAAGCCTCAGCTAGACCATTTTCTAGCAGAGAAGCCAAGCAATCAAAATCACAATCTACCCGTGTAAGAGTCTCAGCAACCCTATCATCTGCAGATATTAATTCAGAGAGGATGCCAACCGATGTTCTGAGAACTTCCCTTTCCATAGAAGCTGACAAAATTTCCACAAATCCACTTATTATCTTTGCGTTTGAGAAATAAGAATGAAGCTCTGGATAGGATTTTGAGTCATTCCATATCCTTCCAATTGTCAAAACAGCAGCTTCACACTCTTTTAAGTCCTCTGAAGTACATAAACATGTGATGTGGGGTTTTAAGCCATTTATCATTGTTTCAAGAGCAGCTTGAGATATCACACTGGTCGGAGATGTCAGCACCTGGGGCCGAGTTAATCTTCTGGTTGTATTGTTAATAGATTCATCCCTGGTCCTACGACTGTATGGACTGAAGGGTCCAGAAGGAGTGGACTTTGAGACATTTTCTTTTGAAGAGAACGAGCGAAAGGAGCTTCCTGGTGTTTCAGCGTATGAAAACTCCTGAGCAAGATCAGGGTGTTGCTCTTTCCAAGATGTGATCAGCCTTTTCAAAACGTAGTTTGTTTTCGGAATGGAAGTTGCAGATATAGGCTGCCGGGTAATGGGACACGTTGTGTTTCCTCTCTTCACCCATTCTTGAATTGCTTTTCTCTCGTATGTCTGACCCGTTTCAAGTGTAACTGGGTGCAGAAAAATCTGCCCAGTAATGGGGCAGACAAAGTCTTTTGGTAGTCTTGAATGAGGAGTCGGCTTCTGAGACCGTGGGAGAGAAGCATAACTTGGGCATCCTTCATCACTATCATCAAAATAACTGCAATTTTGCAAGAAGGTTTCGAATTAATAAAAATGGTGCCCTGCTTGGATTGGACAAAAAAAAAAAAAACTGAAATGAGATTCCCCTTGCCCTCGTCACTTTTTTGGTTAGTCAAGGAGAGAAACGGAGGGAAATGGGAAGATATTATTTTCCCTCAAATTCCCACTTCTCAAGTCACTCTATTCTCTCCTGCTCATCCAGACAATAGAGAGTACACTCTTTTCTTTTGTCTCCTCACTTGAAGGGAGAAAAGACTATCTTTTCTCTTTTATACGTTGCCAAACAGACTGTTATGCATACAAGGTAAAGAAGAGAGTGAAATAATGGTGAAGTCGAACAAATAGTGGATACTTGTAGAGAGTACAGATACAGAAAAATCAAACAAAGTCACGTTTACCTGTTTTCAATCATTTGGCTCGTCCCATTCCCATAACTCATACCGCATGCACGACTGCTTTTCTGTAGATCCTGAATTATAAGCTATATTGAGTAAAATCCCAATTCTTGGGTTATAATTGTAAATAAACAATCCAAACGAGGTAAAATACTTGGTGTTTAAATACTGCATATAAAAATAATCAAAAGAGGTTAACGGATTGGTGTTTGAAATACATACCGTTGTTTCACCATCTGAGTCTTCTGGGCTAACACTGGAACCATTATGGGATTGGGGAGACGCAGGCAAGGAGGAGGAAATGGTGGGTTCCCTCAGACGAAAAGACAAAAGGCGCGACATAGATGGGGATTCTTTTTTTGGAGGAGGGTCTGGTTTTGGAGAAGAAGACTTTGGTGATTCCGTTTTGGTAGAATCATTAGGAGAGGAGATAGTAGGATAATGCATCCAACCTTTCTCCCTTCGTGGCTGTATGTTTGGGCTAGTTTCCTCTTCCTTCTTCATTACAGAGCTGTTAATAGATTCTAGTGTACGATATGCCGCATCAGAATCTTCATAAAGATCATTCTCCTCAACAGCATCAGAATCTTCGTAAAGATTAGGCTCCTTGACAGAATCATCTTCATTTTCCTCAGGAATGCTTTCCTAACGATGAGACAACGATGAAACTTTCATTACCCGAGGTAAAGAGCATAACTCAAGAAACACACACACCATAAGCCTTGATGAAAGCAATGAATTTTGCATTGTTTTAGGACTAATTCTTACTTGTGGAAACCATGTAGCAGTCTCCTCCAGGTTCTCTGAGGAGGTGGAAGTTGCACTTGATCTGCTTGTAGCCAAAAGTTTGAAAGGATACACATACTTCAGAGCCTTCGATTAAAGATGTTGACATAAACGAAGAAAGAAAGGGAAAAAAAGAGAGGAAAAAGAACCTAGACAAAAACTTATGACTAAGGTGGTGTTTGTCAAAATTTAGATTCTGGTAAAAGCTGATTCCTCAAAGTAAAACTTTTGGTGGCAGCTTCTCACAGTTTTTAAGTTGTTCATGCTTTGAAGCACAAGTTGAAACTGTAGCCAACACACTGGTACACAATTCCATACAGAAAATTGCAGAAGCTGCCCCCAAAAGCTTTGACAAACACCTCCTAAGTCCAACAACAAGAATTAAAGCTCCAAATTAATCAATTAGAGTTGAGGCACACATAGAAGCTTCTCTTGCATTCTCTCTATATTTGAGAATTGGGGAAAATCCAGCACTCTGAGGCAAGATGGGACCGAATTTCACATAATCTGGAATTGACTGGCTCACTTCGTGCAAAGGAGTCGTAGGCGGCTCAACAATCGGCATCATTGGAATGACCTGCGTGCTAGTGGTAGAATCAAAGGTCAAGCAGTCTTTATAGTATTTTGCATAAAGCCTTGTATTTTCATCCAAGGACTGTCCATAAACTTGCTCAAGCTTCTGCATTTTCTCTGTTTGATCCGGCCTCATTGATAAGATGAAGGATTCATTGAAGAATTCATCAAAATCCACTGTAAAGGACAAATCAGTGGAATCGGGTACACCATCCATCACGAGTCTGTGTCTCTCCTGCGAATACCACCCAACAATTGAGCTCATGTGTGGAAGAAATAGAGTTTTCCATAGCTCAGGAGCAAAATCAATCCGGGAAAAGAAAGGGTCAATTGTGAACATCTGGAGGATATGAAAAACTGCATTGTGGACATTGTCTCGCAATATCCACATATACGAAAGGTTGAGGTGAGCCCAAGCAGAAAGATAGAAATTAGGGACCCCAGCGGTTTTGTGGCTAGAATTCAACATAGCACACACTTGTAACATCTTCTCTGCGTAATCCAATCGCGCGAGCTTAGTTTCCATATTGGATGTGTTGATTGCTTCTTCAATTGCATCAATACCCCAATCCAAATTGGCTAATACCGCTTGATCAGAGTACCGGATTTCCGTGTCTTTGTCCGAGGTTCCATCTTCAGCTGCCAATCTCTCCGCGCATTGCTCCTTCTGTTGGGTTCTTTGTTCTTTATCCATCAACCGATCTTGAATGAAACTTCCCACTGTGGTTGTCAGAAATCTAAGGGTATCTGTTTCATCCATTACAAACCCATAGTTTCCACTTCCATCCATGTTTTTCAAAGCTCAACTTTGAAATGGCAATCTAACTCAAATTAACTGATTTGTCCGTGGTTCATTTGCTTCTCCCTTTTAGCTTCCTGGTTTCAATTACAAAGAACCCTTTCAGCTTTGAAATGATGACTTGAACATTATTATCCAGCATTGTATTCTTATTTATATTCGGCACGTTATCATCCAAACTCTTTTGTTGATTCTGATTATAACCCAAAAATTTATAATCTGCATTGCAGAATGCTGAATCTAAAAATAATTGGCTCCTAACACCCCTAAGACGGGTAAAAAATAGATAACAGACTAACAGGATAGAATCACTGGTTTTATCAGCTTAGGCCGAAAAACAAATAGTTCTAACTCGTTGAGTGAATTTATCAAACACATAGCGGGAAACAAGAAAAAAACAAACAGGCAATACAAAAACTAATATCAAAAGCCCGGTGGTTGTAACTCTACACAGATATAGTCAAACAGATAAAAGTTGAACAAGAAAAATCAGTAACATATTTGAAACTTGGCTGATTCTACGCTCACTCGCTGTAAATAACCAAAAAATTCAAGCTCATATCTGTTGAGAAATCCGGCAAACTACATCACAAAACTCGCAAAGAACAATCAAGAAAATAACAGAAACGAAAAAAAACAGAGATTTCAAGTGGTTCTCCAATAGTTTTCACTATGTGTTGGATGAAAAAAAAGTACAAATTACACCGGCTGCATAAAACATGTATTCAGTACCTTGCTGGTTGCATCACCGATCATGCTTCGCATATCAAACACAGTCTATACATGTAAAGATACAGAGAGAGATGGGGAATAGTGCTTACAGTATCCAGTCTTTCAACACACGCTGTCTCTGGGACTAATTTTAACTAATAGATTCTTTTGACTGAGGATCTCACGTAACCAGAGGTATGATCAATTGAAAATCGACACATAACCAGAGGTATCTATCACTTTTGCAGCTTTTCTATCCAGTTCTACAACGACAGAAAACTCTAGAGAGAGAGAGAGAGAGAGAGAGAGAGAGAATCTGCCGGCCTTGGCTCTACAATGATAAAAAAAAAAAGAAAACAAAAGACCGATTTGAAGGCAAAAACAGACCGGAACCAGGGACTGTTTATTATATACATTATATAAATGTATAAATCAGATGAGAGTGAGTATGATAGACCGATTTGAAGGCGACTGGTATAAAGGATTTGAATTTTTCTCTGTTGTTTTTCCGTTGAGCTTCAACATCCAACGACTTTTTTATTTTTCTGTTTTATTGGCGGGAAAGGCCGGGTTGTGCCCAGCCCAACTCACTCGCGCAGCCCAAATTATGAAGGACTTGTTGGGTCTCTTGCTGGAAGTTATTATAGGACCTTTAACCATAATAGGCCTTATATTTTGATTTTTATGATATAATTCAAGCTAAAAGAACTAGAATGTATTAATGTAACATTAATTTCTTTAGATTGTTTATCTTTTTTTAAGACTTAATAATAAATGGGCAACCAAACATGGACTCGGGCTTGAATAACTCAAATATCGGGGCTGGCCGTGGGTGAACATTGCCTCTAAAAAGTACTTTTCTATGTGCTTTGGTCTCTAAATCCTCAGTTTTGCCAAAATCTTGCCTTGCAACTTTGTATATAGCTTCATCATCGGGGGTGCCCGAGGGACATTTAGACATTTATGGACCACAAATGCATATATATATTTTTTATTCCGAGTAATGCTACAATGTGCTCTTCTCAATATGAGATTTTGTGACTCTAAATATGAGATTTTGTGGCTGGAGATATGAAGTGCATATGGTATGCAACTTCATATGAATAATCACAAAATCTCATATATTTTCAGAAAATCTCATATTTGAAGCCACACAATCTCATATTTGGACTCATGCTGATTGCTACAGTAATGCTACAGTGCCACAATCTCATATTTGGAGCCACAAAATCTCATATATTTTCAGAAAATCTCATATTTGGTGTCACAAAACTCATATTTTTAGCTACAAAATCTCATATTTGGTACCACAAAATCTCATATTTCCGTATGGGGAGCATACCATGTGCCATATCATATTTGGAGCCACAAAATCTCATATTTGATGCCACAAAATCTCATATTCTCTCATATTTTGTGCCACAAAATCTCATATAGGAGGGGGTGTACATTGTAGCATTACTCTTTTATACCATTAAGGAGTTGGAAGCTAAAAAATGTTAGAAACCAGAACAATTTTAATTCAAATTACATACTCTAAGGACAAAATTAACGTAAAAAGAGCTTTGAGAACTAAATCCCATGGAGCAAAAAAACTTTAGGGATTATTTCATAGGGAAGAGCTTCCCATCCAAACCACAAAAATCCTGACTTGTCCACACCTCATAGTTTTGGACCAAATTTTGACGATCCGAACCGCTCAATGTGTTTAAAATGTATTTGTAAAGTCCAACGCGACGATTCGTAAAAAACAAAAATGCCCGGAAAGGTTTGATCCAAGCAGTTTTTCATAAAATTGTACATATACACGTTTTATGAAAAACTGATCCGATCAAGCCCTTTCCGATATTTTTCTTTTATGAATCCTCACATGGGACCTTAAAAACACGTTTTAAATACATCTAATGGTTCGAATCGTCAAAATTTGGTCTAGAAAGTGGGGTCCAGATGCTAGGTCCGAATTTTGTAGTTTGGATGGGAAGCTCTTCCTATTACATATTACATAGAGCAAATACTTTAGGGACAATAGCTGTATTTTGCCCTTTACATAACGTATTCAGCAGTAGGGCTGGCTGGTTGCTCAAAAAGATTTGGTAAACCGTGAAACCGGTCTTGACCGAACCAATTCGTTCATTTTGTATTGGAATCATGAATTAATGGTTTAGATATGGATGCAAAAATTAAAAAATTGTGACTCGTGGTTTGGTCCACAGATTTTCATTATAAAACCGTTGATCTACCGAACCGAATATTTGTTACACATAATAGTATATGTAAATATTTTTGGCTACTAACATAAAAATATTTTTATCTATTTTAGTATTTTACTTTAATGTGATATATTATACATCTATAAAAAGCCTAGAAACTGGTACCCTACTTTGATGTTTAAGGCAATACATTTGATTTTGGAACCTTGAATCTGAAATGATGTATTGCATTTTCCTGTAATGTAGAAACTGGTATCGCACCTTGAAAATGTAGGAGTAATTTTTATGCGTTGCATTTGATTTCCATCTAATGCAAACCGGTCACTGGTTCTTGTTTTTCTTTTGCTTGTTGGTTGCTATTTTCTTTAAGAAATTGTAGGGGTCCGGATATACTGAGCATCAAATATAATTTAGAACGTAAACAAAGATCACATTTATTGAATAAATGATATACCTCTTAGGTACAACGCCAAGAGGCTACCAATGAGGGACTCTTTGATAAGATTTAAGGAGCTACCACATTCGTTAAAGGGTTGGGGCTTCGGCTCATTGTCTCGGCATTAGCAGAAGACATGTAGAATCAACCCTATAGTTAGCTCCACAGCAGGAGTAATACTAAAGGTCTGTTTGTCTGGCCGAAGAATTGACTAGCCCAGATACAATGAAGTTCTGCACAAGTACCGAAGGATTGGAGCCTAGGGTTGACTCAGCATCATATTAAAAAAACATGTGTTCGTAAACAATTCTGATCACGACGAGTGACATCAGCCAAACGGCCTATAACACGTGTCGTTCTCCTATTGGGAGCAAGTGCTTGTTGGAAATTCGGTTTCAATAATCTGGAAAATAAACAGAAAACCAAAATTAAGAATAAACAAAACGTACTGGGCCAATTTCAGTACACCGGAAATTGGCGAGAGACGTTTCGAGTCGAGACGAGTATTAGAATACCCTGTCCTTAAGGCAAATTCGCCCTCCACTACGGTGCTGATGGAGAAACTTGGGCGTTTGCCTCCCAGGAATACCCGACTTTCACCGGTCGGAAGCAGCACTGCAATCTGAACGGTAGGCGAACCAGAAAATCATGTAGAACTCTCGGAAAGTACAGTGCAGTAAGTGCGGTATGTTATGCAGATGAAAAATGTGAAATGCATGAGAGGAGGAGGGTCCTATTTATAGAGAAATAGGCACCCAACTTAAAAGACACTGGGTTTAAGGTGCGGCCGTCAGAATCTGATGGACGATCGTC
Organism: Vaccinium macrocarpon; assembly: GCA_022606695.1. Taxonomy (NCBI): domain Eukaryota; kingdom Viridiplantae; phylum Streptophyta; class Magnoliopsida; order Ericales; family Ericaceae; genus Vaccinium; species Vaccinium macrocarpon. The sequence continues at coordinate 2,754,361 of CM040179.1, read as the reverse complement.
CCGCAAAACGCGACCGGAAGAGGAAAGGAAATTTCGGTTGGAACACACTGATTCGTTCTGGAAATAAAACAGACCGGTTCGACCCGACCCAGTCCATGTAAATTTTTAGTAAAAAGATAAGAACTTCTTGGGCCTAAGCCCATCTTATCTAATGACCCAACCCGGCCCGGTTCGGTCGGACGGCGGCGCGCGCGTGTTATATGGACTAAAGCCCACTATGTCCATGCCTTCTCCCCCAACAAGAGTTGTAATGACCCAGAGGGCCAACCTTTAGTGTCCAACTTGGGATACATATACCCAATGAAATAGTTGTGCCTCACCAATGTGGGACAACACATTTTTTTCCCCTTCTACCAATGTTCATGTAGGCACTTTCAAGGTCAATTTCTCATTCATCTTAACTTGTTTTTATCCAACCAAGGGTTCAATCTTAATCTCCTAACTAAGACGAACACAACGGTATGTGGGTCCGGCTACATGGACGTATGGGACCCACTTTAAAAAAAATAATTAAAAAATGGATAAAACCAATTTTTTCCAACAATCCCCCACATGAATGAAATTGGCAGTATAGACAATGCTATGTTGATGCAAATTTCTGAGAGTTACAGTAGAAAATCTCATGCATAGGGTTAGGTAGCTTTTGGCTTTGAACCTCACCTTGTGAATAACTATCGGACTTACTAGCTAACCAGTGAACGCGATGTCTTGAACTGTTCAGCCGTTTGTGTAAGCCAAGACAATAGTCAACACGGGATCATTCCAGGCCTTGATTTGGTTCTTACGGTTGTGCTCATTACGGCCCTGAGACACCCCTGATCTTCATGAATGTTTTGTAGAGAATTCCGCCCGTGACATTCTCATAGAATCGGCTCATTCTACATCCACATAGGTGATTCTCAATAAGAGTATCCTGCTATACCCTACTTGGATTATCCAAGGTTTAAGAATCATTAAATGCATAGCCTAACCTTTACGCTGCAGACATCACTGTTGTATCATAGGAATGGGTAGAGACATAGTCTCCACAGTGATTCTCCTAAGTCTCATATAACTCGGTTGTCCCGTTGAACCTAGATCTTGGGATCTCCAGTCAGCTAGGTTGGGTTGCCGTTATAGAGACTTTTAAGTTATAGGCTTCAGCCCCATTCCCCTCGATGATTTAACAACTAACTCATTTGATAACCCTTTGGTTAGCGGATCCGCGATATTATCTTTTGATTTTACATAATCAATTACGATAATTCCATTTGAGAGTAGTTGTCTAACGGTGTTATGTCGTCGACGTATATGTCGAGACTTTCTGTTATACATGCTATTCTGAGCTCTGCCAATTGCTGACTGACTATCACAGTGTATGCAGATTGGCGGCGCAAGTTTAGACCAATTTGGAATATCCTCCAAGAAATGACGAAGCCACTCAGCTTCCTCACCAGCTTTGTCTAAAGCTATGAACTCATACTCCATTGTGGATCGTGCAATGCATGTTTGCTTGGTGGATTTCCAAGACACAGCTCCACCAGCCAACATAAATACATATCCACTTGTGGATTTCGAGTCATTGGTGTCGGATATCCAGTTCGCATCACTGTAACCTTCAAGTACAGCTGGATACCGAGTATAGTGCAGTCCATAATCAATGGTGTACCTTAGATAACTAAGCACCCTGATTATTGTCGTCCAATGATCCTTCCCAGGATTGCTCGTATACCTACTCAGTTTGCTAACAGAGTAGGCAATGTCCGGCCTTGTACAGTTCATCAAGTACATTAGACTGCCTATTATCCGTGCATATCCCAATTGATTAATACTTTGACCAGTATTCTTATATAGATGCAAAGTTAAGTCTACTGGTGTTTTGGCTATATTGACGTCTTCCCTATTAAACTTTTCTAGTATTTTCTCAACATAGTGTTTTTGAGACAAGATATATCCCTCAGGACTTCAAATAATCTTGACTCCTAGGATGACGTCAACCAAGCCCGTATCCTTCATATCAAACATGGAATTCAACATGTTCTTTGTAGATTTTATGTGTCACGCCCTCAATTTTAATAAACCAAAATACAAATAAAAATCCACGTAGGATCGATTAAAGTCAAACAATTTTCCATAGAAAGTCAGAGTCGAAGTACAATGAGCTTCTAGTCAAGGGTACCTGTACCCATACAAAATAACAAAGGTTTTGACGTTATTACATAAGTTGAAATACTCAAAAAGCTTGGTGAAATTAAAGTTACAAAATTATCTTACAAAAATGTACTTAGCATGAAAATGAGAAAATAACTTCATGATCTTAAATTCCTCGTGGCATGCATCACACTCCACGCATCCGTTATCATGCTACATGCTGTGTACCTGGGAAAGATAGGGTGAGCTCACTAGCTCGTAGGAAACATTTCTACCAACACTAAGGGTATAGAGAATGAAAGATGCACATGAAGGTATGATACACATAAATGAGTAGGCTAAGATGGACCAAGATAATTCAACTCAATGACAAAATGTCTAAGAGATGCCCCACAGATCTGATGAAACTAGAATATCCATAAGTTTCTTTATAACCATTACATTTTAGGTATTATGCGTTCGTTCCCCTCAAAACACGGTCATTTACCGCGGACATTTCATTTTACAATACATCACAAATACCCAAAACATCTAGAATAACCCAAGCATCCTTTACATTTATCAAATACATCTTTTTCCTTTTAATCATTCACTTGTTTTGTGTCTGACACTCACACAACATTCTTCATATGATTTGCACGATATCCATATCAATCTCATTCATTTCCAAACATTTGATCATTTTCTGGGCATGCCATATAGGCCCCGTGTCACTCCGGGCATACCCTTTCGGGCCCCGTGTCACTCCGGGCATACCCTTTCGGGCCCCGTGTCATACATTTCACATTTATATTACCATTTATCAACTCATAAGTTCAATTTACTGCCCAAAACCAATTCTCGTATCACAATACCCTTTTACGAGTGTCCAAAACATTCACACAATCATCTTTGTTTCAAAAACTCAAAACATGTCGGTGATAGTCAAATCAACACGTGTCCAATGTGCGTAAGAAACCAAGACAACCAAAACAAATCATAAAACGCACCATGATAGGTTACCGAAGCTTAGAGGTCAAATAGAGAAGCTATGAAATGGCCAATGAGGGCCCGGAGCGGTGGAACACGAAAATGGAGTTTTAAACCTCGAGAAAATACGACACGCTGATAGTAAAAAGGGAATTTTTCTCAAAATACAAAGGATATGAATATGAAACCAATTGGGTTTGAAAGTAGACTCGTAGAGCTTTCCAACGGTTCAAGAATCACCTCAATCGGAGTTCGGACGAAGCCGGGGCGTGCCCGTGAAGTTGGAAAAAAAATCTGTCTGGACAAAGGAATCTGGATCGATCCACTCAAGGAGTGGATCGATCCACTCTAGGGAAAACAGCTAGTAGACCATTCTGGATCGATCCACTCTTGAGTGGATCGATCCTCTCTTGAGTGGATCGATCCACTCAAGGAAAATCAGTGAACAAGCCATTCTGGATCGATCCACTGTTGAGAGTGGATCGATCCACTACGTACCAAGAGTGGAACAGAGGGTTTTGGATCGATCCACTGTTAAGAGTGGATCGATCCACTTGGGTTCGGGTGAAAAATTAAAACTTGGCTCAAATGGATGGGGCTTCATTCCTAGTCCAAATTTGGGGTTCCAAAGCACAACAAAACATCATTTTAGCATATCTAAACACCCAATCAAGGATCAATCTAACAAATATGGAGAATCAAGCTTATACAAGTCCAAATCCAATTTCCATGGAGGTATGAGAGTTATGTAGAAATTTGAGAAGAGATATGAACATTATGCATTAATTCATTCAACATACACTTAGAGAAGGTAGAGTATTGTTCCCTACCTCAAAGATCAAGCTTTGATCAAGCCAAAAATGCGAAACCCTTACTCCTCCTAGCAAACCCCAGCCGAAACTTGACTTCTCGGAGTGATTCCAACGTAACCCAAGCTTCAGAATGTGTGTAGGTGAAGGGTTTGGGTGGAGATCTTGGTGGGTTTTAAGTATTAGTGTGTATTTTGGGAGAAGGGTGAAGAGAATGTGAGAAGGGAGGGAGAGAGAGAGAGACGCTGGAATTTGGGGGAGGAAGAGAGAGAGAGAGGTGTGTGTATAATGAACAAAAATCAGCCACAATAAATCTATATACACACCACCAATTACACTAGCACCCCTTGTGTTTCTAATATGTTCTAAAGGCACCCCAATGCACATACTTCCATCACACTGACCCTACATCACTCTAATTTCATTTTCTCACATTTACCCAACATTATTTCCGAAAAATTATTTTAAAACACGGGTCTTTACATTATGATCTCATTATTGCTTCCAAGAATGAGCATATCATCCACATACAGGCAAACAATGACATAGTTAGTACCGATATATTTGACATATACACATTTGTCAGATTCATTGATTTGAAAACAACTAGAGATCATGACTTTGTCAAACTTCTCATGCCACTGTTTTGGAGCCTGTTTTAAACCATATAAAGATTTGACAAGTTTGCACACTCTCCCCTCTTGTCCTGGAACCTTAAACCCTTCAGATTGTTCCATATAAATCTCCTCATCAAGGTCACCATTTAGGAAGGCAGTTTTTACATCCATTTGATGAATCTCAAGATTGTTTAAAGCCGCAAAGGCAATTAACATTCTTATAGATGTTATCCTTGTAACAGGAGAATAAGTGTCAAAGTAGTCTAGACCCTCCGTTTGTCTATAACCTTTGACTACAAGTCTCGCCTTGTACTTGTCAATTGATCCATCTGCTTTCAACTTTCGTTTGAATATCCATTTGTATCCTAGAGGTTTGCAGCCTCGAGGAAGATCCGTGAGTTCCCAAGTGTGATTTTGCAGGATGGATTCAATTTCACTATTTATGGCTTCTTTCCATAAAGGAGCCTCCGATGATGACATTGCCTCTTGATAAGTTTGAGGTTCAGCTTCTAACATATATGTTAGAAAGTCTGGACCAAAAGATGTCGAAGTTCTAGCCCTCTTACTACGACGAGGCCCATCAATGTCATCATGATTTTCTTCAGGAATTGAATCAATATCAATGTCCATATCATCGATTCTGAATTGGCTCCGGTTTCAAGAAGCGCCTAGGGACTCTATTATCCCTAAAAGAAAACACATCTTCAAAGAATTTTGCATTCCTTGATTCCATAAATGTATTAGGATGGATGTCGAGGAATTTCGACTCCTGAACAAGAAAAAGCGATATACCTTTGCTATTATAAGCATAACCGATGAAGACACAATCAACGATTTTTGGTCCTATCTTAACCTTCTTAAGACCGGGAACTGCTACTTTGGCCAAACACCCCCACATTCTCAAGAATTTATAGGAAGGTTTGATACCTTTCCATAATTCATAAGGAGTAACATTTGTTCTCTTGTGTGGGATCTTGTTCAGAATATAGTTAAGCGGAGAAACAGGCGTCCCCACAAAATCTTGTGGTAATCCTGAACTAATCAACATGGCATTCATCATCTCTTTTAGAGTTCTGTTCTTTCGTTCTGCAACTCCGTTTTGTTGTAGTGTATAAGGAGCAGTCGTTTGGTGAATGATTCCATGTTGGACACAAAATTCACCAAATGGTGCCTCATATTCACCACCTCGATCACTTCTAATCATTTTGATCTTTTTCTTGAGTTGATTTTCCATACGCTTTGTAGTGGATAAATGTGTTAATGGCCTCACTCTTAGCCTTAAGCAAATAAACATAACAATATCTTGTGCAATCGTCAATGAAAGTAATAAAGTACTTATTCCCACCGCTAGTTTCAACAAACTTTAAGTCACACAAATCTGTATGAATTAAACCGAGTGGTTCAGTACTTCTTTCAATTCTTTGAAAAGATTCCCTTGTCATTTTCGCTTCTACACACACTTCACATTTATGATCGGAGTTTATATTAAATTTTGGAATACTTTCTAAGTCAATTAGACGTTTCAAAGTACCATAATTAACATGTCCTAATCTGCCATGCCACAAATTAGAGAACTCATTCATATAAGCAGAAGTTGTGTTCATTTCATTGATACCCGAGAGGCGGAACCGTTGACACACCGGAGGCGGAACCTTAGTTAGTACATTCATCTTAAACGATCACATTAACCATGTATCCCCTCCCTACATACACACCATGTTTTTTCAGCACAACCTTATCAGCTTGGAAGTTGACCCCAAAACCATTTTTGACCAAGAGTGAGCCAAAAATTAGATTCTTACGAATCTCCGGCACATGCATCACATCCTTGAGAGTCAGATTTTTTCCGAAAGTTGTTTTCAGAACCACATTTCCAACTCCTTCAACCTTGGAAGTAGAAGAGTTTCCCATGAAGAGTTCTTCGCCAGAACCCACCGTTTTATAAGTGGTGAACATCTTCTTGTCTGAGCACACATGGCGAGTTGCGCCAGTGTCCACATACCACTCCTTGGGATTAGAACCCACCAAGTTGACTTTGGAAACCATAGCCGAGATATCCAGTTCTTTCACGCCATCGGAAAGAGCTTCCATTTCAGTCATATTGGCTTGTGCTTGTTTTTTGTTGCGACATTCAGCAGCCTTATGACCCTGTTTGTCACAAACAAAGCACTTACCAATGAATTTGTGCTTTCCCTCGAACTTAGACTTTTTACCCACACCACCTCGCGGACCGAGGTTAAAGCCTTTGCCCGGTTTCTTCCTTTTGTTGCTGTTTTTCCATTTGTTAGCCTTGCCCTCTTGCTCAACCATGTTGGCCCTAGCCGCAACCTGACTCATAGTCTTTTTCTCCAAATTCAGAGTGTTCTCTTCCATTCTTAGACGCGTGATCAGATCTTCCAAAGTCATTTCTTTGCGCTTATGCTTCATTTGCTTCTTAAAATCCTTGCAAATGGGTGGCAATTTCCAAATGATGGCAGCCACTTGGAATGATTCACTCAAAATCATCCCTTCGGTATGAATCTCATGAAGCAAAACTTGGAGTTCTTGGACCTGATCCAAAACAGACTTGGAGTCGACCATCTTGAAATCCAAGAACCTCCCCACAACAAATTTCTTTAAACCAACGTCTTCAGCCACATACTTTTTCTCCAAGGTAAGCCAGAGTTCCTTGGCGGTTTTAGCCGTGCAATACACGTTGTACAGCGCATTGCTCAAACTGTTGAGTATGTAGTTTCGGCAGAGAAAGTCAGAGTTCTTCCATTCATCGAAAGCAATCCGAACCTGAACATCCGTCTCATTCTCCGCGACAATGGGGGCATCTTCAGATAAGAACTTTGCCAAGCGGAGAGTCGTAAGATAGAAGAACATCTTCATTTGCCACCTTTTGAAGTCCACTCCAATGAACTTTTCTGATTTTTCAGCATGACTCAATGGCACCACGGCCGGAGTCGGAACCAGAGCAACAACTGCAATAGGAATAACGGGAGGAGGAGTGGGTGGAACATCACCAACTTTTTCGGTAGTCATTTCTGTTTCACAACCAGAAAATCGACACAAAAGTAATAAATAACAATTTTACTTTTTTACCGAAACAACGGATATAACACTGTTTTACATATATATATATATATATATATATATATATATATATATATTTATATATCTATTGAACAGTACAAAGATAATTAATACTAAAACTGGCAAACTAAAATTACAAGCTGGGTATAAAACTTGCCTCAATATAACACAACAATCAGATTATAAACTAATTAAAGCAATAGAGTAAACAAATCACCTTTTTTTTTTAAAAAAAAGAAGGTAAATCTATATGCTCCCACAGATGGTTTCAGAAACTCTAAGATTTGAAAAATATTAATAAGATTTCTAGCATACAAACCCCACCAATTAGAATTATACACACTAGACAGATTTACACACGAAGGAAAAGGAAAATTAATACCGTGAAGTTGTACTACGGTCAAACTTTAAAAAAAATAAAATAAAAACCATTTGGTAAAACAAAACCAGATTCCATGAAGAAAGAATTAACAGTCACGCTATGTATTTGAAAATCAATTTCAACTTTTACTAATTGTCAATGATGACAACAAAGTAGATAAATATAGGAATCCAAAACACAGTAACACCAAATGGTTGGCCTACTATAAGGAAGTAAGCACTGATCCAAATTAACCAATGACAATCAACTTTCAAACCTACTGACTAGTATATAAAAAGAAGATATGCAACTGATCAATCTTTCAGGTATCAAAAGACGGACACTAAACGATAATATAATCAAATAGAAACAAAGAAAATTATCTAAACCAGATACCACAGAAATTTCCAGTTTACAAATCGAGTTCGGAAAAATTCAATTTGCCTTAAGATTGTTGGAAACTCGGTTTCAATAATTTGGAAAATAAACAGAAAACCAAAATTAAGAATAAACAGTAAACTTACCGGGCCAATTTCAGTACACCGGAAATTGGCGAGAGACGTTTCGAGTTGAGGCGAGTATTAGAATACCCTGTCCTTAAGGTAAATTCGACCTCCACTACGGTGCTGATGGAGAAACTTGGGCGTTTGCCTCCCAGGAATACCCAACTTTCACCGGTCGGAAGCAGCACTGCAATCTGAACGGTAGGCGAACCAAAAAACCACGCAGAACTCTCGGAAAGTACAGTGCAGTAAGTGCGGTATGTTATGCAGATGAAAAACGTGAAATGCATGAGAGGATGAGGGTCCTATTTATAGAGAAATAGGCACCCAAACGAAAAGACACGAAGCGATAAGGTGCGACTGTTCGTAACGGATGGACAACTGTCTGCGAACAGACGCACTGGAAGAGGAAAGGAAATTTCGGTTGGAACACACTGATTCGTTCTGTAAATAAAACAGACCGGTTCGACCCAACCCAGTCCATGTAAATTTTTAGTAAAAAGATAAGAACTTCTTGGGCCTAAGCCCATCTTATCTAATGACCCAACCCGGCCCGATTCGGTCAGATGGCGGCGCGCGCGTGTTATATGGACTAAAGCCTACTATGTCCATGCCTTCTCCCCCAACAAAAGTTGTAATGACCCAAAGGGCCAACCCTTAGTGTCCAACTTGGGATACATATACCCAATGAAATAGTTGTGCCTCACCAATGTGGGACAACACATTTTTTCCCCTTTCTACCAATGTTCATGTAGGCACTTTCAAGGTCAATTTCTCATTCACCTTAACTTGTTTTTATCCAACCAAGGGTTCAATCTTAATCTCCTAACTAAGACGAACACAACGGTATGTGGGTCCGGCTACATGGACGTATGGGACCCTCTTTAAAAAAAATAATTAAAAAATGGATTAAACCAAGTTTTCCAACAGTGCTCACAATATACTCCCTTGTGCCCGTCATCATAGTGACGTCAGTTGAGTGATTATGTCACGTGACTAGCACGATTGTACTTGAAGAGCAAGTCAAGGATCACCTGTACAAGGTGAAGCTCAACAAGAGAACAAGGTAAACATACTCTACGACTCAAACCCTAGATTTGAGTTCTTCTCTTCTTTTTGAAATACTTACTTGACCGTCAGAGGGTCGTTCTGGACTCTGTGGTTCAGTACTGTGCTAACGTGGGTGTTTTAGAGTTCAGGCGAGAAGGAAGTTGATCGGTAAGATCAACCTTCAGTGAGAGGATCTAATCAAGGAGTTGTAGCCCCACAGAAATGTAATCCTAGAATAAAATTGGAATCGATCTGTGACTCACTGATTGGATTGAAATCAAATCATAAGACTTTTAGTCTGGACATAGATTGAAATCAAATCGTAAGACTTTTAGTCTGGACATAGATTGCATTTTGTAAAAATTTTAATCTATTCTATACAAATGCAAAAAAGACAACTGGCCGGACTGCTATTTTTTGTATATCTACATGTATATTTTACTTACCAAACTATGGAGTTTTCCGGCCCAAACCAGTAGTTCCATTTTGGGGAAGAAGGGTTTCACAATGAGGAAATGGATCGATGTGATCATTTTTTTTTAACTATGCTTTCTATAATTATTACCATATTCACAAGTCATTTAAGTATTTTTTACCATAAAAATGAAATTTGTTTTAATATTTTTAGCATGATTTTTTATCGATTTTTTATTTTTGCCATGAAATGTCAATTATGTGGTTGATATGTTTTACCGTGATTCAAGTTCTTAGTTTAACAATTATTACTATGTTTACAGGTGATTAATTAATATTTTTACCATAAAAACCGTGATATGTGTTTTTTTTTTTACCATGACCTGTGTTCTAAAAGAATATTATATTTACCATATTTTTTGACTAGTTATAAGTTTACCACATCACTTGGTCATTGGTTACATTTGCCATTTTTACCATGTTTATTCAAAATTTCTTCATCTTTACTGTGGTGGTATTTATTTTTATCATAAACTTGGTGTTTGGCTCATGTATGCCATTTTTACCATATTTGCTAGTGCGAATTTAATTTTTTTTGCTTGGTTATCTATAAATTCACCACACATTAGTAACAAATTTTTGAATTTAAATTTTTTTGTTATCTCTCTTAATGGATGTGAGTGAATCTCATTAAATTAAAAAAAAATGATAAAATCCCACTAAATTTGGAAGTTATTGAATCCCACAAAATTAGGAAAAAATATAATCCTATAGATGTTGATATCATAGTCAAAGGGTAGAAAAGACATTTCACAATGGAAAATGATGAAAACATAACTCCGTAAAACAAGGGGATGAAAATCTAAATAGTGTCCAAAAAATGGATGATTATTTAACTACCTCTTTTTTTTTTTCTTGCAGGGACAAATGCCCCCTACTGGCACCCCCTGACTCCATTACGCAGACAAGTGGCTCATTACACAGGAATGACAATGGGGAGGATCGGGGATGGATTTGGCCATCCCCGCCTCCAATCCCCGAATCTCATATCTACCTCCGTCCCCGCCCTGATCCCCGAACGGGAAATTATCTCCACCCCCCATCCCCACTCCCAACGGGGATCGGGGATCCCCGCCCCGATCCAAAAGTTACCAAAAAAATAAAAATAAAATCTAGAAAAATGCCCTTTAGACTTTACCAACATATTTGATATCTAAACAACCAAATAATGAAAAACATGATAACAATTTGTAATTTTGCACCACAAATCCTAATTAACCAAATAAAATTACATAATAGTCAAGGATTACAATCTTGAAGGCTGAAATTACCAACTAAATTATGTTTGATTATGTTTAAGAATGTTAAGAATGAAGTGTATTTATTATAAACTAAGGGTAGTGATAATGCCAAAACTGTTTTTTATTGTACCAAAACTTTAATGCATAAAGAGTGTACTTTACACATGAGTACAAGTATTTCATACACTTGAGTTTTGACACAATCAAATATAGTTTTGGCATTAACACTACCCTAAACTAATAGTATATATTTTGAGGAAACCCTAGCAATTAACAATAATGAAGAGGTCAAATGTGAATAACATATTAGATGTGTAATAAAAAAAATAGGTCGAGGAATAGATCGGGGGTATGTGGAACCGCCTCCAACCCGATTCCCGATTTTATTTTTATTTTTTCCTCCAAATCCAATCCGATTCCCAAAACAATCCCCGAAACTCCAATCTGATCTGGGTGGGGACGGATCAGAGCGGATCGGATTGGCCAAAATTGCCATCCCTAAAGAAGAACCTAAGACAGAACCAAAACAAATGAATGATACATCCAGCAAGAAATTGCTTCGGCATGTCTGATGTCAGTGATCAGTGTATGGTGTCGATTCGTTGTTGTCACGGTAGTTCTACGAATGACGATTCTCCCATCATATAGTAATTAAGACAGATAAACAACTGATGAAATTTAAGGAGACCTCCGACTGTCAATTATCGAGAAACAACATGCTTGATGTTGCAATCAAATAGGAATCGACCGATACAATCAAGTGTCTGAAGCACCTAATGCAAGAGTTTTTTTTGGTATGGGTAGATATTATGTAATTAGATGGCCGAAGACAACTTCAAAGCTCTAATAATCAGCAGAAAGAGATGCATTCGTGGTTACTGAAAGGAAATTTCCGAATTGGGTTAATAATGTAGGAATCTCGGATGATTATGTACATAATCCCTTGTCAAGTCAACTCTTGTACTTCAATTGGGTTAATAATAAGGGTTGGTAACGGTCACTAGGCCATGTGCCCAATCATGAATGCTAGTCCGCTAATACAGTACTATTAAATTAGCAATTGTGGGCCAGTCAATGATGTGATTAGTCAATTCCCGTGGGGACCTCCAACGAAGCTGCCATGCAATTTCCCCGCTACCAGAAACTTTACGTTATTTACTACTCCGTATCAATCTCTTGATCTACCCTACAAATTCAATGAATTAATTATTTCCTACTTTCAACCATTTCAAGTATTTTAAATAATTTTCCCAAGCGATTTTCTGATACAGGTTTTCCTCACAATCATATAAATCCCTCCCGTTGCATTTGATCCATTTTCACGAGAAAAAACAAAACAAAACAAAACACGTCGATCCTAGCCATTTTCAATGGAACCCGAAAGAGTGGATTCGAAATCCTTCGGTTGTTTCGCTCACAGGAAGAGCCTCGGGAGGAGCATAACCCTCCCCCGTAGCAAGTCATTGAAGAGGTCGGCCAGTGCCAACTCAAATGCTGTTGTTACGCCAAGAAAAACTTCCACGAGAGAAGAAGAGTTGAAACAAGTTTTTCGGCGTTTCGACAGAGACAGCGACGGGAAAATCTCGGCGGTTGAATTGAGGGCTTACTTCGCCTCGATAGGGGAGTACATGTCACACGAGGAGGCACAGGGAGTCATCGATGATCTCGATACGGACGGAGATAACTTGATCGATTTCGCAGATTTTCTGAGGCTGATGAACAAGGAAGTTGCTGCTGGGGAGGATCACGAGGAGGACATTAAGGCCGCGTTTGAGATGTTTGAGTTCGGGAAGGGGTCCGGACGGATCACTCCGAAGAGTTTGCAGAGGGTTTTGAGTCGGTTGGGGGATGTGAAGTCGCAGGATGAGTGTGAAGCCATGATTCGGGTGTATGATGCAGACGGGAATGGGGAGCTGGATTTTGATGAGTTTTACCAAATGATGGCTTGATTGATTCTTGTACTCTTGAATTCTCTTATCTGTGTGTTTAATGTATTGCAGTTGTTTTGCGTGAAACATATACATAACTGTCCTTCTATTATCGACGATAAAAATACTTTTTTACCGGTAAGAATGTTCTTTGACCGGTAAGAGTGCAAACACTAGTAACTAGTAAGAATTCAATCTTACCGGTCAAAAAAACACTCTTATCATCCGTCCAGTAGGCTGACAGTTGAATTTTCCTTTTACATAAAAGCATATCCAGCATATCTCTCAAATGTCAAATTTCAAAAAATTTGAAAGATCAGGCATGGAATAAGTGTTCTAGCAAATCCTCAAACACCAAATAATTTGAGGCGCATGACTCACATTGTCCCACTTATGTCTGGGTTTTACTACTCTTCAATCATAGAAGCTCTTCTTTGGTGATATATACACTAGGAGCATTTCGTGTATTGTAGAGAGATATAGTTTGTCAAGGCATTCCTCGGAATTGAAATGTTCTAAAGTCCGTGATCTAGCCATTTTATCTTGGGAGACAGACGTTAGATCAACCTACAACACCCTCGGTAGCTCGCGAATATGTTCTAAAGATACCGTGATTACACGGGACTCGGTTCTCGAATGCTCCAATAATATTGTTTGTATTTCTTACAGTTTTTATACTGCAATGGTTAGTAATTTGTAATAATGGAACGGTCCTGTTAACAGAATCCCATACGGCTTTCATTAAGCATAGGGAAAAAAAAAAAAAAACCCTCCAATACGCTTTTTGCACTTTCCAATGCACTTTCATCCATTTTTATATCTTTTACATATTTTAATATACTTTTTGAACCTTAACAGAAGCTTACTGGGCTTCTTCATTTTCCAGGAAACCCTTCAAATTCTCTCTCTATCTCTCTCTCAAAGTGAATTCCTAGCAGATCTCAATCCCATGAAAAATGCACATGCAGACGAGAACATTGGCCTGCAGACTGCAAAGAGTTGTTTTTCTCCTAGTGTCCTGCAAGGTGGACCAGTCCACATCATTTGGAAGATCTTAATTATTCTCATAATACATTCGGCGTTTTGGCTTTTCATCAAAAGAATTTGGGATTACTTCGCTTCGATGAAAATTACGATTTTTATCGAATTTGAAAATTACGATTTTACTACATTTTTTGGGGGTACTTTTATTCCTAAGTTTATATTTTTTACATTCTGCTTGTCGAGAAAAATGCTGAATCCAAATTTATTTATACAAATCATACTCAGAAAAGACAAAGAAAAAAGCATTCACTTAATTTAGGGGAAACACTGCTTCTCTCATTACAATTTTCTTGTGGAAACTCTCATTTTTAAATCGCGTAAGAAAGTTGCGAGATTATTAACCAATTTATATTAATGTTGTATTTAAACATCAGAACATGCACGAAGAGAGAAAAAATATGAATTGAAAACAAAGGATGACGTGCATCCTGACCTCAAATGCTATTTTCAAAAGTCTTTTAAGAGTGCATTTGGCCGCCTCAGTTTCCCCTTTTCACATTTTCCCTTTTCACATTTCCATTTTCCATTCGTGGATGTTTGGCTATCATATCCAAAAACGAGTTCTAGCAAAATAGGTTTTCAGATTTTCACTTTCCGGGCCAGAAGTGAAAAAGAGCTTGGGAGCTCCTTTTCATTCCATTTCTCATTCTTAATTCTCATTTCCCCCTAATTTCTCTCTCCCATTCTACCCCTCTACCCCTTCAACAACCGGATCAAAGTTCCCGACCTTGAAATCGTCCGTCATCATCCATGATCCCAAAGCTCTGCACCTCCGGCGGCAGTGACAGTGGAGAAGGAAGAGGTGGTTTGGGATTCTATGGCAGTAGAATTGAAGTTAAAGTTTGGGCAGTGGTGTCGTCGATGATGGAGGCCAGAGATCGAAGGATTTGTTGTGGTTTGGGGAGAGGGAGATTGTAGGTGGTGTTGAAGAATATCGTTCGGACCAGTGTATTCTATTAGGTGTGTGTATGTTCAGGGTGTGGAATACCACCGCATTTGAACTTACCACATAATCTGGAACGCTTATTTTTAGGATAACATATGCCAAAACCATTTTGGTGTACCAAAGAAAAATTCCTTCTTGTGTGATACCATTATGCTATCGGATTTTTAATGTCTTGTAATCTTTACAATTCTCTTTTTCGGCTTAAAACAAAAAATAATAAATAGAAAATCAGTTCCAAATAGAAGGTTCAAGATGAATAATACTATGGTAAATCCCAAGGCCAATTAACAAAAACTAAGCTGTCTCTCATCAACAAGTGGCTATGAGTTCTTTAAATGCAAGGATCAACAATTGTACTATTAAAAATATAGGCAGCTCATGAAGCTAGTTAATTAATATGGTCAATTCACCGCTGGCCACTTATATATTTTCAATTTTTTTTTTATTACTTCTGCCTCTGGATTTCTTGTTTCCCAATGATTAAGATTAATAATTTTAGTGGATTATAAGTATATGATAATTCATAAGAAATTCTTTTGTCGTTAAAAATTACTTTTCACATGGTGGAGGCCAGGGCTGCTCTGCCTTGAGGAACAACCAATTGTTGTGCTCCAGATTCAGGTAGGCATTGCAAGAAGAGAATAAGTTATTTCCGTCGTACGTTCTCTTTGTAGACCTTAATACGTATTATTCCTCATAAAAAAATTAAGTAAATTGCACATCAACAACCTAATTAACAAACAAATTATATTTACATGAGTTATTAAAAGCAAATATAATTTAAAAAATACATGGTTAAATTGTTTGTTGCTCGCATCTAACTCTAAACGGTCTACATTATGTTTTCGAACCTGGAACGAGACCCGAATTTGGAGCACCGCGGCCCTCCGCCCCTCTCTTGTCTTTCTCGCGCATAGTTGACTTTTGTAGTCTTTTTTAAATTTCTCGTTAAATGTTTTGACCATTACTTTAGGAACCTAATTTCATGTGGTATTCTTATCTCTTCGTCTTGTTTTAGCTGACTCTCTCTGCCATTCTCTCTCATAATCTCCGGCTACCGGCGGCAATCAACCACCAATCTTCTTCCAAAAGTTTCTTGGCCGATATTCTGTCTTTCTAGAACTGAACATTGGCGGCGATTGAGGTGTTGACTCTTAGCTTCTCTCGCACACTAGTTTTTTTTCTTTTCTTTTCTTTCTTGTTCTGCCGTCTTTATTTATAGGGTTTTGCATTTTTCCTGCATCATGTACCAAAAATGAATTGGATTTCTGAAGTAGAATTTGTCTTCGGGTTTCAACAATTTTGAAACTTGTTTTGGTATGACTCTAAATTTTGTGTTCTGGTAATTCAGTTACTCTTCCTCGCAGATTTGGAGGGTACTGCATCATGGGTGGAGGGTGCATCATGGGTGAGTTTCCACTATATTTTTGTTCATCTTTTTTAAATTTTTGTTAGATTCACTTTTTAAAAAAAATTAATTATCCGTCTCGACAAAAAGAGTCTAAAAAGTTAAAAATTATTACCATAGGTAACAAAAAGTTCACTGAAAACAAAAAAAAATACCAAACAAGTGGTAATTTTCGTCTAATATGAACTTTTTTCAATTTCAGTCCACATTTACATACTTTTGACTTTCATATATAGTTATTTTTGTCGAGACGAATGGTTAATCCCAAAAATTACGATGAAAAATGAATAAAAATTACGAAAAGTAAAAACTAGACTCGAGGGGTCTGTAAGCATGTAGTGAGTAGTCACAGTCATTCGTTTTGTTTTGGATGGTCCTAATTCGAACTCTTCCCCGAAAAAGAGTCCAGACTGTCCAAAACACTTTTGAACACTCAGAATTGTGGTTGCTAGGCTTTTTGGTGGGCAAGTTTGTTTTCCTTAATATCATGTAAATCACTCGCCAGAGACTCATTGATAAACTCTTTCTTCTTCTTTTTTGTCTAAGTTTGTGACAAAACACCATAAATTTATTAGTAAGACATTTTGATGGAAATTAGACTGTTATTTTACATGCAAGAGCAGAGCATTGGGCACTATTTTTTTTTTTTCCTTTTGGACTAGAGCCACAAATGAGATCTATCTTATGGAAGCCAGCGATTTGCTTTTGTTCTTGATTGCAGGAGAAGATACACGAGCCTGCAGTCTGTGGTGTTATTGTACTCTCTTGTCACCCTATATTGGCTTTATAACATGTCTAATTACCTTCTACAATATTTTTGAGAAACACGAAAATCTCTATGTATTGATGGGCAAAACTCTCTGGTTGATCAATTCAGGAGTTGTTACGTACTTTTTTTTTGAATTCCCACCTCGGCCTCACCAACGAGTCGGACCCTTTGTTCAAAGTACCATACAGGTGACTAGTGTCTTAGGTGGTGTAATTTTAGGACTCTACTGCGCGTTGGGCTCACAGCCGGTTAGCAGTGCGAGTTTCATCCTGTTCAATATTTTGCTGGTAATGGTTACCATACACCTTCATGCCTTGGCTCAACTAATGAATGCTGCTGCTGATATATATCTTTGGTAGACGTGTTGTGTTGTTGGGAGCACTGATGCAGGTTGTGATGGCTAATGTAAGCGTCGGACACAATTTATATGCCTGGATTGCAGGTGTTGTATCATGTGGTGGGATAATTTTCTATAGTTACTGGTACTATTCAGAGCCCTGTTGTAACTCCAAAATCAATTGCGACACTGAAAGCGGCGTAGGGTATACTTTCTTGCTTGGAACGAAGCAAGGATAACTCAAAAATCGATTCCAACACTGGAAGCAGCGCAGGACATACTTCCAGCTTGGCACGATGCAGGGATAACTCCAAAATCGACTGCAACACTGAAAGCAGCGACACTTCTTGCTTGGCACGTTGCACGGATATCTCCAAAATCGACTGCAACACTGAAAGAAGCGATACTTCTTTCTTGGCACGTTGCAGGGATTGCTTTGAAATCGATCGTAACACTGAAAGCACCGTGGAGGATATTTCTTGCTTGGCACGAAGCAAGGATAACTCCAAAATCGATTGCGACACGGAAAGCAGCGTGGAGGATACTTTCTGCTAAACTATGAGTTCCTATCTATCTAAACGAACATCCTTTGAAACCAAAAAAAATGCTTGAGGTTCATCAAGCTGTTAGCTAGAGTGAAAAAATGACTGTAAATAAATTGAAGGGGGTGGGGACTAAGCCAAAATTGTCCTTCCACATCTAATAAACATTTTCAGGAATAGGAGATTCATCCCTTGTAGATGTGGTTGAAGGGTCATTCTTGCCAACCCCCTTGACTCTAATCCGGAGCTCTTGATATCATAAATCCTTAACGCAAATAACCCTCCAAAAAGCTGTGATTTTGTTCATCCTCCTTAAAAAAGAACATTATCCTCACTTTTATTCATTGAAATGGCGTAGATCTCATCACCCTTGCCACACTTTTTTTTTTGTTTGGTGAGGATAAAATCATAAAAATGGGACCTACATAATTTCAACCAATAAAATGAAGGGTAATGTTCACCTTCTTTTAAAGAGTGGGTTTTAAAGAGGGTGAGATGAACAAAATTAAATTCTTAAATTACATGGATTGAACTGCTAAAAAAACAGTTGCATATCGGTGGTTGCTGTCATTTTGGGAATGGCTAGGTTTACAAAAAGAAACAACGAAAAAAGGGGATACCTTTTGTGGCACTGGATGTAAAAAATCACGTTATTATGTTTCTGTATTTTACTAATAGCGGAGTATTTTTGGAAGATGCTACAATTTTACCCCCAAAAAAAAAGAAAAAAAAACCCATTAAAAATTATAATTAATGCTTAACAAAAAACCGTTAGAAAGCATAACACTTTAAAAAATGGTGTAACATATTATGGCTATGTTATGACTCACCTTTTTTGCAGTGTCCCCTATCATAGTATAAACCATTAGAAGACATAACATAAACCATTAAAAAGCATAACATGTTACAATTGGGATGCATCATAAACTAAAATGCGAGCTACTATTTTTCTTTTTTGAAATGCGAGTGCTTCAACTGGATCCAAATAAATTGAAGTAAAAACAAATGGTTTATAATTGTCAGAAAAAGGATTTTGTCAGATGTTTTCACCCATTTGTTTGCAAATAATCAAATTGTTAAAACAATTAACATGGACAAAGATTGGAAGTTCACTTCTCTATGACCTGAAACTGAAAAAACAAACTAGACATTTAAATGTTGTTACGTGAAAAAACATGTAACTGCTCAACGTGTTTTTTTTTGTCTTGATTTCGTTTTTTGCATAGTTCGCCAAACTTTTCCAATTTTGTTGAACAACTTTTCCAAACTTTTTCAAGTCATGTCAGAAACAACTTTTCCAAGACATGACAGAAACAACAAAATTAAAAAAATTTGGTGAACTATGCGAAAAACTAAATCAAAAAAAAATAAAAATGGGGAAGCTATTAATTGAGTTGAGTTATTACCCTGACATGTCTTGGAATCTCATCAACTTCGTAAAGAAAGTAAGGAAACAGAGCGTAGAAGCCACCTAGTTGGTAAACCCACTTGTCCCCGTTGTGGGCAAGAAAGGCCCAAGAGGCTGGGATCCCATCAAATGCGGAGTAAGCATATATCCATGTGTTTTATTCCCGAAATAAAGAGAGATGTTGGATGTACTAACATTGTTTTATCTCGTTCTTGCAAGTGTTCATTGGACAGTTTATGCGTTAGTTTGCCTTGAAACAAGAAATCATCGGCGAAATTGGCTTGGAGGTTTCAGCAAAAGCTTTTGGTGACTGATCCTCATCACTCCTTCTGCTAGATCAACATCAAGCAACTCTTCTTCTAATGATGTACTACTCTGTCTAAGTGATGGAAAGCTAATGTAGGTTACAACGTGAAATGCCTACTACCCTTTGTCATGGATCTCGTATCATTTTGTTTCCAGAACTAGTAATTTTTCAGACTGCCTTTTCCTTTATGAGGTGATGCTGCTTGTTTTATGAGTTCTATTGTGAAGTTACTTAGGATTTTCAAGACCTTTTTATCGATTACATTTTGACAATGTGGGTACAATCATTTTTTATTATGTTCGTGGGGAAGGTGGAAGACCTTTTCGCACTTAATCATTAAAGGTAAGCTATCGTGGGAGTAGATGATGCTGATAAGCACCCAAATCATATACTCCATCCGTCCTAATTTCTTGGCCCCTTTTGGGAAAGCGGGTTTTTAAGGGGTGTGAAAACTTTATATTGACTTTTCTATTTTGCCCCTAAATCCAGTCAATATTACTACTGTGACCAAATTTGTGAGACTAATTTATTATATGAAAGTCAAAACATATTCAATATGGATCTTATTTGATAGATATCAATTATTTTTGTTATACAAAATTTTCAAAATCATAAAAACCGTTATAAAATAAAAGATAATAGACTAACCAATTAAGATGGGAAAAATACTTTTTAAGGATAAAATTGGAAAGTGACCCAATTTTGATGGATGTTTTTAGAAATGAGACAAATATTTTGGGACATCCCAAAATGGAAAGAAGGACCAAGAAAAGAAAAGATGTTTGCGACAGAAATAGTAGTGAGACAAATAAAGAAGAAAAAGCCATGTAAAAGCAGAACCACCGAAACAAGACTACCCTAAAAAATTCACATAGGAAGAAGGTCCTAAGACTTTTGAACTTTTGTGAAAACCTGTCTTCCAAGATGTCAACACCAATCCAACCTTTTCCTATCCGCCTATCCCAATCCAAGTATAATGAAGCGTCGACCCAAGTTGCATTCATTTTTGGGACTCCTGGGCTCCGAACTGCAAAATCCAAATAATCTATAATTAGTTCCTTGAAAACAAACTGAAATCACCTCGTACAAATCTTTGGTTGCAGAACATAAGTTAAGGCACATAAAACGGATACATAGGGGCGGTGTTTCCATGAATCAGTTCAGGATTTCATATGATTCAATTAAGTAGATTAAGCACGTGTTTTTCAACACAATGATGTAAATTATCAGCAACTACATCAGACAAACTAGTTGCCACAAAGAGGAGAAGCCAGCAATGTTTACACATTGTCTGCTTATGAGTTAAGACGTAATTCCTTCACATTTTTTATTTTTCTATTCTCAATCTCTCTGCTATCCTATGAAAATACCATAGCCCTGAATAAATCCGTTGGAGTTACAAGTGAGTGGCTTTAGGAATGGGAACTCACTCTTATTGACTAAGATTTGGATCCCAGCAGAATTCTATGAGGGATCATTGAACGTGAAAAGAACACCACCACCCGATTGAGGCATCAAGTAGTGCAACCCAATTCTACTTGACTAAGCTTGTGCTCGTCCGAGGAGGGAGTTCGCTTTACCCAACTCCATCTTTGATAACAAGGCAGAAAGCCCCGACTTGACATTCAACACTTTCGAATGAAGAGTGCCCTGCCATAGGAAGCACCTAGCGAGACTTTACTAAACAACAGAGGCGGCGCTACAGCTCAGGCAGGGTATGCAATTGAATACCCTCACACACAAAGAAACTACACATAAATTGTGCCTTACTCAGGGTGGAGCCACTACTTTGAACACCCCAGGCCAATATGCTTGAACACTCAACCCATAATATTTGGACACTTGTAACAATTCAGCCTATGGTAGAAGGAGAAAACCAAGAACGACAGAAATCACCAAATGACAAAATTTGTCAACTGGTACTAGTGTCCCCCCGGCCAAATCCTTGGAAACACATGTGCACTTTATACAATTTCGTATGTATGTGGAATCCACCACTTGGAAACTAATGACAGGATACAAAGAAATTAATAAATTAATAAAGAAATACTGATGAAAGAACAAGAAGCGAATTTATCAAAACCTGGGCAAAAGAATCACTCAAAGAATGACTAGGGTAAGTTGAGACCATTGTTAGCAAATTTTACAGCAAGCGATGCAGCACAGCTTGTCTTTCCAACACCTCCCTTTCCACCTAACATGGAGTATTTCCTCTTGGTACAGAAACCATGTCATCAAACTCAGTAATTGCTTCTACTGCAAGTAAAATGCATAAAATAGGATCGAAATCTCCTCCTACAACACAAGCAATGAAACAATAGACACTCATAAAAGAGAGGCAGTCAAAAGTTCAGGTTAACTTTTCCTAACCCAATTAGAATCCAAAATAAAGGGCAATGATTTCTCACTAAACTAGTTAGTGGATTATGCAAGGACCAACCTTCTATGGTCAAATACCTAGTCATTCTTATGGGAAATTGCTTTTTCACTACAATTGACTTATTCCGAGTATGGGAAAAGTTATTTGTGCTTGTGTATTTCCAAGCCAAAATCATAGGACTAGGTAGATAAAACCAAGTTGTATCTCACAGGTACCACCATCGGTTATGGAAAACCTTTCTAGTCATTATAGGCTACCAGCTACCTCCTCTGTTTGAATAGATCATATGTAACCTTCCTTTTTATATGCTTGATCAGCATTTTAAATTATACTTTCCCTTTGCAATTGCAAACCTTTAACCAAGAAACACATCCCTCCCACCTCATTCAAGATACATTGGCTATGTTTGGTTAGATAGTTTTGTTTAGTTTTGATGATGTCAGCAGGTGTAATGAGTGGAGAGAGATAGAGAGAGAAATGAGGGAAATGATAATGTCATCAAAACTAAAACTAAAACTAAACAGGGAAACGAACAAGGCCATTATAGTTGGACATGATCAACTTTTTTTGAGCTTTCTATTAGCTTTACAAGACTCTAATTTCCTTCACTCATTCTCTTCTATCAACAAGATCATCTTCAATCCTCAACTTATTTTTGAAGGATGATGAATCTTCTCTAATGAAAAAAATCGACATTCCCTGACTATCTCACTCATAAATCTCATATCAATTCCACTCTTCCTCAAAGCAAACAAGTTAGGAGTAATGCCAAAATAATAGGTTTTTAAGTACCAAATTCATCAACCAGAGCAATGAAGAAAGACCTGTAGGAACAGCAGGAGAAAGGAGAAGTTCTTTACTCTCTCTCCCCATCCCATTTAGGCATTTACCCAATGTAGAGCACAAACAAATAGAAAGAAAAATAAGGAAGATGCATCTCATTGTGTTACTGTCCATGTAAGTTCTGCTCAACACTTTCCAGACACCAAACCAAACCAAGTCTTATGTCCCAATCAATTGGGGTCGGCTACATGAATCCTTTTTCTCCATTGAGTTCTGTTAAGTGCTGCTTCATTGCTTAAACAGAGTATACTCAAATCTTTGCGTACTACCACATCTAATGTCAATTTGGGTCTTCCCCTCCCTTGTGCGTTTCTACCCAAAGCTATCATATCCACTATCTTAACTACTGCATCCGCTAGCCTACGATAGACATGCCCAAACCACCTTAGTCTATTTTTCCTTAACTTCTCCTCTATTGGTGCTACACCTACCACCTCACAAATTATTTCATTTCTAATCCCACCTCGCGAATTGTTTCATTTCTAATCACACGGTTCTCAGCTGCATCAAGAATAATTCCTTTTCGCTCCCTGTTCATGGGCATTTCTCAAAGTTCCATCAAGTTCCTTTCCAATCTCAACAACACAACTACTAATTGAACAAGATTTAACTCCTGTACAATCATGACGCACACTAGCACCAGTTGGCACACTTGACGATAAATTACCAAAGGATTTACCAAAACACGGAAGCAAAATTTTGTCAAATATAAATTATGAGTAACTCACTGAATTACTAATTACTAAAAAATCAAAAGTTCAACGAAAGTCACACTAAACCCAGTGAAAAGCTATAAAAAAATAAAAATAAAAAATCAAGGGAGAAAACATATTGGTATTGAAGATTTCACCTTGTAATG
Organism: Vaccinium macrocarpon; assembly: GCA_022606695.1. Taxonomy (NCBI): domain Eukaryota; kingdom Viridiplantae; phylum Streptophyta; class Magnoliopsida; order Ericales; family Ericaceae; genus Vaccinium; species Vaccinium macrocarpon. The sequence continues at coordinate 2,730,358 of CM040179.1, read as the reverse complement.
ATTTCCTGCACCGTTTTCTACTGACAGAAAGAGAGAGAAAGGTAGAGCTGAAGCTTGTTTTGGCTTCCCGAAGAGAAATACCAATGTGGGGTTTGGGTGAGTTGAGGAAAAAACTCGCTATCGCCATAGAATTTGGTGGATGGGTGACTCAAAATTGAAGGGGAAGACATCTTTTTTTTGCGCAAAGACAAGGTAACAAAGTTTGCAACTCCTTTCTTTCTGTCTACTGTCGCCTCAGCCTGATTGATGTTTGGTGATAGGGAAGGCAATGGAGTGGTTCGGAGTTGGATTTCAGATCCGCGTCTCCAAAACACCAAACACCTCTATACGAAGAAAGAAAGGGAGACAATACTCTCTCCCCAAGTTTGGATGGGTGGGGGTGAAAAATGGTTAGAATCAGGAATTATTTTTAACCCATTTTTGTTCGGGATATGCAACCGGATCTGGCTCAGAAACGATTTGTAATCCAGGCCCACGTTAAGCCAGCATTTGGGATGCCATTTTGACCCCCAGATTTGGAAGAAAAAATTTAGTGTTGGTAGTAAAAATCCGGGAGCACCCGGATTTAGCAACAACAGCCTCCCCTGTCATTAGCAAATCCGGGTGATTTTGGGAGGTTTTCAACCAAACAATACCCAAAAAAGGAGAGATTACCACTAAACCCAAACATGGATTTTTGTGCGAGAGAGAGAGAGAGAGAAGAAGAAGAAGAAGAAGAAGAAGAAGGAGAAGAAGAAGAAGAAAAGCCATGGCAGCTGCTCCTTTTTTGCGTGAGTGAGTGCATCTTCAACCCATCCTTCATAACTCAAAGTTTGCCTCCATTCCTCTATTTTGGAGGAAAACCTCTTCCTTACCCATCCTCCATTTTCTCTTCCATTTTGAAGGATTGTTTTTCACTCTCCAAATATGGAGGGTCAAAAAATTTATAAAGGATCACCTCCATTTTACTATTCATACTTGGTAAATTCCTCTTATGTCCTCACTTCCACTCATACAATAACTATATTTGAGTTTACATCAGCTTACAACTACCGCAAATAAATGGTGGTGGTAAAATATCATGTGCAACTGACATGTTTCTCCAAGTCAAAGCAAACAAATTGAAGGGAAGTAGTTGGAGATCACTGTGTATGTGAGAGTGAGAGACTTTGATTGCATGGGAATTTTCTTTTTGAGGTAGTAGTACCAAAGGGAAATTTTTAACCTTTATTTGCTATTTGAGGTCGTACAGATGGAAAAATTTGGAGGGAATTGAGAGGTTACTTTTAGAGGAAAATAGTTGAGGGAATTGTCTAGTGGTGATAAATTGGAGGTTAATTTTGGGGGGAAATTTTTAAAGATAAAATAGAAGTGTGTGGGTTGGAACTCACATGAATAGTGAAGTCCTCCAAATTTATTATTTTATATAAAACTATATTTTGGTCCTCCAAAATGGAGGAATGGAGGTGTATGGGTTGAAGATGCCCTAAGAGGAGGAGGGGAGAGACTGTCACTTTGTTTGGTTCACATTTCCAAAAAAATTTCCCAAAAGATTCTTTCCCCATCTCTCACCTCTCCAATCATTAATCACTTTTCTCTCTCTACTCATACCCTTTCTCCAATCATTAATTCTCATTTCTCTCTCTATCTCTTTCCAATCATTACACCTCTCTCTAATTATTACTTTTTTCAAAAACTCATCCCAACACTATATCAAAAAATTTCTTCTCAAAATTCTAAACCAAACACAGTGTGTATTTTGGTGGGGAAGGTCATGGTTAAAAAGACCAGAATCATAACAATGGTTGGTTTGAGTGAATTCAAAAAACTAGTTTTTTGGTTTTTTGCTATTGTCCTTATTCATTTTTTTTTTTTTGCATTTGTTGGTTTTCGGTATAATCCCGTCTTTATTCACAAAAGTTTAAGTTTGGACAATAATTTTATATTTTTTAGATTTCTCTTGTCGAGACAAGCCAAGAAACCACAAAAAATCGACCGAAAACCAACAAATGCGAAAAAAATTTAAATAAGGACAACCAAAAAAACCAAAAAACTAATTTTTTTCAATTTACCCAAACCACCCCTAAGGTCAAGCCCAACTAAAGTTAAGGCCTATTTTGGCTAATAATCCGGATTATGGATTATTGAATTATTCATTTTATCTTTATTCAATTTTTTTTTTGCATTTGTTATTTTTGCGTCAAGATTTTGTGGTTTTGAGATTCCTCTCAACGAGACGAATCTAACAAGTATAAAATTATGGTCAAACCAAATATTTTTTTGAATAAAGCCGAAATACTTGGATTATTGGTCAATAATCCAAGTATTTTGATTTTATTCAAAAAAAATTGAGTGTTGACCATAATTTTGTACTTGTTAGATTTATCTCGTCGAGAGAAATCCAGAAACTACAAAATCTTGACGTAAAACTAACAAATGCAAAAAAAAATTGAATTAAGACAAAACGAATAATCCAATAATCCAATAATCGGATTATTAGCCAAAACAGGCCTAAGTTGGTGTTCCACCAACCCAACTAAAAGTTATGGTGTTTGAAAAAAAAAATACTGGTTTTTTTTGTTAATGGAACACCCCTAATTGATCTTTTTATAGACCAAGCCCAACTAAAAGTTATGGCTCAAGCCAATAAAGATTTTTATATTTACTAATTGTTACATTTAATTTTACCAAAACAAAGGGTTATGAGTCAAAATATTTTACTTTTAAAGTTATACTCTCCATTCAAAATGAAGCCTTGATTCTCTTTTTAGTTATAAAAATTTTCACTTCGTAATTATTTTTTAAAATTGTTTTTCTGAAATTAATTTTTTTTACATGTAATATAGTTGAACTATTTTTATGTATTTTATTGTGTATTTATTATGTATTTATTGTATTTATAATAAAATTAATTCATTTTATTTATTAAATTTATAAAGTGGGGGCATTTCAGTCATTTCCCTTATATTCACTCTCCAAATCTCACTTGTCAAAAAAGTCATCCAAACACCTCATATATAAATCTACCATTCTTAGGAGGTGGGTCCATCCTCATTACAAATCCACCTAAAATCATTTGCGGTCACCAAACGGGGCCTTGGTGAGATTTGGTGGGAGATAAAACATTCTCCTTTCTTTTCTTTTTTCACCATTTAAGAAAATTCACACTCTTTTCTTTTCTTTTCTCACCCACTTAGCCAAAGGGGTTGTAAATCTTTTTGGGATCGGTATTCAATTACTCCTCTTGATAGGGATTAGCCCTTCTACATATATATGTAAAGTTAATTTTTGTATCCATTTTTATGAATTGTTTGGTTAAAATTTAAACCCCCTTTGGATGGAGGGTTTTTGGGAGAAAAGAAACGAAATCAAGGGTGAGGGTTTTCTCACCCCTATTTGGATTGCACAAGAGGCGAGAGAGGGAAGGAGAGGGTGAGATTTCGGAACACATTCAAAGCTCCAATTTGTATCTCGCAAAAAGTGGCGCGATTCCGTGAGAAAGGGATAAATGGATCGTTGTTAACTTCTAGCAACATGTGCGGTCCACCCCCTTTTCGAATCGTTGTCCTACTTGCACCGTTGTCTTCGTCTCATCAAGACGAAGTTATTTCTGTGATCAAAACTAAGTTTTGAACCTTTGATTTGATCGCCAGAAAGTTGCAAGAGATGAGAGAGAGAGAGAGAGAGAGTTTGGTCACCGGAATGGGGGAAGAGAGTTTAATTTCTCATGAAATTATGACACTGTAAGAAACCACAAGCCTTTATTTTCTTTTTTCACTAATAAGGGAGATCACACCTCTTTTTTTTTCTTTTCTCGTCTGTGTAGCCAAAGGGTATAGTATTAGCATTAGCATGCTCATTGGCGACAAATCATTTGTTCTGGTTTTCTGGAAATTTAAGAATATGTTGTTTTTTCCAGAATTAATCAAAAAGCTCTTTCAGATTCTAAAATGCCTATTCTTCTCAAAGATGAAATAAAAATGAGAAAATAATGGAGTTTATAGTAATTTTTTCTCAAGATATTTATTAATAGCAATTCAAAAAAAAAAGATAGATATATTTATTAGGAATTGTAGAATGTGGATTGAAAAAACAAACAATCTGAAAATTTTCCAATATCACGCGTTTCTATTAGTAGTTAATATGAGAGTGATTATGTTCACCCTCACTAGAACATTCCCCTTGATCTGATTGGTCAAAAAAAAAAATATATTATGGGATCCATCACAAACTAACACCAAAATTACAAAATGGGTTGTAGCAAGTTTGTTGCTCTCTTGGAGTGCCTTTTACTACTTTCATGATTTTTTGCCTATAGTATGATCTACTTTTGTTACCTCCCTTGAAAATTGTCTTAGATAGATGAAAACACCAATGGTTGTCTTTCTAGAGATTTTTAATAATTAAAATGGACATTTCGGATTCTTAAAATATTTTTTGGTACACACACTATTGAGTGGTGTGTTTGAGAAGTGTGTTCAAAAAGGCGTGTACATACTACGTAGCAAGGCTAAAAATAAAACAAAAAAGTGTGATCTAAAGTACGTTCATGGTTTTCCATGTGAAAATTATGAGTTCCTATTTATCTGAAGAACATTCTTAGAAACCAAAATTCTTTGAGGTTCATGAAGCTGTTAGCTAGACTTAAAAAAACAAATGACTATAACTACATAAATTGGAGGGAGTAGGAAGGAGGGGCACTATGCCAAAATTGCCCTTCCACATTTAATAACATTTTTAGGAATAGGAGATTCAACCCATGGAGATATGGTTGAAGAGTCATTCTGGCCAACCCTCTTGACTCTGATGTAGAGCTCTTGTCCAAGGTATCTACTCTCTGCATTCTGTGATCTCAAATTCCACATTCCTTGATTGTCCAACATTATCAGTATTGCTGTCCATGACAGTGGATAAACCTGCTCAATAAACCGGCCACCACAATCCAAATATGTCAACATTAGCCTACCAATTGTTATGCGATAGTTTTTTTTTTACTATTAAACATTTTGAAGTCCAAAAGTACGTTATGCGAAAATTGATAAACGTGACAATGACAATTCTTCAACAAGACATTCTTTGGGTGTCGTATTGAAGTATGAATTGTAAGAGGTAAGCATGTCAATGGGATTAGATTCTGACAAAAGTTGGGGTGAATCGAAATACGAACCGATCCATGATATGCCTAGTCGTGATTAGATATCATATCGATTGGTCTATACAGAAATGTGTATAACGTTTAATTTGTATAACATTAATTAACCACGCTCACCTGGACCGTGGAGCGAGAAATTGCATCAACCATGTTATATGTTGCCGTCTTGCTCTCATCCCACATACCGAATCCCATTCTAAAAATTGAATTCGAGCCATTTTTCATTAGAAGTCGCAACAAAAAAGATAAATAGCATATTGTTCTAAAAATAAAAATAAAAAGCACTTACCCAACAACAAAGAAATTGTACCCATCAGCATGCCATGTTTGGATGAATCGCATATTGTTCTGAAAAACCACTTGAACATACTCACGGTGCACGGCATCGATTACCGAAACGCCCAATTCAGGGCGACGATAATCGGGCGTGTTTGGAATTAATCCAGGCATAAATACATCACTAAGCTGGAAGTAATCTGCTAACTTCAAGGGCGTATCAGGGTACGAAAATGAGATTTGATTAACCGTAAACCGGAGTGTATCGTTAATTAACCCCACGCCATTGCTAAGAACCAGTGTACGGTTGATAGGGATGTTGCCGTAACGGTAGGAGCCCTGTGGATTTGGCCTAGCTGCTCCTACTGCTAAGTCCCACCTGAAAAAACACGAATTATAAGAATATAAGACATATTTTATGATAACTTTTCCTAGTGATTTTAGATTATGACAACTTAAAAGTTATAGATTTGTCGCAACTTTTATTTCTATTTTTAAACTAGAAAAAAGGGTTAATATTGTGAGGAGTATATCTTGTTATTTGGTTTCGGATGTATTTATCACTACAATACTTATATGAGAAGTAGGTCTTTTTATCGGATAACTCGAGGTTTAAATTTCTTCACTCTAGTACCCTCGTTGACTTCGGCTTTACTAATTTTGATGATTTTTAAACTTTCCCGATAAAGAGATAGACTCGAAACGACATTTATTTCAGAACATATATGTACAATTCACAGATAGGAAATGATGTACCTTATAGAATAGGCTTGCTCAGCAGAGTATATGTAGTCATACAACATGGGACCCATAGGTAGTGGGGCAAGGGGCACCCCTTGATAGCCGGAGTATCGGATGATACCGATACCCAACATTTTCACCGGAACAAAACGGGCGGAGGCAACCATGTAGTAGGAGGTGTTGCCGGAGGACTCGTCGTTATGCGCAGTGAGTAAGACTGAGTATGATTGGCCCACGTGGACGTCGAGATTGTCATAGTATTTCTTGGCAGTGTAAGATCCCTCGGTCTCCACCAGTTGCATTTGGTGGCCCTGAATTCTGAAGTTTAATGTTGTTTTCAGTCCTACGTTTGAGATTCTTAGCCTGTATGTTGCCCCTATAAAAAGACATAGCAACAACTTATAACACCTAAAAACAAAGCATAAGCTAAGCTTTAGTTTGGCCCATTTGATGGTAGAAGTATCGCCCAACTTCAGAGACGGAGGCAAGATATTTGATATTTCGGATCAAACACTTTAGATATTCAAGGGCGGAGCAAGAATTCAAGTGTAGAACCAGGATTTTAGTGAGAGAAAAAATCGGAGACTGTTTTTGTCCCTTTGTTATTTCTAATTAAATACACAAAACCTTTAAAATGGACAGGGGCAAATTAATAATTTTATGGCAAAAATTGGATGAAAATTATACCTATTCCTAATGAAAATTAGAAGGCTCTAGACAACTAGAGTCAATTGACCCCATTTGGCTCTCACTCCAGCCGCCCCTACCAGAGTACTAGAACAATGTCTTGAATTCCAAGTTGAGGAAAGTTTGTGGGATAGTCTAGGGCACCAGTTTCAATATCTTTTTTTTTTTTTTATTCGTCATTTTTAATCCATTACATGGGGGGGGTGAATCAGATTGATCCTCGGTATGCAGCCACATGACATCTAAAAGTTCTACTGCAGACGAAATAAAAGACCACTTTGCAAATCCCAATATCTTTCAATGCTACACATTTCCATGAGATATATCCACAACTAATCATATAAACTTGACTAATAGCGTCCATGACCAAATATATAGACTCTATAGAAATGCGTGATGTTGAAGAATATTGAGACACCACGTGATTTTACTCTAAGATCACACAGTTTATGGGGTAGTCTAGGGCACCATCATGTGGAGTCCCAATATCTTTCAATGTTACACATTTTCATGATACAAGTCTAAGCATATAAATTTGACAAATGGTGTCCATGACCAAATATATGGACTCTATAAAAATGTGCGATGGTGAAGAATTTCGAGGCACCACGTGATATTACTCTAGGATCACTGAGTAATTACTCCAGTCTACAATATGTGGCAAAAACTATGATTAGGAACAAAAGCAAAAAATTAATTGAAAACCATATATATATATATATCAGAAATGTTAGATAAAAGCGTATACCCTACCTTAAAATCTGGGTCATTCATTCTTATAGACCATAGTTAGGCTGTTCTCAACAAGATTAATGGGACAGAAGCTTAATATTTTGAAATAACAGGTTATCATGATAAATCATTAATTGAGATTCAAATGTTAATACCCAAATCCACTTTCCTACCGTATCCATCTTCTGTATAATTCTTTTTTTCTCTTAGCGCCGTTCCACATTTTGACGCGTGAATTAAAGAATGCAAAATCTTAAGTTCCAAACCAAACCGAGACTACTTGGCAAAACTCTTACAAGTTCAACTTCTATAACAATAATCTGTTTATATCGTAGCTTTCTTTTCGAAATTTATTTACTTATGGGAATTTGATTTGGGAATTCACCTGGCTCGAAGTCAAAAGTAGCTTGACTGGGCCCGAGCCCATTGATAAGGATTCCATCCGGCAAATCCAACAAACCCCCATTGTCCAGTCTTGCCCTCATATCCTGCATCAAATCTTCCCATTTATCAATCAATCCTAACAAGGTTTCATACACAGTAATAATCCCAATTTGCGATACAAAATGATAAGAACATCAAGACACAACTCCGAACACAACCTCTCATAAACACCTGGTTCCCACACATTTAAAGGGACTAGAAACAAGGAACTCGGGGACTCTTGTTGTCCCTTATGGATGGCAGGGCCTGCCGACCCGATCTCCTTCATCCAAAACGTGTTTTGAACGGCCCAGATTTGAGGGGTGCTGAATGGTGTATTGGGTATTTTAACTTGCCGCAAATCTAGCCCATCCAAAACATGTTTAGACGGCTGAGATTGGTCGGTAGGCCCTGGGGCGGCAGAGTCCCAGCCGGATCCAGAAACAAGAACATTGCTTACCTGATAGTCTGCATTGTACCAATCTCCAATAAGGACATCGAATTCTGCACGAGGCTGAGGGAATGGAACCGCGATTACTTCCCGGTTGTTCACCCGTACAGGACCGTAACCACCCGCCGCGTTTTGAAGGAGAAGGGACGGGAAGTAGAAGAAGCTGCCAATTTGATCCTTCAGCTGGAAACTGTAGGTCCAGTTTTGGCCTGGCAATATGGGACAGTTGGTCCCTTGCACTCCGTCTTGCCATGAATTCTTCCTCATCTGCACCCCGTTCCTGCATTTACGTTACACAAACAGACTAAGCCCGTTCTGTCCAATGGCGGATCCATCAATAGGCTGACTTGGGCTGTAGCCCAGGTGGGATTGAAAAAATGACATTTTTTTTAATGTAAAATTATAGTTCAGTAAATTTTAGCCCACCTCATTTTTCGTGTGGGTATCACAATTCATTCTAAATAAACACCCACCCAAAAACAAAATGAACACCTATTCAAAAAAATTACCCATAAATCAATCTCCTTTGAACAACTCAACGTGTCGAAGTCGGCAAACTTCTTGTAGCTTTTCTTAGGAAGATTTTTTCTTCCGAGTTAAAAAAGGGCTTTGGGGATAGGAAAAAGGTTAGGAAAAGGAAATTAAAGTCCTTAAAGTTATTAATATTCAAAACATAGGTTAGCCCAGGGTAGATTAGGCTTCTGAATCCGCCCTTGGTTCTGTCTAACTATTATTCATCGTGACTTTTGGGGTTGGGATTAGTTTTTACTAGACTGCGGTATAATTTTTACATCACATCCTTCGGTTCCGTGAGATGTATCGAAAAAGTATAAAAATATGAATAGAACTTGAAAAAAATCAAGTAAAATTTTCAGCGAGTATTAAGTTTCATAGCAATATTACATTTGCCACAAAAAAAAAAAAGAAGTAGAAGAAATAATATAAATCTTTGATTCACTTTAGTTGTTGCGCCCACTTTTTAGTATGAGCCACTCAATTTATTTTTTCTATGCATGTCCAACTTTTCTTTATTTCATGAATCATGATGAAACGTTTACAATTGTAAATTATAATTTAAAAATTGCTACCCGTTCGTGTTTTAAATGAGGGCTTCAGAATGTGTAACGGTAACTGTTGTCATCCAACGGTAGCGGGAGTATCAAACAATGCGTAAAGGATTCAATAGGAGCGGACGTGAATTTTTTAAATCATTTCTGACCATTTTTTATTTTTTATTTTATTGCAATCTTGAATCGAAGATGACCAGTACATAACAGAAAGAGACAACATGCATGCTATTTTTTGTCTCACTATATCAGAATGTAACGGCCGATAAGTTATGTAATGGCGAATTTTTAAATCCATAGCTACTCACATACCCAACTTGTAAAAATTTCTATATAAAAGTTCAAAAAACAGAGAACATCTTCAAATCTTAAATCATGCTATAAGACTACTGTGGATATACCATGTGATTAAAAAGGGTTCAGTCAAATTGTTGTGAACATTAACATTCACAACTTCGTTTGTTGTCGCGTTCAGCAACGGCCCTGGGAACTGATCATTGATCACAATCACCTGAAATATTATCACAACAACTAGGTGAGTGCTATAATTAAGAAAACAATTTTTTTAAATGATGCAAAATAATAAAGATTTTGATTAGCCAAAAAATCTGTACTAAAAAAAAAAAAAAAAAAAAAGAAGAAGAAGAAGAAGAAGAAGCAGCTTAACAAAGCAAAACAGTGTGTAATTATTTTGGAGTGTACCAAGCAACCCTATTTGTAGCTTCAACAACCAAAAAAAAAACTGTTATCATATAAGTCCGTAGCGAATGAACTTAAAAATTTGTATCATACATAAAAAACAGGCGTAACAGGCACAAAAAAATATACGTATCATCCTCCAAAACTATTTGTGCTATATGCTTCCAAGGTACACCATTTTCGTATCTTACCAAAAACAAAATTATGCATAATATATACTACACCAAAAGAATGCGTAACATTTCTATGGTACTACAGTATTATAGCTTTCTCCAAGCATTAGACTACAATGAAACAGGACTAGAACGTTGTATGTTATTTAACAAGGACCTGTTTGGGTATCCCGAGAGGAGCGCGTTGAGAAAACGAAACAGTCCAGTCCAAGAGTTGCGCGGAATCGGCAGTAACAAACACTGCCGATAAAATAATCGAGATCAAACGAAGAACAGTGGTTTTGATCCTCGGCTTCATGGCTGCTGACATTTTGGGCTACGAAGAAACAGAAACCATAACTTGGACTAGCGATTCAAGTCCACCTTTTATATATGTTATATGAGAGAGAGAGAGAGAGAGAGAGAGAGAGAGGGTGTCTACATGAGTTGAAGTTCTATTTGTTTTGAAATTTGAGCTGTCAAAGGGCATTTAGGAGCGAAAGGATAGGTTTGGTTGCGGCGAAAATGCCTCGTTTAGGATGCTTTGATTGGTAGTGTTTAATTGTTTATTTATTGGAGAGTACTTAGATTTAAGTATTTGTGAAACTATAGATTAGTGGTCAAGTACATAAACTACCCTGTAGTGTGTATCCCACGTAGATTATCAGAACCGTTCAATTTGTTCATGGTTTTAAGAGTTCTTGTAAAAAATCAAATTCCTTCGGTTATTGGTAAGGGCTTGAACGATTTTCGTCTCCTGTATTTGTCGGGATAAAGCCGAATGAATCGATCAAGCCTCTACCGTCATCCGAATTAGCTAATTTTTTAGAGGAGCTTATAAAAAAGTATTTTAAATAGATTAAAATTCTCTAATTATTAGTGTAGGACTAAAATGGGTTCCTCAAATGTGGTGTATATTTGGTATCCAACAATTTTTTTTGTAAACATATATAGTGTGATAAGCTATTATAGAACTTATTTAACAAAAACTTTTATTTTGGCTTATAGAAAGCTGCACCAAACTCGTCTTCAGTTATTTTAAGTTTTTTAAGTAAATAATCCAAATAAGTATAATCTTATAATTTAACTCATAAGTGATAACAAACAGCCTCTAAGATAAGTGTGATGTTTTTTGGATCAAAATTCTAAAATAGCACGAAAAAATTATGGCTACTCTCGACGGGTCAAATAAATTCCCTTGTCAATCCATACCTCCCATGTAGTCTACTTCTCTCAAATATGCATGACGGAAACGCAAATCCGATAGTGTACGTCCGGACCATTTAAAAGTGTTAATTTGAACAGTTAGAATTTTAAAGAAACTATGGGCTTGTTCGGATTGCTTGTTGAGAAGTTTTTTCAAAACCTCAATTTGAAATTTTAAAATAATTGACCTTTCTCATCTCACCCGGGCCCCACCCCACCCCTCCCCTTCCATATTCTGCCAACGTGTAATACACAAATACAACTCACCCACGCGTAATGCAATGGAGTGTACAACAACTCACCCATCACTTGACTTTTCAACTTTTTCTACGTTTTCTACTCTAGACTTGATTTTTTAGTGTACAACAACTCCAATGGGCCCCTCGCCCATCACTCGACTTTTTCTACTTTTTTATAGAAACTGTCTGAAAACATATCCGAACAAGGTCTATATCTTTCCTGGAAGATTTTTTCTTAATCCGAACTATCAATTGTGAAAATGAAAGTTGTGGAGCGCTTTATAGAACCCCGAGTCCTAAGCATGACAGAGTAGTCATTCAATTCAATAAGCAATATAGAAGAATATCTATCACATAACATAGCGCAAAAGTGATATATATGTGTATAATTATACCTATCTACATATCATCCTTATCTGTCTCAAAAACATAAATACCAGCCTACTTTTTTTTGTCAAACAATAAGATGTTAATATCTGTTCATAACTACAAAAGTCAACTTTCTTTTCATGGGATTAAACCCTAAACCTCACGCACCAAATGGGCACTACACAATAATTGGGCCGAATTCCAAAATTAAATATCAGTCTTACACCATAGAATGTTTTTTTAAAGTGACTAAAACACCGTCACATCTTCGTATTTAAGTGTAACTGATCAACAATTTTCGGAACATTTTGTCAGAAAAATATTTTGGATCAAAGTGTTCACATAGAAAATTAGGATATACAATTCAATTTAGTTCCTTTTACATATATGCTAAAAACTTTAGATAAACATAGTGATTGTGGCTCATAAGCTGTTCACTAATCGGCGGATCATTGAATTCGTTCGGTTATTATCTGGATTTGCATCGGAGATGGGCTACGGCATTTCGTAACATACAAACCACAGGAATCTGGCCCATTTTAAGGCTCATGGGCCTGTAAAACGGAAGTAATTATAACGGCCTTGGTTGCCAACAAAGTACTTGTACCTTTCTATATCCACATTTGCTTTATCACGAAAAATATGACTTACAAATAAAATAAAAATAGTTTTGAAATGAACTGACCTTCCCTCAGGAAATTCATTTCTAAGAGTTTTCTCTATTTCGTCATCTGTATTTCTTTCCGTTTTTTTTTTTTTTTTATCAAAATCGTTATTACCTTTTTTTATGTATATTGCATGCCTCTATTCAAAAAAGTAAAAAAATTTGTTAAAATGTTGAAAAAATTAACTAAGGACAAAAACTTTCACAATGCTATATAACTTGTTTATCTCAAAAACTTATTTCAAAACTGACAGTCAAATAGGGCAAATAGTGTTTTAAATCTAATCCTACAGTTCTTCCTTGTCAAGTATTGTGAGCATGACCTTGTTGACCGTTTTTAACAGTTGTACCTCAAAAGGGGAGAGAGAGAGAGAGAGAGAGAGAGAGAGAGAATAAAAACTTTGGCGAGCTCGCGATCTCACTCTCTCGCACACGCGGAACTTCACCGGCACGTGCGAGCTCTAGCCATCTTCTCCGACGACGAGTGTTAGACCATTGACATTGCCTCGATGAGACTTTCAACCTTCTTTGGTCAAATCAATTTTACAATCACTCCTCCGCGAAGCTTCAGGATCTCCTACCTATGGCGAGGTAATCGTAGCGCCTACCTGGCTTTGGCATAGGAAATTTGTTGGTCTCGTTTTGATAGGTTTCAATCACTAAATTGGCGTCGCTGGTAGAATAACGATGTTGTTGGAGATAGTCTAAAATATGAAGAGTCTGGCTTTGCACACCCCCTGACAATTGTCCCCCGGCCCCACCCCACCCTCTCCCCAAAATACCCCCCGCCCTTCTCGGTTCCTTTTTTTTTTTTTTGGTTTTTTCTCGGTTCCGGCCCTTTTTTTTTTCTTTTTTTCTTTTTTTCCTTTTTTGGGTTTTTAATAATTTCATTTGGTTTATTCAACTTTATTTATTTAATTAAGACGATTTTAATAATTTTATTTACTATTAACTTTATTTGTTTAATTACTCATTTAATTTGGTTTATTTAAAGTACATTTGCAAGTAAATTATTTTCTTAAATTTGCATTTAAATTTCACTTTATATTTAGAAACTTTATATTATTTTAATTAGTTAATTAAGTTGTCTTAACAATGAATAATAAATAAATAAACTTGTAAAAGTGAATAATAATATTACAATCACGTTTTAAAGTGAATAAATATTACAATCACGTTGACAAATGATCAGCCCTAATCAATATTGCCTCCAAATTGTGGTCCCGGCACGACACTTAGTACCTTGAACCACAAATCAAGACGTGTGTCATAACTTAAAGCCCATCCTTTAGCTTCATTTGATGCTTTCTCCCACCACCACATTGGGATGGGTGGTACAGGGTGATTGGGGCGCAAAAAAAGTTGTACAAAGTGATTGTTAATACGAAGCAATAATTTATTTCATGGCGCCATCTGACCGAATTAGACCGATCTCGCGGGCAAATTGAGTAAAACAACCTCCAAAGATTCGCGTCAAATGTGTGTAGTACAATGTTGTGCAGTGCGATGCATAACTACCCCCAAACTCATACAAATCCATCCATTTCAGATATGGAGTCAGAGGGCATCCAACATCTCAGTGACTCTAGTATCTCATCTGCCCTATTTTGTTCTAGATAAACCGCATTGTAGAGATATCTATTCTGATTAATTTCTTCGATAAGATCATGTCGTACTTGAGCCCAGCACTCCTTAGTGTCATAGATTTGCGCGGCTATTGCCTTGAATCCACAATGTCCATCAACTTTGACGTCTACAGTGTGGGACATATACTCCTGAAATTGCCAAGGTAAATGTTGAATGTAGTGGTTGTGCTCCCTCTCCCTATCCGTTGTCTCCCTTCCTGCATTTATCCATTTCCATTTCCCTCTCAATGTAGATGCAAAACACAGATGATGATGACGATTTTTTTCGCAGGTAAGATGGTATGCGCCGCCCACTCGCCTTCGCCTTTTCCTGCAGTCGACCTTTGTGTTTTGTATTATACGATGGCCCTCGAACACTGTTGTTGGATGGATCTGCCATATCAACAAACCTGCCTATCATATGCTTTCGCATACATGGATCCATCCCCTACAATATGTCAACCACACGAGATGTCTCGTCGGCTTGTTCTCCCTCGGCATTAAACCTGTCTGCATGCATAGAGAGCCTACTCCAATGAACGTGGATACTGGATAGCGGAATTGGAATGTCCATGGTACGGTGATCCCTCAGATCGTGCATGCATGGCAACCCATGTGACGTTTTGATCGAACAACCGCAACTGCCGTTTGGGAGGGGGTAGGCTCTACCCGTGTGACGTTTTGATCGAACAACCGCAACCGCAACCCGTGTGACGTTCTGTGAATGTATGTATGAAGTAGCGGGAGAATTAAGAAGATAGGGTGTGTGAAGCGTAAGAACGAGAATGTAAATAGATAAGGCACGTGGGGCGGATCAAAAGAATGTCTGATAACGAACACGCCAGAAAGTATTGGGGCCAAGATCAAAAAAATGCCCGATAACAAACACGCGGTAAGGCGACGTGGGCCGTGGATCAAAGAAATGTCTAATAACGAACACGCCAGAAAAGACGTTAAAAATAGGGATCAAATAAATGCCCCGATAACGAATACGCTGTAGTTATACATTGGGGCCAAGATCAAAGATAGGCTTATAACTCTAACACGCCAGAATGCACGTGGGCCAGGATCAAAGTAATCAAGTAAAACAAAAATAAAGTAATTTAAAAATGAAGTAAATAAACAATATTTAATAATTAAAAGACAAAAAAAAAGATATTAGAGCATATTATAAAAATATTTAAAGAACGAGAAGATTTATTACATATTAGAAAAACAAGATATTAAATAATTCAAAAGGAGAAAATAACATATTAGAGATTTCTAAAAAGATAGAAAAGAAAAATTATATTAATAAAAGATATAAATAAATATTTAAATAAAATAAATGAATTAAATAAAAGAAACTATATAAAAAAAAATAAATGAATTAAATAATTAAATGAATTAATATAAAGAAATGAGTTAACTAAATAAAAGAAATAAAGAAATAAATTAATATTAATAATAAAAATATATATATTAATAAAAGATATAAATAAATATTTAAATAAAAGAAATGAATTAAATAAAAAAACTAAATAAAAGAAATAAATAAATAAATAATAAAGTTAATGTAATTAAAAGAAGAAAAAAGGATTAAATTGTAAATAAGAGTGGGGCCGGGGGCGCGGGTTGTGGGTGGGGGGACGCAAAGAAATTTGCCATATGAATCAACGGTAATGAGTGAGTGTTCATTTTTCAAATGGAAGCGAAGCGAGACAGTGGCGAGTTTTGGAGTTTTGCTCGGGACTTTGACAAGAAGTCTCGTACGGAGAGCCGGATGCTGTTAGACAAATAAGGAAAAGCGGATCTAAGAACCAATAATCTATGCAAAATGCAATAACAGTTACATACAAGTGGTAAAGTGAATCGGTTCAATGCATCACGGGTTTTCCTATCGAAACGACCGTGTTACAAGATCTTAAAATACTAATCAGGTTGACTTACATTTGCATGTTACGTCCTACGAGGACGAAACTTCTTAACCACCGTCCATTCAGTAGGAGCATAACACGTGTCAGTTATTTAGTAATTGTCTATTCTGAACTCCTTTTAAAATGTTGTCTGGGCCACACAAGCCACATGCATCTTATCCAGTTTTCCATTGAGTTCTTTTGTTCCCCGACGCGACGCCACGGTATGGTGAGTCAGCATAAATAAAACCAAGTCGATCCAAATGGGGTCCCGCAAGTGGGCATTAAAATTAGGGGTATTTCAGTTTGGATGACAGCAATTTTCAGAGAGAATGAGAATGTGATGTCTTCTTTTAATTATTCTAATGTTTGGAATAAATAAGAATAGGAATATGATTTCATACTTTTCTGATTCCGGCACTTGGAATAGTCAAGAACATGAATGTGATTCTTGATGACACATTCAACTAGAAATCACATTCTCAAACTGAGCGAAAATTTGATTCCTCTTTTATCCCATGTGGTTTTCAGATTCCTGGTTCACTCAATAAGAAAAGAAAATGATGATTTCAATAAATTTTCAAAATAATTATTTTCTACGGAAGATTAATCAATTAATCCAAACACTGTAATGAAATTTCCTAGTAATTACTCCCTCCGTCCCATACAGTTTGATCACTACGAAACTACTTGCAATTTTCAAGTTAAAAAATAAACGTGCCTACAAAAATATTTTTTTAGTCAATATAAATCTTGTTTAATAGATCTCATCGAGAACTTTTATACGATGCAAAAAAATTCAAGAATTATTTTGGTAAATATTTATTTTTTAGTTTAAAAATTACACGTAGTTTCATAGTGATCAGACTTTATGGGGCAGAGGGAGTACATTCTTATTCCTACCTAAGGAAATTTCTAGGAATTTGATTTCCGGTAATCACATTCCTATTCCTACTCAAGACTTTAGTCATCCAAACACAGCCTAACAGTGAATAAATTAACATTTCACACTTTTCTACGTGATGCATTGCAAGGGCATCTCTAGTACACTACTTAAAAGAGTTCTCTAAAGTACCCTAACTAGTTACCTAAGAAAAACTCAAAATATGATCTATAGTGCACAAAAATTGACTCTCTAAAATCCTAGATGGCACCCCTCATTACCTAAAGTTCACTAAGTGACTACCTAAATTTGGAGAGAGACTTAAGGAGAGAGATAGAGAGAAGGGAAGGAGAGGAAATTTTGTGAGACCACTTAGCATCCGTCACCACTTAAATGGGTCACACTCTAAAAGATAATGAACATTTTTAAGGAGTCTCATTAAAATGCATTCCTCTTTAACTACCTAACTTAGTTCTTAAATACAAAATAAAAGATTCCCCATACGCTTAAGTTATTACTTTAATAAATATTTTTCGATAAGACACTGTAGACGCTTTCTAAGAGAATAACTAGTCTTAGTTTTTTGAAAAAAAAAAAATTCTTATTAGTAGAACACTCCCTTAGTCCACTGTGATTTTTCAAAGTACCTGAGAGTTGATCCAAAAACCTGTCTGTAATTTTCAAAGTGGATGACGAAATCTGAACCGACGACAATTCAAATCATTTTCCGAACACGATATGCTTACATGACACATTCAGTGCTCTTAAAACAATGCAGATGGTGCCGCGGGATGCTTCAGGTAGTTTCTTCGAACCAGGGGCGCAACGTGCCATGCGAGAGTCAGTGTCAGTCCAATGATTAGAGATATTTACTAAGTAGAACTCGTCGTGTGTTTTAAATGTATCAAAAATTAATTCAATTAAATATCGATAGATGTTTTATCAAAACATTATTATCTTGAAATGTGTAATTTTGAAGGGATTGGAAACATTAGATCAAAACCATTGCAACAAGTTAGATGTGTTAATTTACCCCTAAAAAAATTATGTGTGTACTTATGATACACCTATCGATATTCGATCGAAATTTAATATTTCGGCTACAAGATTCTAACTCGACAAATTTCTAAGCCAACATCTCTCGATTGTCACAAAGATGCCGCGCAAAGATCCACCAAAAAAAAAAAAAAAAAAGGTTTCGTCACAATATGCTGACTCGGCATAATGCCAGATCCAAAATTGAAATGGATGTTACACGATATGCTGACTGAGCATAATGCAAGATCCAAAATTGAAAATGGATAAGGCTACCGATCTCCCCTGACCCTAACCACGGTTTAACTAACGTCAACTTGTCCTCAGTCTCTCCCTACAAATACTCTGTTCATCCATGTTATCTTCAACCTCAAAACAAACGAAATTCTTTACAGCCAAACAAAAACCAATCATGTTTTCATCATCCATTTCTCTCTCATCAGCTCCTTTCCTCTCCACCAAATCCCCCCTCAATGCCACCACGCCGCCATCCACATCAGTCACCTTCCGCCCACCACGCCGCATCTCCGCTGCTTACGCCACCTCCGAGAGAACAACAACGACAACACCCACGTCCCGCATTTCCACACCAGCGTCGCTCTACGATGTCCTCGGGGTCCACGCCGGCGCCACGTGTCACGAGATCAAGACCGCGTATCGTAGATTGGCTAGGATTTCCCATCCGGACGTCAGATCCAACGGCGGAAAGGACGCGTCCTCAGACGAGTTCATACGGATCCACGCTGCGTATTCCACCTTGTCCAATCCCGAAAAACGCGCCGACTACGATCGGAAAATCTTACGGCGGCCATCGTTTTCCATGTCGGCGGGATTTACAGGGCGCACGTGGGAGACTGACCAGTGCTGGTAGCTGAACTCCTAGTGACTGTTTTATGAAGTTAGTTGAACTCCTAATTAACTGTCGTATGAAGTGCGGCTTTTTTTTTGTTCCTCTGCTACACAGAGTAGAAGATGTATAGGATGTTGGAAGTGTATTAGCTTTGGGTCGGATTCGAACCCTTTGATCATGTAATCAAGACGCATTTTTTGAAGTCTGAAATATATATCTCCATTTTATGGAAAAATGTCTTATGAAGATTGTTTACGATGTACTTTTCTTTCTTTTATAACTGTGTTTTGCTTTGTAGAGTTAAAGCTCGATCGTAATAGTTGTAGCTTTGTTTAGGCTTTCACCCGTCACCGACGTTTTTTCCTATGTCATAGTGATATCACATTAATGAAATTTTCTCTCTATTATCAAAATAAAAAAAATAAAAAAGAAAAAGATTGTTTTGCGAGGCTTTGTACGTTAATTGAATTTTTTTAATATATATTTTGAACCAGTACATTATTTGTTCCCTCACTTGAATAATTGAATTAGCTTCGACATAATGTGATTTTGTGAGTGATTGAAGAACTTATTGTGAAGAAATTGTATTTTGAAGATGATAAGGCTTTCATTTATGGATTTTTTTTTGCTCCCTCTTGAAATTATATATAGTATTAGCCAAAAAGGACTTTCCATCTCCCCTCGCTGGAATTGTTGAGAACCTAACTATGGGCATCGATATGCCTTCCACTGATCGCCTTGTGGGCCTACTAATCGGTATCACTCAAAATTTAGGATTTAGGATTCTAAATGAAAATTTAGATAATTGGATTAAGCATCTATGATCTCTATATGCCATTGATTTTCGCACTCCACCTTGGAGTGCATATGGTAATTCTTAGAGTGCGAAAACCAATTTTATTTTTAAATGGATATATTTTGAAGATTGTATTTTAAAACGGTACATAGTCCGATCATGTCTTTGAGACGATTGTATTTTTCTCTCATTATTTATTTCAAGTAAAATCATATAAAAATAAAATGGGCTTGTTGGTCGGGTCTAAAAAAATAAAATTTTAATTGGGGTAAACTTGAACATATTAAATGAAGTCCAATTATTAATGACCCGGGTTGAGAAATGCACAAATGTCATTATTATTTAGTATAACTCTGACCCAAACCCGGTCCAACCCAGATGCTCTTAGACAAATGAGAAAAAGCGGATCTAAATAATCTATGCAAATTAGGACAAGTGGTAAAGTGAGGCAAGAGTATCACTTATATATATATATATATATATACAGTAGTCGGTTAAAACCGTTAAATGCATCAAAATTTAGTCCGTTTTCCAGAAAAAAATTTATAATGCTTTGATCAAATATCATCAAATTAAAATTGCGGGCTTTTCCTATTCAAAAAGGGAAAAGTCTATGGGTACATCAAATTTTGTACCCCATTTGCACACCAACTGAGCTGGCAAGCTGAGTGGGTTAAAATCTAGCCCCACCCACACCCTTTCAGCCATTTCAAAATTCTCCCACAAAATGCACGGCAATCCCTAGATCAGTGAACCCATTTACTCTAAAATGTCCCAAATCAATTTGAAGGCTGTAATTCACAATCATCTCCAAACATCGTTCCCTTGTCGTCGACCATGGATGCCAATCCCATGTCTACCCACCAGCAACACTGCCCCATTTCCGGCCACCAATGACGCCGCCCTCAAAACACCATTGGCAAACTCTACAAATGCATCAGCTCGTCTCTCTCAATGACCCTAGACTACAAATGATTGAGCTAGGTCCCAACCTTCTCTCTCTGAAACTCCCATTTCTCACCCCCCTATCTACCAAGAACCACTCCAAATAGTGGATAAGCTTTGTTACTCAAAGAATTTGAGATCTTTAATTTTCATCATCTCAGTATAAACTTACATTTCAATACATACAAACTTTTAAAACACCACAATTACAAACGAGCAATGACTTATATTTCCCACTTTTGCCCTTTATTTGTGCAAGCTCTCCTTGTACGTGTTTGATTTTTTGGGCTTGGGATTTATTTTCCCGTGGCGAAATGATAGTGCAGAGTGAGTGAACATGAGAGAGAGAAGTTCGGGAGAGAGATTGGGTGTCGTCACTGGTGACCGGAGATGGAGGTGGCGTTCATAGTCTACGGTGAGAGAATGGCCTTTGGAGATGATCGTGAATGGAGCCTTCTAATTGATTTGGGTCCTTATATAAAATATGGGTTTACTGATTTAGGGATTGCAAGGTATTTTTGGGGTGAATTATGAAATGACTGAAAGGGTGTGAGTGGGTCCAGATTTTAACCCACTAAACTTGCCAGAATTTTGAAATGACTGAAATGGAAAACAAAATTTAGTGTACTCGTAGACTTTTCCATTCAAAAAGACCGTGTTAAGTGATGAGATCTTAAAATAATCAGTTGACCTTCACTTGTCCTAGGAAGACGAAACATGTTAACCACCGTCCATTAAGTAGGAACGTAACACGTGTCAGTTATTTAATTGTAAATCCTGACCTCCTTTTAATGTTATGTGGGCCACAAGCCACATGAATCTTCCGGTTTTCCAGTAAGTTCTTCTGTTTCTCAACGCGATGCCACGGCATGGTGAGTCAGCATAAAGCCAGGCCGATCCAAAATGGATAAGCTACCACGCTGATTCATTATTCAGTGTGTTTGTTTTTCTCGCCATTTTTATTCTCACATGCTAGCGTAAGCTCCACCACGTATTAAAAGAGAATTGACGTCTTCTAAGAACAATTGAAAAAAAATTAGAACATACCGTTGCCTTTCGACCCCTAAACAACAATCCAATTTGTTCTTTTTTTAAAGATTTTATGAAAGAGTGGTATTGGATTTGGACTCGACCGGATCATCTAAAATCTTGACCGTCCATATAAACATTTATTCCTACTTGTTTGGATTCATTGGTCTAAAATCTTTAACCCTACTAACTAAAAAACTTGGCTTCGCCTCTGTTTGAAATTTATCTTGCTCAGCTCATTTTGAGCTAGTCCATAACAGAGCTTTGCTTTTGCGAGTGGGTAAGATTGGTTCCATGCGATTTTTTAAAGTGTACATAAGCTGATTCAAAATTTTAATTTTGAATAAAGTTTCCAGTAATTATTAATTTTCAAGATGAATTACCGAAATTTGAATAAATTGGGTCCATCTTACAAAAGGATCAAAAGAACAAAAAAACCCCGAAGACAATTCAAATCATTTTTTTGAACACGATATGATATGCTTACGTAATTATTCAGTGCTCTTGAAACAGTGTAGATGGTGAAAAAATGCCACATGATGTATCAGGTTATTTCTTTGGTAAATATTAGGGTAATACGGCCCCGGACGATCGACGGGCATTTAATCCAATCTTTTAATCCGCGAAGTCACGATTTTTAAAAATACAATCTGTGGTCCTGACCAAAAGTCTCACTAAGCTCGGCTTCAATCCGATCCACGAAGTCACTGACGGCTCCAGCTTTTATCCACCTGACATACATGTTATATCGACATTATTATTTACTTGCGAATGTAATTTAAGATAAAAATAATTCAAGAAGATCTCAAAGTACATTATTATTCAAATTCTATAAATACTAAAGACACCACAAAGCTCACAAACACAAGTAGCTTCTCGTTATGCCTAATTCCTATTTTTAAACTAAAGACATCAACTCAAAACAATAGGAAATCAAAGAAATAAATAACCCGTGATTCACTTAGTAAGATGCCTTCGCTTGGAATCTCACACTAATGAGTCATCAATAAAAATACACATCCAAGTTTTGAAAGAGATCACAGTTTACCACCTAGTCTGTGTGGTAGAAGTTTGTGTAAAATTATGTGTGTGTATATAGATATATATTTAAAAAAATTATATATAATAAAAAATCTCACTGGCCCGTGATCGGTTAATCCACTGTTTTAAATCAAAATTCATGTCCCACCGATCCACGGTTTACTATTTTTTCAATCCGGTGTCCTGGACCATTAATCCACGGTTAAAAATCCAAAAACGCGACGGACGGTTCGTCCCCCGGACCGGATTCACCTGCTCACCCGCTTTTTGTCTTACCAATAGTAAATATAAGACTTCGCCTGGCTGATCTCAAATATTCGTGGAAATTGATCCCACAAGCCCAAATTTTAGGAAAAGAAAAAGGATATGAGAGGAATAAATGAACCGGCCCAAAACACGCGTTTGGAAAAGTTTCGATCGCGGTACTGTATCGACACTTGCATTCCACTCCGGCGATCCAAAAACTTTTTCCATTTCTACCCCTCAAATATCTTTCTCAACACAATATGCTGACTCAGAACAATGCCAGATCCAAAATTGAAATGGATAAGGCTATACCATTCTCCTACGCCTTAACCACGGTTAAACTAACGTTAGCTTTGTCCTCAAGCGCTCTCTATAAATTGTCGCTCATTCACTGCTCAACCTTCCATCTTATCCTCAATCTCTAAACAAAAGAAATCGTTTCATCCATACCAAAACCGATCATGTTTGCATCGTCTGTTTCTCTCTCAACTCCTTTCCTCTCCACCAAATCCCCCTTCAATTCCACTCCTCCGCCGCCCACATCCGTCGCTTTCCGCCCACCACGCCGCATCTCCGCCGCTTACGCCACCGCCGAGAGAACAACATCGACATATACGTCCCGCTTTTCCACAACAGCCTCGCTGTACGATGTCCTTGGGATTCACACCGGAGCCACGTGTCACGAGATCAAGACCGCGTACCGTAGATTGGCTAGGATTTCGCATCCGGACGTCAGATCCAACGGTGGAAAGGACGCGTCTGCAGATGAGTTCATTCGGATCCAAGCGGCGTATTCCACCTTGTCCGATCCCGAGAAACGCGCCGACTACGATCGGAAAACCTTGCGGCGGCCATCGTATCCAATGTCGACGGGGTATTCCGGCCGGCCGCGGCGCACGTGGGAGACTGACCAGTGCTGGTAGATGAAAACCTGATCAATTTGGTCGAGATTTTTCGTTGGTGTTAGACTAGGCGTTTACTGTATGTGAATTGTGCAGTGAGAGGCTTTTTTTTGGTTCCTCTCTGCAGTGAAGTTCTACATAGAGTAGAATATGTATAGAATATCATGTATATAAATGTGTATTAGCTTCGGGTCGAATTCGAACCCTTTTTGAGTATGTAATCAGACGCATTTTTGAAGTCTGAAGAACTGTCAACGTTTTATGTAAGATTCGCATTTTTAGATTAAAGATTCGCATTTTTTATGTATCTTCTCTTCAAATTATATATATATATATATATATATATATATATATATAACTTCATTTTGATATAGGCCTTGTTTGCTCCACAATGCATCAAGGATTGAATCCCCAGCTAATAACTAATCCAGGTTATGTTTGAAAAGGGTTTAGAGAACCAGTTTTGAAGAACTAGTTTTCCAAGTGATTTTCTAAAAAGTGACCCATGGTGGGTCCCTTTAACTTTTAACCCCCATAAAAAAAAAATTATCAGTATATATATATATATATATATATATATATATATATATATATATATATATATATATATATAACTTCATTTTGATATAGGCCTTGTTTGCTCCACAATGCATCAAGGATTGAATCCCCAACTAATAACTAATCCAGGTTATGTTTGGAAAGGGTCTAGAGAATCAGTTTTGAAGAACTAGTTTTCCAGGTGATTTTCTAAAAAGTGGCCCATGGTGGGTCCCTTTAACTTTTAACCCCCATAAAAAAAATTATCAGTAAAGACAAGTGAGACACTGCAATATGTGTTGGTGCAAGAAGAAAGAGACCAACCATGAACTGACACGTATGCAGAGTGAGGGAAATAAATGCAAGAAGAAAGGGAGTTGTACTGAGGTCAAGAAAAAAAAAAAAAACAAGAAGAAAAAACAGAAAACTGGTTTGAAAACCAAACAGAGGTCAGTTCTCAAGACTGGTTCTCAGAGCCATAACCAAACAAGGCCTACGCTAATAATGCTATACTTCATTTTGATTCTTCACTCCCTTTTTCAAATTATGACTAATGTTCTTCATATATGTTTATACAATATATATATATATATATATATATATATATATAACTTCTAACAATGTTCTTCATATATATTTTTACAATAAAATATAACTTTAAAATTGTGATTCAATAGTGATAAAATTAGTACCATTAAAAAGATATTAACACTAATTTTAAAATAAGACCAATATTGAATATCTTTGGTTAATTTCAAAAAATATTAACATTCAAAGGAGGGAAAAAGAGAAATAATTGGATTTTAAGGGTATTATTTGCAAAATAAAGATAAAAATAAAGAAATGTGGACTTTGTGGTTGGAGTTTGAGGGAATAGTATTGGAACAATTACCATTAAGGTCAAAAAACAAGTATTTATTACCATTAAGGTCAATCAATCTTTTTTAATTATCATTAAGGTCTATCACTCTTTCTATTTTTGGGTTTAGGATTTAGGATATAAAGTTGAGGCACTTTCATAAGATTATGGGGGTTTAGGAACTTCAATTAGGGTTTTTGGGTTTAGACAGTTAGGGTATCATATTGTTTTATAGGATTTTAAAAGTTTAAGCACTTTCATAGGGTTTGGAGGTTTGGGCACTAAGGGTACCATACAGTTCCATAGGGTTGTCAAAGTTTAGGTATTTTCATACGATTTTGTGGGTTTAGGTACTTTTCATATGTTTTGTGGGTTTAGGCACTTTCATATGGTTTGAAGATTTTTAAAATCTAAACGTAAATTAAAAAGAGGAGAGAGAGAGAGAGAGAGAGAGCGCACGCGAATGGGATGAATTATATTGTCAGATTTTTTGGCTAGACTTAGAGGTGCATTTCCGATTTTAAGCATGGAGTGCATGGGAATTTACATCTAAAAGGTGGAGCGGCTGTAAATCCCTCAATAGTATTCCTACCAAGCTTATCAATTCCGTATCGTACCAGCCGGTATGTACTGGATTTTTGAGAAACCGGTAACCTTACCCTCCAATTCCATCCCGGATCTAATATCGGAGAATGCTGGTGATTCTAGTTGATCTCAGACGAAAAGCCAGTAAGGTCAATATTGGCCAGTATTTTGCACTGAATATTCAAAACACACACACACACAAAAAGAGAGAGAGAGAGAGAGAGAGAGGGAAAAGACCTGTTGCCGAAAAGCTCTTGGAGACCAACATTAGTCTCTATTTTTTTTTTAGGGTTCACATTTGGATAGGTTATCACAGTTTATTAGTGCAAGTGTGCAATTTCTTGTACTAGGTTGGGCCAATATTTTTGAGTTGAGCCATAGCATGCTAATTTTTGGGGGGTCTAGTTACTTGCTAGTATTATCAAAAAATCAATATAAAAAATATATTTTGTATAATTTAATTAGCCATCCTACTTCAATATTTTCCTTAGGATGCCATCCTATGGCTTTTGAATCTTTATGATTCGATTCTGTAATTTGAATTTGGACCATTATGCCCCTAGTGTGTATTTTATTAGTATATTATATAATATTACTATATTATGTCATTGTAGTTTATGATCTTGCAAATCTCGTTGTCCTATTTTAGTGGTATTAATTGGGCAATTAGTTGTGCTATAAATCCGGGCAAGCAATCAACGAGGATTACTAACCAATATCATCCCAATCGTCCTGTTTGAATACATTTGTTCCCATTTCCATAACTTTGGTTTTTGAATTTCAAAATATCCAGTCATATACTAGTGTGATACCTCACCAAATATGGTGCATTGATTCAGCATATTAATCTCATTGGAATATCCTACAATGGACTAGTTATTTTTCCACTCAAAACATGATAAATAAAATCACCATGTATGTATTTTATTGTCGTTTTACCATATTGACTACTTTATTTCAAATCAATTATTTTCCTTAATTAGTGAACATTGTTTATTGTTTTACCATAATGACACAGTGAACATTTTTTTTGTTATTTTACATTGTTGACTAATTTGTTACAAAGAACATGGTTTATTGTTTTACCATGTTGTTTTACCATGTCGGTTGGTTCATCAAGTGGATAAGACAATAAATGGTTGGTTATTTCACATAGTGAATATGGTTAAATGGTTTACCATATCGAAAACTTAATTTATTTTAAATCGATTATTTTCCTTAATTAGTGCACATGATTTTCTGTTTTACCATAAACATGTTTTGTTATTTTATGGTATATAAAAATGGTAAATTGAACTCTCTTGTCTTTAGCAAAAAATTTAGTGGATGAATGCAAAAAAATTAGCACTCGGTGAACACTTAGCAAAAAGTACGTATGAATATACCATGAACAACACGAGAAATTTCTACAAATAAAACATGTAACTTGAAGTAACTCTATACGCTAGTGTACCATCTACATAAATTTATGATATATTTCTGTAAATCATCCACAAAATCAAAATTTCAACAACATTAATTTACCATGAAAAATCATGGTAAATTAATTTTCCTAATTTATTTCAAAAAAAGAATTCAACTGAACAACCAAACCTCAGCCAAACAACAAAAACCCACAACCAAAACACTACTATCCTTGATTACGTTGATGATCCCAAAAAAAAAAAAATTCCTTTATCAAATTAACAGAGGTCAAACCCCAAATAGAAAGAATGGGTTAGATCATCCATTTCCATGTAAGTCACCGACTTTGGATCGGAAAATCAACTTACGAGCCTTTTTTTTTGTGTGTCTTTTTTTCGTTCAACGATTGGGGTTTCACACCTGCAAGGTCCCGGTTGGTGATAGTGGTGGTACGCCGGTGGATGACACAACTTGCTCGTTGCCATTGGGGACCTCAATTTCTCCGTCGCGTCCAACATTCGCCGTCGAAATAAGTTGCTTCGGTTTCTCACATTCGGGATCACAGTTTTCCTCTATAAATGGGATGGCGAAATGCTATGAATCTCGGTAATAGGGAGGTGGGCGCATGAAATCCAAAATTCGATTTGGGATGAGATGAGATTAGATTGGGTAGGTGATTTTTTGAACGCCAGAAAAGGAATAAGAAGCGATGAATTTGGGGATTTCTTTGAACATGGCTGAGAGAGGTGGGATGAGAGAGAAATCGGGGGTGGTTGGGACGGTTTTGGTCCTGGGTTTATCTCAACGTAAAATAAGGAAGGTGGGATGGGTTTTGGTATGACTAGCCTTCCATATTACTCCGTAACCGACCACTAATGTCAAAAGTTTTTAAAAACTGCCCGATATTAGTGGAATGTAATAGCATTAATTTTCCAACAGTTTGTGGGATGGGGTTGAGGACTAATAACATTTGCAAAATATGTTATTAATTTCAAACAAATTTAAAAATGGGAAAAACAAAAAAACAAGGGCTTTTTCGGTATTATTTCAATCTCAAGATGAATTCATAAACATTCAAAATCCATGGGATGGGATCCTAAGGATCTTATTTGTTTGAGATGGTGAATTAACTCAAATCATGCTATGATTTTAAAAAAAATGTACATCATGGTATAAAAAATATATTTTGTATAAATTATGCTATAAAAAATATATTTTGCATAAAATAAGCAATAAAATATATATTTAAAATTATATATAATGGTAATTGCGCTAAATCCGAAACAGTACTTGGCACCACCTGTACTGTACCAGTTGGAAAACCGGTACCCAAGCCGGTACGGTATTCAGAATCTTGATTCCTACTCATTTCATATTTTTATTTTTCAAAATGAAGAATTGGATTGTTAATAAACTCCCTAGTTGGTAAATATTCTTGGGCCTAAAACTGGCTTTGGGCCATGTGTATTAGAAATATCAACGCACTTGGACTTTAAAAAGTCTACAACCTCGTCCCATAGCCCATTCCCAAATCCCAGTCAAACACCTTCATTCCCAGTCAAACACCAATCCGGCACCGCCACTGCGAATGGCTCACGTAATTCGGCACCGTCACGCCTACTCTCTCTCAATTCTCCACAATCTCCTCCGCTCACGCTCACCACTCCCCGCCGTTGAAACTACCTCTCAACGACTCTCCTCCACCGCCGTCCCTTACTGTCGCCGCCGCCTCCTCCGCTCACAAGGTCTCCTCAAGCGACCAGATGCTCCCCTACCGTCCGATTTGCGTGAAAGGACAAGCCAAGAGTCGGATTCCGATGCGAAGAAGAGCAGAAATGAGAAGAAGCGCGAGGCTCAGCGCGCTGTCCGTTGGGGAATGGATCTCGCCTCCTTCTCCACTCCTCAAATCAAACGCATTCTCAGGTACTTGCAACGAATTCTCCCTTCCTCTAACGTTCATCTTAGATAAAAAGTATGCAATTATAAGTGAAGAAGAAGAAGAAGAAGAAGAAGAAGAAGGGTGAAGTGTAAAAGGGTGAAGTGTAAAACAAATTGAAATTGAGATGAATCCGATTTCTCATTGGGAAAATTATTACAACAACTGTCTTGACTGTAAACTAAATTACGATTGCACCTCCCTACAGCGACAGACGCATTAAGTTGTATCTTGCGGAGGCTCGAATCCCATGCATTGTTACATTGATAGCAAAATGTACACAAAATACATTGCTACTTGCTATGCTAGGTCCGAGGAAAGTTTTGAAATTTTAGGGATTTTCTTGCACGTATATAGATTTTTTTTTTCATTTAGGGAATTTTCTGTACCAATTCTATATAATTTTTTAAATTAACTTGAACTTCTGTTCAAAAAAAAAAAAAACTTGAACTTTATAAATACTAGTATAATATGTGAAAATATTTAGAGATATGCAGGGCCTGGCATCCCTTGTATCCACGGTAGTTAAAAACCTACGATACTTTTTCTTTTTTTTTTTCTCTTCCTTTTTGTTATAGATATCCCACGATAACACAATAGCGATATTACGATACATATGTGTTTCCTGATTCAGTACATATAAAGGTCCAGATAGAGAAGTTAATACAAAAACTGCGAATGGCTCACGCAATTCGGCACCGTCACTCCTACTCTCTCTCAATTCTCCATAATCTCCTCCGCTCGCCCTCACCATTCGAGTGGAGAATGGATCTTGCCTCCTTCTCCAGTCCTCAAATCAAACGCATTCTCAGGTACTTGCAATGAATTCTCCCTCGGCTCCAAAAGTTCCTTTTAGGAAAAAAAGTACGGAGAATTATAAGAGATGGAGAAGAAGAAGAAGAGAGGTGAAGTGTAAAACAAATGGAAATTGAGATTAATCCGATTTCTCATAGTACAAATTATTACAACAACTGTCTTGAGTGTAAACTAAATTACGATTGCACCTCTCTACAGCGACAAACGCATTAGTTCTACGTAGTGGGGGCTCGAACCCCATGCATTGTTACATTGATAATAGCAAAGAGTATACAAAATACATTGCTACTTTCTAGGTCTGAGGAGGATTTTGAAATGTCTGGGATTTTCTTGCTCAAATATGGAATTTTTTTTTTCATTCAGGGAACTTGCAGGATCAATTCATAGAATTTTTTAAATTAACTCAAACTTTATAAAAACTAGTATAATTTGTAAAATATTTAGAGATATGCAGGGCCTGGCACCCTTAGTAGTTAAAAACCTATGACACTGGGTATGTATCCCACCACATATCTTTTTTAAAAAAATAGAAATCCTACAATAACCCAATAGCGTATCGTACGATGTGTATCCTGATTCAGTACAAATAAAGGCTTGAATAGAAAAAAAGAACCGTACTCCAATTTGTGTTTTTCCATATAAAGGCTCTTGTTTTCTTTCCATGACCAATGGAGCAGGAAGCCTCAATCTGATAGACTTAAAATTTTACTTCTTAAAAACTTTGTTTTTTAAGATGTGCATAGTTTGTTGGTGATTTTTTGGTATAACTACATATTAATTATATACTAATTATGGTAGACATGTTTTACAAAACACAATACGTATCCCGATATGGTTTTTGATATAAAAAAATGATGCATGATACATATCCCGATTTGGAAACATTGTCCGCCCTTGCCTCTCTAAATGAATTTGTAATGAACTCTTGTAGTTAGCTGTTGTTTCTACCTAAGAAACTTGCATAAATACCAGCTCTCTAGCAGAGACCATAACTGACTTCCAGCTAGAGCTTGAGCTTGAATTGCGTGTCCTTTGCTTAATCTTCATGGTCCTTGTTCGTTGCAGAGTGTCCTCGCTTGAGCCGGAGGTGTTCGAAGCCATCATGCTAGTAAAGGTGATACTTCTATACTTAATGTTGTTCGTGGATGTGCTGTTTTAGGATGTTTGTTTGAATTGTTGTGGGATCTTTGTTTGTGTGGCTTACAAATACAAGGTGTTTGTTATTTTGCTGCAGAGATTAGGCCGTGATGTTAAAGAAGGAAAGCGGAGGCAGTTCAATTTAATAGGTATGCAACTTGAGATTATGAAAACGACATTCGGTTAATAATCACGTGAGTCTTTTACATTTGGAGGATTGTGCAGATTACTTTTAGCCTTGGTGACTTTTGTTTACAAACAAATTCCCAAAACCAATCGATAGGTTGGAATAATTTGTTTTGTGCAAAAAAAGACGAGGCAATTGTGGTGTGGTTCACTTTTATTTCTTGGTATCATTGGATCGTAACTCAGCGAAGACTAAACAGAGGCAATTGTGGTGTCGTTTGAATTATTTTGTTTGTTCTTCTTTTGGCTCGTAACCTTTATATTTAAACTCTGCGGTACCCTTTAATTGATTGTTCTTACTGCAGAATTCATACAAGTTGGCAATGATAATTATTACGCGATTCCTACGACAGCTAGAGATAACTCGATAGTTGTTCCTTTTGAGTTGATTTCTGCCCTATTATAGCCGTCAGTCCTTTGAAAGACGTCTACGACGCCCCTTTGTCAGAATGAAATTTCCCAACTCATGGATTTTACGAATCTACTATAGCTCCCACAGGCAGAGATTAGACTTAGTTATAGTGAGCCAATGATCATCACTTTATAGGCGCTCTGATAAGGAACAAGACGTAGTATACGTATTTGATCCTGGAGGATGTTTATCTCTTCAGTTCCTATTAGATTTAGTTGTTTTTAGGATTTAAGTGTTCTAGCTATCATTTAGAAGAGTCTATTTAAAGGACTTTACTATGTTTGTTCTGGGAAGGGAGTTAGAGATGGACTTCTAGTATTGGAGTGGATGCCTTCGCAACCCCCAGATGTGGATTTCAGGGTTCCTTCGGTGCGTATTTCCACGGTTCTATGTTTTCTTTGTTCATCATCCTGCATCAAGCTCACAATGACATATCTTCCTGAAACTTCCAAACTTCATTTTGGTCCTGTGGCTCCTGCCTTAACAAGTGCCTATTGTCCTTGTCCCAAAACATAGGAGTACCATGCTTCCATACCATGCAAGATTTGTCTAAAAAGTGTCTTATATGCCCTAAAGACCTGATCGATGGAGCCTCCTGTGGAAAACTCATTGTCCACAGAAAGTACAAATTATGGCTCAAACATCTGGTGATGAGATTGTTCTCATTCAAGCTTTTGTAACTGTTTGAGAGATTGTGTACCCCACGTTTCCACACATAGTTGAAGTAGCCTGTGAATTCAGTTTGGTGATTATATGTAATGTGAGTTGTAGGGCAGAGATCAAATTCTGCCCTTGTGCACTTAAATATGTATTTATGGTAGAGGTTATTTGAAGCGACAACTTGCATATAGTATTCACGTGCATTCCCATGTCTTTTCATCATAGCAGGACTAGAACTGGTTGCAGTTGTATTCTCCCTCATGAAATCTTTGCAATAATTAGCTGCTCACCCATCGAAGATGAAGAACAATGAGTTCTTGGTAAATAATGTTAGATGAATAAAAATATGAAACACTCCCAAATGTAAAAGATTGAGAAGGAAAGGATGATTGGAGTATTGGACAATTTTCCATCATCGAATGGACCCATTTGTGGGATACAAATATTCGAACCAAATTCTTCCTAAAATTTTTATTTCAGGGAAGGGACTCTTACCTAGTGGGGGCAAACTTTCATTGGGCTTGGAGTGTTTCATTTCATTCATTCGAGACCATATGAAACTATTTCAGTCCATAGTGCGTATATATATTTTATTTTGTTTTATGTATATATCTTTTGTTTGCTTTTATGTACCGAATCTTTGGATATCTATTACATTTTAGTTGGTCTCCTAACTTCTCAAGACGTAAACCTGGTAAGGTCTAATTATAGCTGATTGAGGGAGTGGGAGGCACCTGATATTTAGAAGAGTTTGAGCTAAGAATTTGAATTTGAGTTTAAATATTCGATGTCCGTACAGTTGGCTATATATTCAGCCACACAGCGATTTCACCATATTGGGGGATCACAGGGTCCGATGAGTTATGAAACCAAACACAACCCATCAAAAGGGATAGATTAACTGTTTAGGTTGGGAAATTCATTAACGCTAGTAAATATTGTCCATTGTGCAGTATCTTTAAAGGTTCTTACTTCTTATTCCATTGTTTATTGTATTTACGAGTTTCAATGTATAATTTATGTGATGTCCAACAATTCCACGTTCAAATGGAATTAAAGTTAGCCCTTCTAATCTTGTTAGGAAGACTACTAAGGGAAGCAGAGCCTGAATTGATGGATGGTTTGATTCAGGCTACAAAAGATGGGGACCAGCGTAAGTTTCAGGCTTTATCCGGTCCAGAAACATTGGTTATCAAAGAGGATGATGAAATAGTAGAAGAAACCGAAGATGAAGATGAGGTACATCACTTGTATTTTTGTTCTTTGTTGTCTAGACTGTGGAATTTTGCATCAGATGAGTGGTGACTACTGAGCTAGTACTTAACAGTTAACGTATGCCACTTCTCAGCTATGTAATCATTACTCTTGGTTGAGATCTTAAAGTA
Organism: Vaccinium macrocarpon; assembly: GCA_022606695.1. Taxonomy (NCBI): domain Eukaryota; kingdom Viridiplantae; phylum Streptophyta; class Magnoliopsida; order Ericales; family Ericaceae; genus Vaccinium; species Vaccinium macrocarpon. The sequence continues at coordinate 2,696,357 of CM040179.1, read as the reverse complement.
AAACCTTGGGAAAGCTTATGAGAGGTCTCACTTACCTTGAGAATTATTTGCAGGGTCCTCATAATTACATTGAAAGAGCAAACAGATGGCTTGATGGCCTGATAAACAGGGATGTTGATATTAACAAGGAAATCTACTCGGTTCATGATGTTGATTTTGACCGTCAGGTGAATTGAGATATTGTAATCTCTCTCCCTTTATTTTGAAATTTACATGTCCATGAACTTTTATATGTGATTGATTCTTTGGAGAAAGCATTATGCATACTATAATATCTTCTTCTTCCTTGTTGTTTAATTTCTATATTTTGTTGTTTCGTGCTGTTTGGTGTATGCTAATAGCCAATTTTTGGACGAGGACATAGTGTAATATGTTTTTTTTCTTTTCATAAATCATATCTCAAGTAAGGGTCTTAATTACCCTCTCTCAATTCCCATTTCTGAAGTGAACCGCAAACTGTTGCGGCTTTGGATTGAAAAATCTCTAGCCTCAAACCCCAAAATTGGCATTATAGGATTAGCATGATGGTCTACTATATTAAAGACGTCCTCCAATTATCCTCTTCTAGATGATGATAATGATGATAAAGGATTTGCATGATGGTCTACTATATCAAAGACGTTCTCCAATTCTCCTCCTCTTGTTCTGATAGCTTCCAAGGCTACTACCCTTGGATTTTCTTGCTAAAACTGAGCATCTGTTTTCCTTTCCTCGTTAAAATTTGACACCTATGCTGCTCGAGTCCAGTTGTTTCCTTGTATTTTAGACCTCCCTTAAGACTTGAGGAACTGGAGAGCTGGTTGTTCAACTACCTAAGCCAATACCAGAAATCTAATCTTGATGTTAGGTCATCATGAAGCTAGCATGGGTATCTCAGTCAGCGCTGGGCCCAAAGTTTTTGCCATACTGGCCCAATTGCAGGTTTACATGTAATTTCATGACACGGTAATTACAGGTTTTGGTGTGATCTCATCAAATGGTAAACTCTGATTACATGCAAAGGAAGTCCTTCCAAGTCCAACAAACAGTTGCATTTGAGGTCATTATGTTAAATCTTTAGCTTCTTGTCAAGTCTTGAGCTAGTCACCTCCAATTTCCGACTGAAGATAGGTGGTGGAATTACAGTAAACTCTGTTTACATGCAAAGGAAGATGATCCAAGTCCTACAAAGGTGAGCACTGTTTAGTTCTAGTGCAGACTTCGAAAAGAGTGCTAGGATGGCCAGCTTGACTAAATTCTGCACCTGTCAATTCTTAGGAGGACGAGGTTTTAGGATATGGAGCATAGCATGGGTAGACTAACTTGATAAATATGTGAAGATAATTATCAGGAAATATAGTTTGACGAAGGAGGAAGGCCATTTTCGCATTCAGGCTTTATGTTCAGATTTAAGCTTATATGCTATTAACATATTCTCGGTATTTAGTGTAGTTTCAGTCCTATACTCCTATATGGTTGAGTCTTTGTAGGTCTAGGCCGTGCTAGTCGGGGTCCATGGTCAACGGCCTTTTTGATCATGTGTGCTTTGTTTTAATTTTAATAGTCTGGCCCAAGTTATGCCCTGGACCACTTTCAAGAATATGCAGCTTCACTTTTGACAACAGTACTCTTTTCTATCCTATGCTGTGTGTATGTTTCAAGTTTTAACATGCTTGTTGATGACTGTAGCAAATATTGCCATGCATTCCACTTTTTCAACTGCCAAGTCCCTGATGTGGCTTCCGCCAAAAAAAAAAAAAAGGTTCATGCTTGCGATGCCTTTCTGGATATGTGAAGTGTAATGTTTCATTGATTTGTTTTGTTTATCATATTGCACCTAGCACAGTTTGATTGTTTGTCTTTATGATTGCAAAGAATAATTTTCTCCGGCAATTCTTCTAAATCTTGGCCTCTGTCAATTGATTCTTAGCGGTCAGCTGAAAAATCATACATTTGGGATCTCTTCCCTCTGCAGTTATCCTCTGTAAATACACAACCTTTCGTTATGTTTCAAATTTAGCTGGAATATCTTTTGACTTCATCTTTCCCTGCGACTTCTAAACTAGATGATTGCTGGCCATTAAACAAAATTGAATCCATATCCGTCTGGGTTCTGATTATTATTATTACTATTATCGTTAACAGGAATTGCGCAGACTTGCAAGGGAAGTGCATGCTAGGCAAGAGCAACTAGTCTCATCGGAGGTGAATAGTGGAGGAGATGCAGCACTAATTGCTGCCAAAAAGTCTCTCGCCCATTTTCTTCGGACCGTTTCTAAGCAATTACCAAGTGAGTAGAGTATCTCAATATTGATCTTTCTTTCGTTATTTACCCATAAACCTGATTAGGAAAGGGTATGTGGTGGTTTGCGAGTGAATGCCTCGTAAGTTTATTGGAAACCCACTGGCATTGTAAAGAAAGAACGGTAGAGTGGATATGCAATGCATCGACCTCTTTAGAAATGGGGAACACAGATAAGAAGGTGTCATGTTGTAAAATATACGACTCTTAGAAAAGTTTTAGTGGCAGTTCTATTCTATAACAGCAATCACCCATAATAATGGTTAAATTTGCGTATTGGGCTTGCCGTTTGCATCTGATGTGATGAAAAATTGAGTCGTGCACAGCACCCTTGTTGCGGGCTCCTTATCAATTGTCCTCTTATGAAAGGAAAAACAAAAGAAAACAAAGTGAAAGGTACATCTGTTTCCGGCCGGGTTTTCTTTGCTGATGTTAGCTGTTTTTAGACCTTTTGGTATGTGCCAAAAACTCCTAAATGATTGAATGTTATGGAAACATGAATCGTGCTTTAGAACGGCAGGTTGGGATTATATCGCTTTAGCAGGCCTTGCTCTACTGTTATCCTAAATTGTCAATTTGTCATGTCATCTTCATGCGTAATCGCGCTTGGCCGTCTTAATTACTGTCAAATTCAACTTAGGACAATCGTCATAGAACTTGTTTCAAATTTTTATTTTGATAATGTAACATCAATGGTGAAGCGGAATATTGACAGCTTTGATTGCCTTCTGAGCTGGTAAAGACGTGTTCCGTTTTACTCCTGCATGAATGGCCGTGGGATTTTGAGGGCGCACTGCAGCAGTGTAGTGCGGCCAAACGACGTAAGTTTGCCTGTATCTAAAGCTATTTAGAGTGCAATTAAATGGATTCGGGGATCCTGTAGTGCATCTCTGCACTACGGGATTGTAGGGCGGCCAAAACTACGTCGTTTTAGGCGTGCAAAGGTTTAGAATTCACAAAATTTTCTCTCTTTGGGGATTATGCCAAGTTTAACATTAATATTTTTATTTTATTGTGGGCTTTTTAAAAATCTAGAAAATTGTTTGTGACTTTAAATTTGTACAGGACAACATTAGTTCATAAAATTCATCTATTTTGTAGAAATACTAGTTTTTACAAAGTGTCTTTAGGTACGGACATTCACTAGTACTATTGTAAGTGTGTTTTTGTGAGAAACCCCCTAAATATAACGAGTGGCATAATTTAGAATTTCTAAGCACAATTGGCCATTTACAAATCATGACTCTTATTCTTATACAATGTAACCCCTTCTCATCTTGAACCGACATTAGTTTTCGGTTTTGCAACATTAGTTTTACAAAATCAAAAGAAGCTCAAAAATTAAGAAGTTTTAAAATGTGTTTAATTGTAGACTTTTTGAGGTTTTAGGGGGAAAAACTTCTACTCTTAAAAAAAAAAAAAAAAAAAAACCAACCCCAATCTAAAATAAGTGAATTTTATGTTCACTTATAGAAGAAATAAAAAATCAAATTTAATTTTGAAGAAAATAAACACCCACTTAAAAATGCTCACATTTTGGAATTCAACAAATAAAACCATGTTAAAATGACATAGTTTTGAGGGATTAAGTAGTGGCGTTCTCTTTCACGCCCAAAATGACGTAATTTTGGCTCCTCTACAACCTTGTAGTGCGGAGGCTCATTACGGGAATTTATAGTGCGCCTCCACACTTTTTAATGTGTTGTTTCGTAAATCTAACTTATTAAAAAGATATCATCATTATACTTTTTCCATCAACTTTTACTTTCACTTTTTAAAATCATCCTCCACTTTTATCCATTAATTTTTTTAAAAAAATTCTAAAGTCAGCGTTGTCGTTAAGGTTTAAAAAATGTATTGAAATGTGTAAAAAAATGTATAGAAATGCATAAACATGTGAAGTGGTAGAAAGTACACTGGATTGTTTTTTTTTTAATCTTCTCCCTACCTTATTGTCAAACCAGTTAGCTATGAATAGAAAGACCCATTAAGAGACAACCCAAAATGAAATAGTGGATTATAAAAAATGGATGGGGGAATACTAGTTTAAACAGTTTCAGATATGGCCAAGGCTATGTCTTTTTGCCGCTCTACAACTCTATAGTTGCTCTAACGCATCCCAGTACGTGATTTTTTTATTTTTTTATTTTTTACCCCAGACCATTAAAAATTTCCATTGATGCTACTTGAAAGTAATAAAATAATATTGAGTTTACCCATTTCTTTTGTTATAGCTTGATTTTCCAACATTACGGATTATGAGCTTATACTTTAGCTATGTCATTGTCAGCCCTCCATCTTATTTGTGGTCCCAAATTCCAATTTCTCCGATACAGCTGAAGATTCCCATAGATATTTTAAAGCCTCCCTTGGTAAAAAAAACCAGTTTTTAGTTTTTTGGTTTTTTCATTTGTCTTTATTCAAAAATTTTTTTGCATTCGTTAGTTTTGCATTAAGATTTTGTGGTTTATGGATTCCTCTCGACGTGACGAATTTAACAAGTATAAATTTATGGTCAAACCAAATTTTTTTTTAATAAAACCAAAATACTTGAATTATTGGCCTCTCATCGAGAGAAATCTAAAAACTACAAAATCTTGATGCAAAATTAACGAATGCAAAAAAAATTTAAATAAGGGCAAAATCAAAAAACCAAAAACCAAAAGCTTTTGTAAGACAAACTGTCATTGGCAAGCAAGCAAAAGGTCTGAAATGTCATTTTCTTGCTAACTAGGGCTCTGGCTGTTAATCATTTTTGCTTACTGTAACAAAAGGGTTCGGTGTTGGTGCTGTGCACAGCATGCGTGATGTGCATGATCCTCGTTGTCCGTTCGGCAATCCAATGGTTGAGATTGAAGCTGAGCCTTACAACATCCTCGCCGTTCATTGCAAGATTCTATCTAGACCATTAGATCGCCGGACGAACAGCAAGGATTGTGTACAGTACACATGTTGTGCACTGGTGCACAACACCAACTCTGAACCCGTGTTACAAAAGGCCTGACGCTTTCTGAGAATATTATATAGTAATATCTTCTGGTGCAATTTTCCTTTACCAAAGGGTTTAGTGTTAATAACCCGAAGGGTTAGTCCAGTTAGTTGGTGACTCGGTGGGTTTGATCCACATCCAATTTCTTGTGGATTCCCCTATTTTTGGAGTTGATAGCGTACCTTTGACGCGGACGGGAGAGGAGAGGGGAGGACATTAGTTAAAGTGTGCGTGAGTTGATCCGAATACCCTGATCATGGGAAAAAAATGTATTATTGATATCCCGCAGACATTAAAGTTGATTAGTCATTAGTGGTCAAATGTGGTGTGTCTTGTTATTGTATCGTGAGGGATACTAAAATTTTAAAATGATACTTTGACAGAGTAATGACAAATGAACTTAATAATTCTAAATATGAGAAATTATGTAAATTGACAGAGACAACAATGTATGGCGTGGCATTTGAAACTAGAATTAGTCTCTTTTACTCTTGCTGTCTCAAGTTTTTGAATTTTTTTTTGTAGTCTGTCCTGTCAATTTGGTCAAGTTGTAACCATACCACTGTCAAGTTTAAATTGAACATGAAAAATTTTTTGAACGGAAAATTGAAGATGATTTAAATACTTATTCATTTAGTTTAACAAAATTATCTTTAGTGTGAGACAAGTGAGTTAGAAAATCATGATACTTAGGTTCGGTATAGGGGGCAGACCCGACGGGTGAAGGGATGAAGGGGTTGTTTGGCCCCTGCTTGCCCCTCAATTTTCTTGTTATTTGTAGACCCTTTTGGATTTTTTTGTAAAATTACTAAAGAGTGGTCTTCACAAATACCAGGTCAAATTGGTAATTCTGTGTCTATCACTGCTTTGGTAAATTCTCATGTATAAGAATAAGAAAAAGGAATGCGTAAATTATTTGTTTTAAAAATGCTTAGACGACTTTTGCATTGAATGTCTTCCATAATAAGCAGCGGAGCCAGAAATTTCCTATACGAATTGACAATAATAAATAATAAAAATACGCTCTCTTTAAGATTTTTCTCATTATGCTTTTTAAATATTCAAATATTTCCAGTATTTAGTTAAGTTTTATGAAAAATAATGAGAAAACTTTCAAGAAACAAAGCAAGGGGTTGTTCTTCAATGGATTTTATCAAGATTTGATAAAATGAAGTCCTTGATTTAATCCATTCGTGAAGACATTTGATAAAATCTTTGGATTTTTGCAATTTTTGCAAAAATCTACTGATAAATTGCATAAATATACAGATTTTATCAAATGTCTTTACGAATGAATAAAATCAAGGGCTTGATTTTAAAAAATCTTGATAAAATCCATCGAAGAACAACTCTTAAGATAGATTTAAGAACGAAGCTTGACTTTATTTACAATTTCAAAGATCAAAATTGTAGCATATATTTCCAACCCAATTGTACATATCTAAACTTCTTACCAGTGAGTATACAGAAATTTGTGCAGGGGAGCCGCTGTGTAAAATGTTTGTAAAAAGAGTTTTTTTTTTTAAGTACAGATTTGGATAATTATTTTGTGCTGCTACTTGCAGTATTGGCCAACCCAAAGAAAAATACTGTATCAAGTAGTGGGAAACAGGATAAGATAGGCCCCACCAAAAGCTCACCAGACCCATTGAATTGAATGATATGCTATTTTTTTGAATGGCTTGAATGATACTATGCTATAATGACATGTTAGAAGACAAAAGACCAACTAGGATTTTCCCACCATCCTCCAATTATCAATTGTGCACAAGGAAGTTGTCATTTTTACAAGTTGAATATTGAGAGTGGAATGAGGCAACTTGAAGGCCTTCGAAGGCTCCGTTCTACCAAGTGACTTTTTGGTTTTTTAAGCCGTTCACTGAATAGAAAATCTTATAGTGCAATTATTAAGATAGTGGAGTGTAGAAATTGTAATAATTATTAAAAGCTTTTATGGAGTGTTGTTATACATACTCTGTCGCATCCTTGTATAATAGTAATAATCATTCATACTAAACTATAATTCCTATGAGATGTGGCTTTCTGCTTATCTGGTTGGTTGGATACATTGGCTTCGGAGAGGTCTAGAGTTTGAGGATATTGAGAGACTTTGAACTCCATGTAGGTGTTAACTCACTAATTCCTCTCTGACTCCTTACTGATGTATAAAATGTTGGCATAAATAAATAAAAATACAAAAATATAAATTCTATGGAGTGCTCTAATATCTTATATCTACCTCATTCCAAACTCATAAAAAAATATTTGAGACAAGTCACAGTAACTTTGGCCGTGGGATTGACGTGCTTTTTTTTTCTTTTTTTTTTTTTTTATGAGAGGAGAGAAATTTCGTTAACTAAGGCCAAATACAAGGGGCAGTATCAAAATACAAAACAAGCAAGGTCTTAATGTCCAATAACAAAACAACCAAAAGCAAGCCAAACAAAAGGAAGCATAAATCAGGTGATGTCCTGAGTATGCTGATCTCCATCCCCTATATCTGGATGAGCTGTCTGCGGGATTGACATGCTTTGAATTGTTCTTTTTTCACCCGGGGCACAGTAGTCAAAGAGATCAAAATTCGACCTGATCACGAAATTGACCAGAAATGAATTTAGTATTTACCGAAAGAAAACATGGCTAATTGATTTTGTCAACCAAATAAGTAGTTGAAAGTTAGCCAAGAATGACTGCTTTCAATCTGCCAATGGAAGCCGCCAGCAGTTATTTACCGAAAGAAAACATGGCTAATAGTGTTGTGTTTTGGATGTGGGAATCCTGTAAAGTAATGGTGCACTACAAAATTGTTTGCTTGACAAAATGACTTTTGCCCCTGTTTAAAAATTGTTTAGTTTGAAAAATTGTTTGTTTACTGGGTTAAATTAAGGCCACAACTGTTTGTTAGTTTTTCCTTTATTTTTGGTTTTTGACAACATAGCCCGAAATGGGATGAGACTAATCCAGCTAGGGCCGACCGCTAGAACCAACACTCATGGAAAGTAGTTAGAAGCAACTAGGAGGGGGACCACTGGACGCGCCCATGACGCTAACCACATGGACTTTCACTTTACAACTTGTTGGTCTGTCCCAAGAGTCGATCTCACACCTTCAAGGTGGGAGCAAAACCACTAAGCCAATGGAGACAATCCTCGTTAGGTCACAACTATATGTTTGGATAGCTAAATTGGAGCGTAATTTAGGTTTAAATATAGAAGACATTATGCCATTTTGCGGTCCGAAAGTGTAAGAAATAAGAAAGAGAAACATGAAAAGGGACAGGAAACGACAATCGAGGTCTGAAATCCACTCAGTTGTAGCCAATGGCTAAAATCCACTTGGCACGTAGTGGATCTCAGCCGTCGGCTGCAGTTTCCCGTCTCTTTTCATTTTTTTTTTTCCTACCACCCCTCTTTTGCGGTACTATCCCACTCTAGGTCATTCCTACACTCTAGCATCTCCAATTGTCTATGTACTCTACTACTCTGTTCGTAGGAGTACCAAACAACAGACAATGTGATCCATTTTTTTCACGTGCATTCTAAAATTACAATTTGAATAGGACTAGTTTAATGTTCCTACTCAAGTGCTACCCTATTTTGTGGGGAAAAAAAATTGTGGGACCAAGGTCGACCCAGAGTATTTTTAGGCTATACTGTAAGAAATTCTCTAGTCTCGTTGATGAATATTTTACCCATTTTGCAGATTAGTAATTGACCACGTTTTCTCTTCTTGTTTCTCCAAATATAACAAGTCCCCGTCCGGTGAGTGTGTCGTGAACGTAGCTAATTGTTTTTGGAATTGAGTTGCACACGCAAAAAAAAAAAATGTCAAGGCTGCTCAGCCTGCTCTAGACCAAAAAAAAAAAAAAAAAAAAAAAAAAAAAAAAAAGGAGACTAAACAAAGTAATATAAAAAATAGAAAAACCCCGACAAACAAAGAATCATGAAAGGAGTCTTTGCTTCTGATTCCTCAATAATAGAACAGGGGTTGCATTTGATCATCTAAATATTATGCTCATTCATAGAATCAGGGGGGACATTTAAAATGTTGGGTAGAAACCTAGAGTTTGGCCTTGCAAACTTACACATTACTTGATGATAGAGTAGATGAAAAGTTTTTTTTCGAAATTGTCCTCTCGAATGAGGAGAATAATTTGTGCGCAAATAGGGTATGCATGATGTGGTACCTTTTCGGCACATCTAGGCCATCCAAAAATGCAACCGACGGTCCGGATTGAAACATAGTTTTTCTTTTTTAAAAAAACTCCGGATGACTTTAATCCGGACCATCGGTAGTATTGTTGAGCGGTCCGGATGTGCTGAGAGAGTACCACATGGTGCCCTTTCCGTACCAAATTCTTCTCAGGTAAGAAAAATCCTGGACAAGTTAAGGGAAACTTTTCCTGGATCTCAACATTTTTCTTTAGAAAACCATTACAAATTGGGAGAGTAAGTGTCCAGTGGATAGCTTGCCCTGCCCCTGAAGAAATGGTACAAGGGTGATGGATCCCTAAAGAATGCATCTCCCTTAGACCAAATGGATTTTCCAACTTAAGCCTACAATGATTGAGTAAAAATTACCCTTCACTTCGAAACATTGGAGGAATCAGGATTTGGATTGGGAGGTGATGTTATTCGATGGCAGTCTATTTGTATTTGCTGTATATTGTTACTAATAATCTGAAGAAAAAAATAATAAATTCAAAATTAACTTTTTCGAAGCTTTGTTTTCAGTCGAAAAAGATAATAAAAACTTGATTCAACTCTCTTAAGGTCCTTAAATGAAAGCCATCAAGATATTATTTTCACATCTGAATCGTTCATTCTTCCGATCACTGTTTTTTCATCATCTCTGTAAAATTTTAAGTTATTCGGACACTGACAAGTGATAAGAATATATTATCGACTTTCATTCGTGTATATTTGGGGTAGCCCGTGTCTTGCTTTGAAGACTTCAAGAAATACATTATCAAGGTAATGACGACCTCTTGATCTTAATTTGGTAGGTTGACACCGCACAAAGAATAGTAGTATCAAAGGCTGAGTTTTTTGTTTGATTTTACCAGCCCAGTTGGTAAAATCAAACACATGATACTTTGATATTTTAAAAAGAGCAAGACAACCAATCAGGTGACGATTTTTTAGTTTAAGGGGTACATGTTATGGAAATTGAAGTTGGACATTAGCTACTACGGAAAAACGATTGCTCATGGCACAAAATTGATTTGAAATTTGAAAATCCATTGCACATATACCTAAGTTCATCCATGAAACTAGTAAAAGAACTAACCAGTCCGCGTTTTTTTTTTGACAGTTATAGGTATTCGGGTCAGCTTGCACCCATCTCAGTTAAATTTCATCCACAGTTCGTGTTACAACTTACAAGTACTCAATGGCGACAAATTTATTACTCCCAATTTATTACTCCCAGTACAAATTTTGTAAATATAACCAATCATCGTAAGTAAAATACTGACAACTGTTTAACAAAAGAATGCTGTGCCGACCAAACTTGTTAAATAAATTATGTTTTTACTGTATAGAGTATAAGCATAGAAATGCCCAAACAATGAACATGCGTTTTTTTGAATAAATTGTGGGGGTGAATGTTACACGTCTATTTCAGCTAGATGTCGTACCTCGTAGGAGTACTTATTTACGGATCGTCCTTGAATGGAGAGTTTACTTGCTGCGGGATCTGGCCCATCCCAGATCCAACAAATTCAAATGGGTAAGATAAGTTTTTTTTGAATCTACAAGCAGATTTAAGGAAGAGAGAGAGAGAGTCGCACCGCTGGAACAGATTGAATCTCAAGATGGGCCGGCCAAGATCTCAAGCAGCTTGATCTCCCCGCTCAAGGCCAAAAGATCTGTAAATAAGTATCTCTCACCTCGTAGACTTCTTTCTGTTCCTTGAGACGTGCACAATTTTTTTAGTGCTTCTTCAACAGCTATATGGGAACCGTTCTACAGGTACCGATTGGTGATACCAACAGGTGTCAGGGACCCCGTTGTGGGTCTCAAACGATTAATCCCAACCGTTGATCCATCTCAAAAATCAAATTCTGAGTGGGACCCACGCGGGAATCGATGCAATCAGACGGCTATATGAGTTCGATCTAAAATTATCCCATTTTATTCAAAAAAAATTAAATGAAATGGGGTGATTTTTGATCTAGCTCATAGGACTGTCCGATTGCATTGATCCCCATTCAAGCCCACTCGGAATTTGATTTTGAGATGGATCATTGGTTTGAATTGATCGTTTGGGACTCACAACGGCCCCACAACACCGCCTATACACCTGCCGTATAAAGGCCGGCCGGGTACCCCTTATATTTCCAGCTATATAGCCTTAGAATGGGGTGTAAACGACCAAAATCGAACTAGGGAATCCCCAAGGCCGCTTTTGTAAATGAGCCGTTTCCTTTATAAAGCATTTAAGTCAGCAGAATTTACTTTAACAAAGTTCTCCTTAAACGAAGTGAAGCCCTTACCGCACGCTTATTAAAATCCAGCCTAAAACTTGAAACTCACGTATTGATTACTAAACGAAATCGAAATGGGCCGAAATGGAGCCTTGGTCGCCTTTAACGAAGCCGCACCATTAACTACTTCGTGAGTAATTCAGTTTGTTTGTGGTAGAGATGTGTGTCCCCTTAAAAAGTTAGAATTTCCAAAAGGGTACAACTTTGTTGGACGGAGAGAGTATTGGTTTATTCGAAAATTACACGTCTTTTTGTAATTGTTCATCTTCGTAAGACTTAAGGAGACTAATATTTATCCAACCGTCAGTAAGTTAATGGTGACTGTTTGACAAAAATACTATTGCCAACCAAAATCTTTTCTCAGTGATGCAAATAAATTTTGGAATAGATTTAGCCAACATATGAGTACAGTGTGTTTACAACACAAACATAAGTGCCGTGTTCGTTTGGGAGTTTTGGCTCTGTTTTAGTTTTGTTTACATCATCATTTCTCTCTATCTCTATACATTTATTACACATGCTTACATCATCAAAACTAAACTAAACTAAACTAAACCTACTAACCGAACAAGACCAAGAATGCTCCGACAAATATATGATTGACAACAATATAGCTGGTGCCTATTCACTCAAATATTGCTACACATGTGACATGTCTAATTCATCTACATATCCTCTCTCTTAAATTTCTTTCTGTTCCTTGAGACGTGCACGATTTTTTTAGAGCTTCTTCCTACTTGCTCTCGTAAAGTTCACGATACTCTCTTTCTTCGATTTTTTTTTTTTTTTATCAAACGAGGCGTTGAAATTGAAACGAGACATGCCGTAAACAAACTTCGATCAAAATGAATTTTTGTTTGTTCCGACTAACTAAAGAGTTATGGATGACTTGACGATTCTGTAATGCAAAAAAACAAAAAACAAAAACTCAAAATCAAAAGAAAAACTAACTTGAGGCTGATGAACTTTTTGTCTGATCTCCATATTTTAGTAACGCTAATTAAAATATGTACTTTGCACAAAATTTGGTACAAGTTTTAACGACGGCAAAAAATTAAGCTAATCCATTTAGCTCTAACCTCTCATTGCGGAGCCCATATACGCCATTTCTTTTGTTTTTTTTAGAAAATGTAAAAAAGAGTGTACCATTATATTAAAGATTGACGCTCAAGCCCAAATTGGAAAAAAAATATTACTCTTGCCGTCCCAAAATGTTTGTCTATTTCAATGATTATTAAGATGCGGAATCATCACTAACACTTTTTTTGGCCAAATTTTTTTCAGGGACTCAATAGAATTAAACTAGCCATTTTAGCTACAGTGAAAGATTTTTATTTATTTATTATTTTTTGTCAACATTATTGATTACATTGATGCACTTACATAATGGAGTTTACTACAAACATCTTGTACAAAATCAAACTCTTCATCAAAATAATGCAAAATGAGAAAAATACAAGGCAGCCGATCTCTTTTATTGTAGCTCGGGTATCACATCTGATGCACATTTTATCGAAACATCATATATAGAAATTAGCAGTCTCCAAAAGAGATAAAGTACTTCTAGTCGAAGACAAAAGAAAACAAGTGCTCAGACAATCAGATAGAATCTAACAAAGTATGAACACGTCAATGAACTCCTAAAGCTACAGATCTGAGACATCGTGAGTTGTCCCGCCAAAGGCATCACGTATGGTTAGATTACCATTGGCACAAATATCATTGTGAAAGTCGATCCATGAGAATAATTCAAAAATGATAGTCATGGCCTCTATTACATTCTTATATACTCTCTCACAAGTGATAGTGGGACAAAAAATGTGTGGTGTCACAGTTGGTCAACAATTTGGATTTTACTTATCGAAAGAAAAAAAAGTGATAGTGGGACCTTCCAAATAGTGTTATAAATCTGATCACCATCACTTGTGAAACAGATATAAGAATGGATATAAATTTGGATGTGTCTCTAGCATTGCTCGGATAATTAGAATAGGACATTCAATTCGGCAATCATGTAACACCATTTTGAGGTTAAAATAATTGATCTGAGCAAACATTTTGCTTATAAAATACTCTTGGTATGACATCCCTAGTAATAATGTAACTAATGATTATCGAACCAGAAAAAAGAACAAGCTGATAATTTTTCGTCCGGCCAAATCTCACTTATATTACCCCACTTTCCATATTATTACAAAGATGAATGAAGGGTGCCATGCAAGAAATCTCATCAAACGGCTGGAATCGTGCAGTGTACATGGATCTCATTCGATATGCGAGACTCATACACATTGAATATTTCTAACAATAGTAGAAATATACACAGAAACAATATTCAGAAACTAGTCAGAAAAGTGAAATTAAATGAGTTTTTGAGATTCAGTTAGAGTCCACTCATTTCATTTTTCTAAGTAATTTATGAGTATTATTTCTAGACACTTAGCATTTCTGTATTTCTAAATAAAACATAATCCTAATAAGTCTTAACATGATTTTTTTTTTTATAGACCTGTAAACAAATTCTATCACATATGTCAGATGTGTATCTAGAGTCATGCAATGCAAGCAGACCTGGTTCGATAGGTGAGGGACTCACACCCATCGACTATTTCTAAACAAATATCTATTCCAATATGTTTAATCACGATTGAGTTTCCACTGTCGTCTAAACAGTACTTATTTTTTTATATTTTGTGAGTTATCTACGACGTGAAAACAAGTAATTTTTGTCATATATATATATATATATATATATATATATATATTCAAAAATATAAATTAGTGGAATCTACACTCACTTTTAATTACATTAACAAAACAATCTTTTAGTGAAAAATCACCGTTAATACGAATCTGGGACCTTGCTCTTCGCCAAAAAATGACGTCGTTTTGCGCATTTTTTTGGTACACCTCTAAAACATTCCAAGGGCCTTGTTTGTAAGGTTAATTTTGGGGTTCGTTTTGGGATTCAATTTTAGGGAATTTAGGCTCTTTAGGGTAAACTCAATCGTACGTGAACCCAGAGAAGCAACTCGTCTTAACTTGGCTGACTCGGTGTGACTTAGTACTGGGCAACTCGGGTTGACTCAGTTTAGTGTGTTGTGACCAGTTTGTTTATTTTATTTTTCTTTGTTTTGTTAGTTTATAGTTTTAGTGAACAATTTTCGTTGTTGATTACATTTGTGCGTGATTGTGTAATGGTTTGAGTCGGGAATTTGTTGGGATTCTCTATTGCTAGCTCTTGACAAGATTCTATTATCCCAACCCGAACGTGCCGGTCTGTCTTGGCGGGTGTGTCCAAGCCGATTATCCGTGCTCATGTCATTTGTTAGTGGTTTTTAGTTTCATTCATGCATTTCGATGTAATCGTTGCTAGATGGTGTCTTGAATGATATTCTTGACTTTTCAGAAGGAAAAAAAAAAAGAAAAGAAAAGAAAAAAAGGTGGGGAGTATAGTAAGTTTAGACATTTGGATTAGTAACTTTGGGTTTTGACACTTTGAGTTTAGGCACTTTAGAAAATTAATTTCCAAACATGGTCATTGAAAGTTTTGAAGGCGTACCTATGATATCGTTTTTTTAAAAAGGGCCCCTCAAGTAATACCCCGCTGTATTTCTCCAATCAAGAAAGGGGTTTTTGTGGGCTGATCCTATTCATTTGCTTTATGGCTCATAAGGTCTTGGCCAAAATTAGGCTAGGATGCCTCATAGCTCATAAGGTTTTGGCCAAAATTAAGCCCCCCAACTTTTTTCTCTATTCCTCCTAAAAAATACCCCATTCACAAATAAGGGATACTATAAACAAGTCAGATAAATAGTAAATGGCCCGTAACAAACGATGTCCTTCCCTGCGATATAAGTTTTACAATTTTTCTTCTAAATTACCCCGTGATATTCTATGAAAAGTTAAGTAAATTTAAACCTAAATCCTAGGATCCTATGAAAGTGGTTTAAAATCACTAATTATATATGAAAATATCTAAACCACTAAAAAATCTATAATGTGAAAAGTCAAGACCATAAACCTAAACCCAGGTATTCCTACTTGAAAATGCCTAAAATCTAAATGTACTATCTAAATTCTGAATGTACGGTCTAAATTCTAAATATACAGTTTAAATTCTAAAATGTACGATCTAAATTCTAAATATATGGTCTAAATTCTAAAATGTACGGTCTAAATTCTAAAATGTACATTCTAAATTTAGGGTACCCTAATTCTAAATATACAATCTAAATTCTTAAATGTACGGTCTAAATTCTAAATATACGGTCTAAATTCTAAAATGTACGGTCTAAATTTAGAATATCCTAAACTGTAGGGTACCCTAAATTCTAAATATACAGTCCAAATTCTTAAATGTACGATCTAGATACTAAATATACGGTCTAAATTCTAAAATATACGGTCTAAATTTTAAAATGTACATTCTAAATTTAGGGTACCCTAAACTGTAGGGTACCCTAAATTCTTAATATACAGTTTAAATTCTTAAATGTACGGTCTAAATTCTAACTATACAGTCTAAATTCTAAAATGTACATTCTAAATTTAGGGTACCCTAAACTTTAGGGTACCCTAAATTGTAGGGTGCCCTATGAATGTGCTTAAAATCTACCCTAAATTGTAGGGTGCCCTATGAATGTGCTTAAAATCTTAGGGTACCTTATGAAAATGCCTAAATGGTTAGTAAAAACAAAGAGTAACGATGACGAAGATGGGCATAAAAGTAAAATAGAAATCTTACGATCGAAATTCTAAAATGTACATTCTAAATTTAGGGTACCCTAAATTCTTAAATGTACGGTCTAAATTCTTAAATGTACAATTTAAATTTTAAAATGTACATTCTAAATTTAGGGCACCCTAAACTCTAGGGTACCCTAAACTGTAGGGTGTCCTATGAAAGTACCTAAATGGTTAGTAAAAACAAAGAGTAACGATGACGAGAATGGGCATAAAAGTAAAATCTTCAACCATATTTTTCCCAAGAACCTCTCTAGCAATAAATTTTAGCCCAGAACCTGATGAACCAAAATTCCAAATAATAGGACCTGCGAATAGATTTCTAATCAAGGGATATGAGTCGGCGCTTTCTTGGAGTACAATATCTAACCGTGCCCACTGCCCACTTACATACATATATATATATATATATATATATATACACACACACACCAGATCCACCCTCCTACAGAAAAAAAAATCTAACTCCAATAGCATCCCCACATCAGGAGAGGAAGGATAATCAGGGAGCCCATTCCTCCTCTCTCATTAACACTCCAAATGGCTCAATTTAGCTTACTAATTTCTCTTCTCTCTTTCACTATCCCTCAGTTCTTCATTTCAGGTAACCCCCACCCACAAAAATTTCCCTTGCCATTATCAAATACTCAAATGTTGCTTATTCTCATTCCCAAATGGGTGAGTTTCCCGTTTGATAGAATGTTAAAATCTTTGATTTTAGCAAACGAGGAACGAGGACCTGCTGATTTTAGCAGATTTTATGGAATGGAGAACTCAAATCACAAAAATTTCCTTGCCATTATCAAAAAAAAAAAAGAAGAAGAAGAAGAAGAACCCACAAAAGCATTTTAGTTAAAATGTTGCTAATTCGTTACCATTATTTCAAAATCTAATTTCATCTTCCTTCAAATTTCTTTCATTTTGCAGGAGTAATCTCATCGGGAACATTCACTCTGTTAAACAAGTGCGACAAAACAGTTTGGCCGGGAATTCTATCCAACGCCGGAATCTCACAGCTCTCCACCACCGGTTTCGCCCTCCGAAGCGGCGAATCAAAGACCATAAACGCTCCGTCCAACTGGGGCGGCCGTATCTTTGCCCGGACCTACTGTTCTCAAAACGAATCCACCGGCTTATTCTCCTGCGTCACCGGCGATTGCGGCTCCGGCAAGCTAGAATGCGACGGGAAAAACGCTGCGCCACCCGCCACGCTGGCTGAGTTCACCCTCGACGGCTCCGGCGGACTGGATTTCTACGACGTCAGCTTGGTCGACGGGTACTGTTAAATCTACTTCTTCGATGACTTAAAACTTATATTTGGTAGAATTAAGAATAAATTCAAACCGTTTTTGCGTTTCAAAATATTTGCCCGGTCCACTGAAGGATAACTTAAAACTTATACATTTGTTTGAAGAATAAATTCAAACTGTTTTGATGAATTAAAAGAACTTTTTGACATTTTGATAAATTAATTGTCAATTTATATTTTTTTTTTTTGAAAATTTTGTATTATTGAAATGTTCCTACAGGTACAACCTCCCCATGCTGGTGGTGCCACAGGGTGGAACAGGGGGTAACTGTACAACCACAGGATGCGTGACGGACTTGAATGGCGAGTGTCCGTCGGAGCTGAGCATGACGGATTCCGAAGGGGACGGGGTCGTGGCGTGTAAGAGCGCTTGCGAGGCATTTGGGGACTCGAAGTATTGTTGTAGCGGCCCGTATGCTACCCCGGACACTTGTTCGCCTTCCTCGTATTCAGAGATTTTTAAGAAAGCGTGCCCACACGCGTATAGTTATGCTTATGATGATAAGACAAGCACGTTCACATGTGCTGGTGCCGACTATCTCATTACCTTCTGCCCTTCACCAAGCACCAGGTAAAATTTGTTCCTTACTCAGTGCTAAAATAATCCGAGTGTGTGTACGAAAGCGCGTGCGTTACAAATAACAGTACGAGCGGTGTGAGAGCGTGAATAATTGAGAACGAGAGCATAGAGCGAGGAGATTGTGACAGCTCAAAGTCCGAAACTTTTTCCCTTTGTCATGTGGTGCTAAAGGGTAAAAACGTCCGTTTAAAAAGAAACCGTAAAAAAAGCCTGGCAATAGTCGTTTATGGGTGATTTGCGTGCTTTTCTCGCATTTCCAAGCTTTGAAATGAGAGAGAATCTTGCTCAGATCAACAAAAAACGGCTACTGCTGTTCACACTGTTTCCATATAATTTTTTATTACGATATTTTCGGGTCTCAAAAGTTCTATACTGAGCAATCATTTCTTCAGTAATTAATAGTCTGATTATATTACATAAACGATAATTATTTTATATATAAGATAGTCTCATTAATTCGACTATTGATTGCCCGAAAAGACGGCCGTGATTATTTTTTATCTCAATCTATATTTTTGCTATTTTACAGTTATTTTGGTATATTTATACAAGTCATTATTTTCATATATATATATATATCACAAAAATATCATTTATCAGAAATAATATTCATTTTTGACTAATTATTTTTATTTAATTGCATAATTATTTCCTTTTTTGGGTAAACAAATGAATTTTTTTCGTCAAATAAATACTCTGCAGCGGACAAAATAACTGAAAACAGGTGCTCAGCTAATTTAATGTTTTCCACATGCTATTGTCATAATTGGGTGGCCTTTTCCGTCCAAAAAAAGTTGGTGGCATTAGAATATATACGAAATTACTAATAAAGAAGGTTCATAACGTCATTTGGGTCATTACAGCTCAACGGCCAACTTTTGTCTTCTGGGCAGCGCAGCTAATGCGTGCTTAATTGGCGGTTGGTCCTTTGCGGAACTTTTAACCATTTTTAGGCCTTGTTTTAGTGCAGTTAGTGCTATAAACGAGTCGAATTGAGTCGAGTTTTAAAATGTTTAAATTCATTCATTAAATTTTTAAATGAACTCGAGCTGAACTTGAACTCAATGAAAATTTGATGAGCCGAGCTCGAGCTAAACTTGCCTAGACCAGTTGGATGGGATGCATGCACGGTGCCATGCACCTTATGCATAGCAAGGCCCCCATTTTTATTTTTTTTTTTGTTCAATGGCCCGGAGAGTTAAGGTGAGTGTAAGATAACGCTCACCTTACTATTTTCGTTATTCAAAAGAATGTCATTCAAGTTTGAAGAGATTCACAAGACATTATTTTTTTTGCAGCCTAACCCTAAAAATAAAAAACTAATCAATTGTGTAGAGAGTAAATCCACCAATTAAATATAGCGTTTTTGGTTTTTTTGATGAGGTGTAAAGATTGAATTCATTCTTTTTAGGACCACCCTAAATCAATAATTTAGTACTACAGTAGAGTACATTTTACTCTTTGAACTTTACTTTTGTGGGCGATATTTTAAGCAAAACGATACAAGTCTCATAGAAGAGTCAAGAGAGTGCATGTTAAGGCCAAAGAGTCAAGATTGAGTTCTAATTCCCAAGAGAAATCTCATCGTGGTCCATTAGAGTCCGTTGAAAATCTGACACCAAACTCAAGGGGCAATAGAGTCATTTTGTTGTTTCTCCATAACAGTGCACATCTTTTTGTGGAATTAAAATTGCAGTAACATAATTATGGCGAATTGCGAAAGCATCCCAATTCCCGACACCTGCCTTGGGATGCGGTTGACGTTTTGTTAACGGTAACTTATGGCGCGAACCAGCCCCCATGGAAATACTCCTTCCCTTCCTCCAATTTTTTACGGAGTATCTCCACTTTTTGGAACGGTGGTGCTGGAGAGCGGCATAGGGTGAGTTTGAGTTTCCGAATAGATTTTATTTAAGTTTTATTAAAATTTAATAAAATCAAGCTTTGATTTTATTCATTCGTGCAAAGAGTTGATGAAATCTTAAGTTTTTTAATGCAAAAATTTAAGATTTTATCAACTCTTCTCACGAATGGATAAAATCAAAAGCTTGATTTTATTAAATTTTAATAAAATCCATTCGGAAACTCACTCCTGATGTGCTGCATCAGATTTTGATAAAATCCATTGGTCACCCTCCAGCATGTCCGGTCCCCACTTTTTGTCGGTAATAGTTGCGAAAAAGTTGCACTGATGTCTGATGCGGATTGGAAGAGGAAAAAAATACACTGATCGGACATTTTTTATGGCTATGTGAAGAGACACATTTTTATTCCCAAATTCTCCTCCTTACCAAAAAGAAAATAATCAAATCTTCCTTTATTCTTGAGTTTTTCAAAAGAATTTAGCAATTAAAATTTAACAGTTGGTGAACTCATTTGCTAAAATTAAGCAAAAAACTCAACTCCGAGTAATTCCATGGCGATCGTTCTGATTTTTTTTTTTCAATATTTGAAATTCTGCGGGCCAAACAAAATAAGTAGATGGATTCAAATTCATACCCTCTTACGGGTCTCATTTTTTTACTTATATTTCTCAATCTATGATATTTTTTTACATAATTCTAAAATTTTTGTTTAACAGACATAAGTAAAATTTATAAAATAAGATTCATATTCATACTGGGTCTACGTCGATGATTCAAATCGTTTATTAGGTAGATTTCGTCAAATACTTCACCCATGTAAAAATTTGTGTCGATCGAACTCGACCAGATCTATATAATATACGATTCGGATCATTGATATGTGGCTCATCATGCAGCTCCTCTAGATCCGAAGTTAAATTCTACTCCTATATACTGCATTATTGTTGGTTTTCACCGTGTTAGAAAAATATCTCTGACATTTGCAACAATCTACTCTAAATTCTGCAGCCAAAAGTCATCGTCGGAAAGTCAAACTCCGGTCACGCCCAGCTCACCGGACATCGACAGCACAATGGTGTACGAAGGGGCGGAATTGGATTCCAGTGGTGCATCATCTCTATCGTCGTGGCCCCACGTGTTTCGATGTCACTCCATTGCCGGTGCCGTCGCCACCGTCTCAGCTATTTGGCTGTTGATGACTCATCACTTCTAATTTCTTCTACTAACCTTTTTCAATCCGTTACCTTCCAAACACGGCCTTAAACACCATCTGCCCTTGTCGGAACCTGGGTGTTTTATCACGTGAGGACCAGTTCGTCGATCTGGCCCTTTCCTTTTCTTTATGGGCCTCGTGACTCGGCCTTGGCCCACGATTCTGGCCCATGTGACGAAGAACTGAGTGACCTTTCAGGCTCACGAGTCACTCTCGCATTATCTCTCTGAAATTTGCTTTAAATTTTGATAGGAATTTAAAGGCATTGAATTTGAGGGGTACATGAAAGGTTTGTTTGGGGTTTGGATATTCTTTTTTACTATATATATATATATATATATATAGATAGATTTAGAGAGGGGAGGATATTCATTTATTGGTTGGGGAAAATTTTATATGTAACCAGGTGTTAAGGTGCTCGTATGCTGACCCGGACAACTGAGTTATCAAAAAATTTATATGTAACGAGTTCATTTGGTGCGCCAATAATATGAATGAAGGTCTGAATTTCATTTACCATTTTAATACTATGTCTCTGTCTCCTGTGTCTTGTTGTGTGTTGGATTTATAAAGCAACTTGCTTGATTACCTAATTACTATTGAACTAATAATTGTTGCTGCTTCTGATAATATAAACAAGTGGATGGTGATGCTGCTACTTGTAACTCTGAGCTATTTGGAAATCCCTGATGGAATACACCAATAATGTTTTAGTAATATGCATCAAATATATGTACATTGGATTGTAACCGGTTCGACACGGAAGAAAACAAGCCGCGGTGTTACAAGACATAATCAACATACGCAACAAGTTTAATTTTATATACTTGTTGTGGTTGGATGTTGGCAGCAACGCCTCCACTGTTGCTGCTGAAAAAATAACATTTTACGGTACAACGTAATTTCTTCATTTTACTGCCCCACGAGACCTACCATACCAAACAATGTTGAAAATGAGGAAGATCATCCGCTAAATCTGTGTATGGTACAAATAATTGAGACAAGATGTTTGAAATTTGCATTTAATATTTAATTCTTAAGGGAATCACATTCCGTGCTAGCTTGTTACACCAACTAATACTCTTTTTAATTGATGTTTAACCTATAAACAAATTATGGTTGGGACATTAGACGCCCTTTGAGTTTTGACTCATTTACCCATTGGCTGATATTGGTTTTGGTTTTCACTTTTCCTTTCTTAATTAATTAATTGGTTTTTGGCGAAAACAATGTGGAAAATTAACCTAGGAGAAATTAACTTCCATGAATTACATCGAAATCAGGTGGAGTATTGGTTTGAAAAGATATCAATTGGAATTATACTTTATTGACCTACGTCCTTCCGAATAATTCCAATCATGACAAAGTTTCAAATGCTTCAATGAGAATTCTCGAGGCATCAAAGAAAAATCTTCACCAAAGTTAGATATTAAGCAACATCCATTTGCCACTGTCATGGTCTTTTCAAAAAAGATTGGATCTAATTAATTTGACCTTTTTGGGTCTTTTTCGTCATCTTGTATGAATTTTTTTCAACTTTGATTTACATGTCTATACTTTTCCGAATCATCTCATCACGATGGGAAAAATGATGTAAAAATTTGAACCAAATCTAGTAGTACTATAAATAAAAAGAAAACAACCAAAAAGCCATGTCAAAAAGTTCGGAAAAAGTTTGTCCAAACTCACTTTTAGCTAGGATGTTGTGCAGTACGTAACATTTGACTCGTGAAGATACTACTACCACAAGCAGGTTCTAACTCGCAAACGGGCGGAGAGGGAGGGAGTTTCACCCCATACCTTTACCAACTCGGCTATGTACCAACCCTGGTGTTTAATACCGGCAATACGAAAGATACCATTAGAATGTGATTCTCATATTTTGTTTAATTTCCAATTCTTTTAGCCTACATTGAGCCTATTTTCGTTGCCCTAGTCGTGTCATCAATCAAGAGGAATAATCTGAACACAATTTTCGCTTATTTTGATTTCGATTTTCTTATGGGCGCATGGATGCTGCCGTGGCGTGCACGTTTTTGATGCTTCAAAGTCGCACTAGGCTGCAGCAGGCATGATACATGATGTAATTGGTAGTA
The DNA here is from genome assembly GCA_022606695.1 of Vaccinium macrocarpon. Taxonomy (NCBI): domain Eukaryota; kingdom Viridiplantae; phylum Streptophyta; class Magnoliopsida; order Ericales; family Ericaceae; genus Vaccinium; species Vaccinium macrocarpon. Next base: position 2,672,791 of record CM040179.1, on the reverse strand, counting down.
TTTGCTTGCTCTTTCTAGCTTTAACACGTTTCAGATCAGCAAATCAGAAATGGAATCAATATTGTCGGAATTCAAATCTACCCCTTCGCTTTTCCTATCCAACACTGTACTTAGGGATGGATATCGTGTCGTGTCGTGTTATCTAGCGTTCGTATCAAAATTCTCTCAATTCTAACCCACATTGTACTTAGGAGTGGGCATCGTGGCGTGTCTTGTTATCTCATGTTCATATCATAATTCTCTCAACCCTAACTCAGTCTGTTTAGATTTTCGTGTTATTGTATCAAAAATAGCTAGCCGCCTATAACCTGCTAACTTTATTTCGGGTTTGTGTCGTGTTATTGTGTCCTTTCATAAATTCTCACCCGCATCGTGTCGTGTCGTGCTATGTTCGTATCTTGTCATATCGTGTTCGTGTCAGAATTCTTTCAACGCTAACCCCATTTTTTTAGCTTTTCGTATTATCGTGTCTCTTCATATTTGTGTTTCATGTCAAAACTAGCCAACACTAACACGAGAACTTTATGTCGGGTTCTTGTGTCGTGCCACAAACTCTCACTCCTAATTTTAGTAGCTCATGTTTTTTTGTTTTTTTTTTTTCCAATTCGCAACTGTTATCCACGATTCGGAGTACTTCATATCCATGGTATCGAAAATCAAAATGGTCCTATGGAAAGTGAACCCTCGTAGTTTCCCAGTAGCTATATTAGGGCGTACAAATACTACAACATAAAAACATTCGTTTAAAACAAAATGTGGCCCATAAAGGGCTTGAGAGCATGGGCGGTGATATAGATTGGCAAGTGGGTTGTGACCCCTCGGAATTTATAGCCTTTTGCTTTCTACTCCTACATTTTTGGCTTTTGGAATGACCAAAGTTTAGTATAAATTTGAAGATTGTTTGGGAGATATGTAAAACATGTATTTTACAAATAAATAAATAAAGTGTTTGAGACATGCGTATATTAGAGTACATTTTGCAAGTCTTTCTTGTTAAACGAACTAGAAAAAGTAAAAAAATGAGAAGTCGAAAAAGAATAATGTGAAGCAACCCTCCAGGAGTTGATTTGGGGAATTACGGGACCTTACTAATTTCATATGGCAGTGTTTGGTATGCGGAATTTCTTTTCTTTTTTTCATATTTATTAGCGCAGGAGTTGAAATCATGCAGCCGCCCCTGACAAGTGCGCCTGTGATGAAAGAGGAGAGTGCCAATGGGGGTTTGAAACTTGGGACCACTAGTTGGTGAAAATTGAAAAAATATGCAGATTTTTACCTCTAGGTTTAGAAAAGAGGCATCTAATTACTATTAAGGTAAGTCACTCTTTTGGAGGGTTTAGGTTTAGGATGCACTTTCCTATCATAGGATTTTCGTGGTTTAGACACTTTTATTGGGTAACCTAAATTTTAGGTACTTTCATAGGATACTCTAGGTTTAGGTTTATGCACTTTCATAAGTTACCCTAAGATTTAGGTTTAATGTGCATTTTTCTATCATAAGTTTTAGTGGTTTAGCTGTTTAGGCACTTTCATAGGCACCCTAAGATTTTAGGCACTTTTATATGGTACTCTAGAGTTTAGGTTTAGACACTTTCATAAGGTGTCATAGGATTTTGACAGTTTCATATGGTTTGAGGAGTTGAGGGAGAGAGAGATTGTGGCCATGTAGGGTGGGTAGAGAGAGAGAGAGAGAGAGAGAGAGAGAGAGATGTAACACTGCGCTGGGGTTTTTGTGCTCTAGTCAGACCGTAGCTGACTTGGGCGTAAATTCCCCACGTATTCTGTACCGGTCTGTAAAAGGCTCAAAATGATGCCAAAAGTCCGGTCCAGAAAGCAAAACTTATCGTACATGTGGATGTGTCCTGGGTTTCAATAAGCCCTGGGAAAACAACAACATCCCATGGGCTCAGACTTACCGGGTGAAACACTTCTTCAATGAGAACGGTCATGAGTTCGGCCCACGAAGAGCTTTTGAAAAAAGGGTTTTGCTAAGAGGAAAGTACTGGTATTGGAAAATCGAAAATTAATCCAATTCCCTAAATTGTATGAAAGTGTTTAACCTAAGATATCTTATAAAAGTGCATAAACTTAAATTCTAAAGTATCCAATGAAAGCGCTTAAACTACTAAACCCTATAATAAAAAAGTGCACCCTAAAACCTAAACATTAGGGTATTCTATAAAAGTGTCTAAATCACAGTGTACTTTATGAAAGCGTCTAAACTTAAATCTTAGGGTATCCTATGAAAGTATTTAAATCTAAACCATACAATACCCAAATGAAAATGTCTAAACCACTAAAACTCTATAATAGGAAAGTGCACTTAAATCTCAAAAAAGAGTGACTTACCTTAATAGTAATTAAAAAAGTGATTCAACTTAATGATAATTAGATACCCCTTTTTCTAGACTTAGAGGTAAAAATTTGTTTTGCTAATCTCCGCTAAATGGGTGTTGGATAACATATATTGTCAAACAAGTTCTGATATCAATACACATTTTACAGATATTATACACTTTTGCTCATATCTATACACTTTTCTCAAATATCGATTCACTTTATCTGCTCCAAATTAAGCATCCTAAGCGCAAACTTAGGCCTTTAAAAAGATCCATTTTTTCAAAAAAAAATTCACAAATCAATAGATATCAATGTATTCTTTTAAGTTGTGAAAAAAATTTAAATTATTTAACAAAAAAAATGCATCATTTTAAGGTACTAAGTTTGTGCATGGGATACTTATTTTGGAACAGAGGGAGTATTATCCACCGCCTTTGGGTTGAGTTTATAGTTTAGCATTTTCCTTGAAAAAATGAAGTTCCATACCCAAATATTTTCTAATTCTCCTTCAACATAAACTTACTAATAAATCCATCGACATAGGCCTTGTTTGCTAGCACGTATAAGTTAGCTATTTAGATTATTGACTTAAAAATATATATAATAAGGTTTGGTAAATCCCATAAAATCAACGTGCTAAACAGGAAAGTGCTTGCGTCCTTGGATTGCTTATCAATGTGATTACCCCAAGCTTAGGGTTCAGGTGACGCGCGACATAATAACCGGAAGTCCGGGTCGAGTCCACAGAGACCTAAGTGCTGAGCGTGAAAGTTGACTCGCGAGTGAGGGTTTAGCCTTAAAGCGGCAAACTTGGCTTTTGGAGTTTGGGGGTGGATTTCACTCAACTTCGTGAAAGACACGTGATTAAAAAGATCAATTAAAAACAAGGCCAAGTCAAGGGGGTCAAAACACCCATGCCTTAGGCCAATTCATACCCCTCTAAAATAACCGGCTCGGGGCGTCGTTAAACGACCCCGAACGGAAGATTTGGTACTTAAAACGCATTTAACTAGAAATAGTGTTTCTCAAAGACTAGGATTCTTGTGCCATTTATACAAACATTTTGATTGCCATAGCCCGAAGCATCACACGTGCCAAGACGTCACGCCCCTGGCTACGCGTGATCAAAGGGATTAACTACCCAAATTTTGATACATTAAATTAATTCTATCCCTTTGATTAACATGCAAAGTTTGCAATATTGACGAGGAGAGTGAATTTACCTAAGTCACGGGGTGCTAATCACCCCATGACCGAGCCTATAGCGACTACTCAATCATGACTACATAAAACATGACTATTTTCATAAGAGAAATAAAGAACATAACAAACTACTTTAAAAACTGATTTTTATAGAAGATTACGGGTCTACCTACAACATTACAATTTGAAGATTTAACCAACAACTCAAAGAACCAAGTACTTTAGAAGGAATAAGCTAGAAACATAAGGAAATAAATTAACCGAAGAAACCGAAAATAAACTTGATTTATATGAAGGTCTTGACAAGCACTACAACATTAAAGAAGAGCAAATACCTTGAATCAAAGTGTAAAGCATGTAAATCTAGTGAAAAGGTGGAGCTTTGGCTAGTAGAACATTAATGGAGGTAGAGAGAGAGAGTGGAAAACCAAGCTAACCCTAAAGTTCTGGGGTTGAGGACCTTTTAAAGGCCCCAAAAAGTTGTCCAAAATATTACAAAAGTGCCACAAGATATTTCATGATCGGGCAAAAATTTGCAGAAAATTGAATCTTCAACCGGTCGAGCAAAAAGCTCCAACCAGTCGAAAAACCTTATGTTCAGCCTCAACCGGTCGAGCAAAAAGCTCCAACCGGTTGAAAGGGCAAAAAGCTGGGATTTTTGTGCCTTGATCCTGTGACTGCTTGGCTTGTACTCGTGACCTCTCGGCATCCTGAGTCTTGTTCAATGCTTCATTCCTTGGCTCTCGGGATATGGTGGCGTCATGAACTGTGGCCTAGGGTACTCGAGTATCCCGTGGTTCAACCGTAGCCTCAAGATTCGACTCATTCTCGCCTTTTACCTGAAACTTACAAAAACACCCTCGCGCAAAAATCAATCGTAAAAAAGGATGTAATATGCGTGCGTGTGATCTAAAAGAAGCGGGATAAGCCCCAATATTAACACTTTCGGGGACTTATCAGAAAGTGCCATAACTTCTTATAAAAATAATAATAATAATAACATGCATGTTTGCTTCATTGATTGTATAAGCTGCCAAATACTAGCTTAATCACTTTAGGATTTATTTTTTTCCCATTCGTGTTCAAACAAAGTAAAAAGCTTCAAATTGAAGCTTAAAATAATCTAGCTTTTTAAGATCAAGTAAGCTAAATAAGTGATTATACATTATTGTTAACAAATATCTTTCATTATTTTTTTAAGAAAATAAGTTAGATTTATTGGTTGCATTGTTTCTTTTGGTAACTATCTCAAATTTCTGTTAATTCATTGGTTTTTCATCATAATCTAAGTCAGCATTAGACCTTTTTTTTTGTGGCCAATAGAGAGAATTTATTCTTAACTGTCTTATTTTCATTACATGGGGAAGACGCCGGCAACATGTGAAGACGGAAGACGGATAGGAAACTAATTTGTCACGCCTTAGGTTCACACTTAGAGAACAGGACACAGTGACAATGCCTACAAAACAAAAAACACACCATGCAACCATGCTATCGTCATAGGATAAGGGGATGCCGACGACGAGTGAAGGCTAAAACAAGGCCAAATAAAGGAACAGAACTTGATGTGCGGTTTAGCAAAATAGCAAAAACAAACAGAAAATAACTACAAACAAACAAAACAAGCAGCATGCATAAAAAGATCCGCCACAATAGCGAACAACCGTGACAAAAACAGCCCAGAAACTCCCAGCCGAAGGATCCAACAACAGAGATGCTGTCACAAGCCCTCAGCATTAGATTTATTATCATTGAAACTCTCGATGTTTATGTGATTGCACCGCAACTTCTAAAGTTCGTACTTTTATTCTGAAAATTGCACATTCAGAAGTATTCGATATCGCAATAGTTTAACCTAATTAATAAGGCTGGGTTTCCATTAAGGTATTTTCGATATTTTTGGTATTTTCTCATAAGTCATTTTCCTTACATACATTAACTGATTGGATAACTTGTAGTCAAATACTACTGAAAATACTGTATTGATACTCACCGTAGCATATACTTATGGAGAAATCCCTAGGCGGGGTCCATCCTTTGTAAAGGGTGGTCACTTGAACATCCTAAAAAATTTTGTTGAATAAAACATGTACTTAATTTAGCTTGATTTGAACACCCAATTTTCACTCTCTTGAACACCCAATCTGAAGAAAATTGTACACTACTCAACCTAGAAACCTGCCCAGAAATTATGAAAACTCATCGAGTGATTTTAATATCTTGAGTATTTTGCTTTTGTTGATGGCATTGCTGATATTAATAAATAAATTTTTTATTTATATAGTTGTGGTCTACTACTAATTCATCGCAAATATTTTTAGACACCCTTCTATGATTTTCTAGAGCCGTCACTGGAGGAGTGTTTTGCGATGAGAACAATTACATAACTTAGCTAAGAAGATAAGAGAAGATGAAGTTGTTCTTTTCTACTCTTCCATAAGGATTAAAAAGGTTCCTGAAATGGCATTGCATATCCAATATAAGATGACGCATGCAGAATGAAAAAAAATACAAAATTTCATCCGACTACACACTGATTTACACCAATACTTTTGTGGCTGGTTACGTATGTTTCCTTTTGGCTTCTTTTTCAAATTTTCTTCTGATAAGCTCTCATGCATACTATAAAGGAACTTTTGTATTTTATTAAAGGGGATTCATCTTTGATTTTGCTGTCTTTATGTTAGTGCATGGGCATGCAGAAATTGACTTGTCCATGAGTTTATCTTTTGGTTCTCCTATTGACGAGGAGAAAAAATTATTTAAAAAATTCATGTCTAGAATGTTTGATGATACCTAATTGGTTGCATTTAAAGTTTTAACATGGTATTAGAGCGAGGTCATTTAATTTCATCCCTCAAAACAATTAACAACCCAACTGTTGCACACCCCACAATAACAAACTCAACAAAGAAGTTGAACGAGCAGTAGGGCTTCCACTACACTAAAATCATGATCTCCCAACGGTTGAGACCGTCACAGAAGATGCCTAAAACCGTTACTAAAACCCAAAAAACCTATACCAATGGTTTCAAAGGCATTGGGTGGAGCGTTAGAAGATATCTGTCACTATAACCAATTTCTACCAACGTTTATCCTACCGTTACTAAAAAAAAACCGTTACTAGATCTTGATTTTCTTGTAGTGTTCAAATGTGATTGCATGTGAGAGAGATAATGTTAAGCCACATCGTGAAGCTTTTTTTTTTTTCTCAGGGTATATTTAGATTGATCATGAATGAATGAATTTACGGAGGAATTTGTCAAGGAATTAATCAAACAAATAATAATAATAATAAAAGAACAAGATTCTCCAAAAAAGAGCCATGAAATTAGAGGAATGCAATAGAAGATTCCCCTTTCTTTGAGATATTGTTTCGAAACCAGCATGGCTTTTTGCAAAGATGAAGAAATTACTGATAAAAAGATACTGTACCAAAAAAGGGTCAAAAGTACAAGTAATGGAAAAGTAGAAGGATTATTCATATCCATGTGGATGGAGCTTTACACGACAGATAACATGCCATCCACATTCATGGCGGTTCAAAGAAACCAGTAAAGGCAAAGGAAGGTGGTTTCCTCTTTAGGGGTTGGGGAAGATTTTAACAAATGTTATCTTGTTTTAGGATGACTCGTTAAAGAGACTGATTTTTAGCATTGTCATCATTCTGTTTAATCATCGATCCAAAAAAAAAAGTTTTTCAGATTACAAAATCAAAATGTCAGGTTCGCGCAATGTTGATCATGACTGTAAACTCTTTATTACGTAACCGTGTTTGCAATTTTGGAATATCTTGAAATAACTTTAAGTGGAGCCTTCCTAGCACTGATTGATTTTAGAGAGGTGTCGATTCGTCGGACCGATGGTGTTTCAAGCAAAGACGATGCATTTAAGTTACTTCGGTGTCATAGTGAGAAAGGCATTGTTGGTGTACGTGCATGTATAACTCCTGCGAATATTTCTCCCCAAAGAACATAATCACAAGTGTAATTTTCGTATGTCATAAAAAGTCTCTTACATTAAGTCGGCCCTTCTAGAATAATTTGTGTTGTATATGCAAGGCACGTAAACATTGGTAAATTTACACACACACACACAAAATTAACACAACACACAAAAAGTGAGAATTTAAGAAAAATGGAAAGGGAGAAAGGAAAAAACAAATAAATCACATGCAAGATGGCCATTGCAGTTACTTGACAAATAAACGCCATAATGCAAAAATCTTTTGAAAATACTCATGTCTAAACCCCAAAATTACTTATGTATAAATTGTTGGAATTTTGTGAATGAAACCGGGGCACTCGGAGGGTCTCTCGAGGCAACCAAGACCACCCCACGGATTCATAACGTCTACGTGTTAATGCTGGGTAACGCCCCTCATGAAAGTGTAGATAATGGCAGCAATCATGTCTCATTCAAATTCAGATTAAGGGCAGGGGTTACAGAATCGGAATTGAATTGCACAATTCATTGGCAGCATTTGATTTCTTAATGTATGGGGAGGCTCCTCCTTAATACCTGAATTGATATTTTCAGCTCCTCCTACAGCTATAAATTGATAGCTCTGCCTTTAGGTTCTAAATCAAAAATTTAAGCATCATTTTGTAGTCCAGAAATCTTGTTTTTAAGAGAGAGAGGCAGACGCAGTTTCAGTTCCTCAAGGCTTCCAATGGTGGTGTTCCGGTGGTTGTGGTACTAGCTGTTTCATCCTGGGACGAAGCGTCGGTTCATTCTACATCGCTCACAGTAGGCGGCGCATCTTTGTTAAGGAGAGTGTGTTACACACGACTTGGCCTTTTCAATCTACTGTATGTATCTCAATTTCAATTCTGTACTTTCCAGTTTATGTAATTTTATTACTCCCTCCGTCCCAATTTTATAGTCTCTCGTTCTATCCTAACTGGATAAAAAAAACGATTATATCTTTCAATCGGTAATATATTTTATATGCAATATGGATCTTGTTTGATAGATCTTGATTTAATCTAATAAACAAAGTGTTCAAAATCACCTAAAACATTGTAGATTATAAGATATAACATATTGAAAAGTGGCACGAATTTTCATACAGGACAATAAAATTAGGACGGAGGGAGTATATTCTGCTCATGTATAATGATATGAGAGAAAATTATTCTTTAGATCTGTGATTGCCACTATATTTTTTTCAACATAAATATACTTAATTTCCACCTTACATTTTTATTATATAATGTGGGTTCATCAACTCCTAATACTGTATGATGCGTAGATATCCCCACCTTTGCACGTCAGTGTTTGTCGGTTTCTTCCATTCCTTTTCATCCTTTTTTGCATGGTCAATCTTAAAGAAAACGGAAAAAATCCATCCTCTTCCTTTCTCTCCCGGCAAACAGGCGGCTGTGCGGCAAGGGTTTTGGGGTGGAGCAAGTGACGAGTTTGGAAGAATGGGGTTGTTCATAAACATCTATACTCCTACCAAAATACATGGAATTTTTCAAAACAATCAAACAACCAAATATCCTAAATATATGCAATTCCCAAACTAGATAGGCATTAGAACTTACCGGGCGGACCTCACTGTTCCCGAGGTAATTTTGACGATCCGAACCGCTCAATATTTTTTAAACTTGTTTTTAAGGGCCTACACGGAAGATCTTCAAAAAAAAAAAAAACGAAGGGCTTGATCCGAGCAATTTTGGATAAAAATTGTATATGTACAGTTTTATTGAAAACTGTTCGGATCAAGCTCTTCTGGGTTTTTTTTAAAAAGATTTTCCGTGTAGGCTCTTGAAAACATGTTTTTAAAATATTGAGCGGTTTGGATCGTCAAAATTTGGTCTGGAAACACAAAAATGGGCTACGTCTGCATGGAAAAGTTATATAAGGGACCTTATCGGAAGTTGATTATATATATATATATATATATATATATATATATATATATATATATATATATATATATATATATATATATATATATATACAGGGTTTGCTTCACATCCGGACTTTTAATTTCCACACCTCATGATCCAAAATATTTTTTGACGATCTGATCCGTCCAATGTGTTTAGAAGGTGTTTTCAAGGGTCCACGCCAAAAATCTTCAAAAAAGATATCGGGAAGAGCTTGATTCAAGCAGTTTTCGCAAAAAATGTAAATACATTTTTTGCGAAAAACTGCTTGGAATACATTTTTTTGCAAAAAACCGCTGGATCAAGCCCTTCCCAAAGATCATTTTCCTCAAGATTTTCCGCTAAAAAAAAAACCTTTCAACACATTGGACGGATCGGATTTTCCAAAAATAATTTGCAACACAAAAAAAAACCATTTTTTTCCTTATTTCTGGGAGTATGGACTAGAAATTTAGGCTATACACACACACACACAGTGTGTGTGTATATATCTAATGAGCTAGGAATCTCTCATTTTGTTAAAATGAGGACCTCCTATTTTCCGATCGAATTTTGATTATCCAAATCGCTCATTGTTACTGGTTTGGCTTTTCCAAATCCCAAGGTAGGCCAATAAATCCCTTGTTTTTGAAGCTACATTTTGGTCCTCCGAGTGGTTTCGATGCTCGCTGTAGCCGCGTGGTGGTTTGGCTCTATCGATGTTTGCTTTTTGTTAATCTCGTTTAAATCTAGATGACCCGTAAGGAGTAGTATTCTCCTTCCTCCTTTATTCACACTAAATCCGACTTTGGTTTGGTTTGCTTGGCATTCGATTAGCTTGTGTTTGGAATCCATTTAACTCATTTATCTCAAGACAAATGCATTTAGAGATTGCATCAATTGGTACCTGATCAACTTGATTTTAGTGTGACAAATACCCTCCATAAGCTCTAAAATGTGAACGGTTTGGATCAACAAAATAAGCCCACAAAGAGCACACACACTAGACGGTCCAGTCCAGAGAGGATCCTCCTCCTAAAGAAACTCTTTTGGACAAAGATTTTCGAACACAAATACGAACATCCACATCAATTTATTGTTATGCATCTCACTCTCGCATGCATTATATGAGATCAATGTGCATCGAACGGTTTTGAATATGTCTATTGATGTGATTGAATATCTATATCCGTAAGTGCGCATCTACGTAATTTGAAAAGCCATAACAAGATTTCAAGACCTCTTTTTTCCCTCGTGGGGAAAAAAGTTGTGAATTTGCGTCACCATTCCATGTGCTCACTCGACATTTGACCCTTTATCAGATCTTATCCACATGAACACTACCATATTTGACTAATCATATCATATGATAAGTTGTTTGGCATTAATTACTGGTTTAGTACCATAATAATAATTTCAAAGTAAATTCACAAACGATCATCTGCTGGCAACTCATCACAAATGAAAAGTTGTTTACTTTCCACATACTGATTTCCTCTTCTTTAGGTAACATTTTCTTAATGACAAGATAATTTTGTGATAACTTCTTCCATGTGATCAGTTACTATACATCAGATTTAGAAGTTCATTGACTTTAACTAAAAACCAAATACTAAAGAACAACAACAAATAGCCAGGGAATACATTTTTTGTAATTATTCCCACTTTATCTACCATATTCATTAATTTGGAGAGCGTCAAAATTATTTTGTTGGAGTATACTACTCTATTTCCACATGCTTCGCGTGTCCGGTAGATTAAAGTTTTTTAGCCTAGTTATATAATTTCAATGTATAGTACCTCATCTATGTCTACTGGGATACAAATACTATACTGGGAAAAACCCTTGGCTGGCCACCCGACCAAGGGCGGAGAGAGGAAGAGGAGAGTGATAAAAAAATCACATACTTCTTCCGTCCCATTTTCTTGGCTCATGATTCTATTTTGTATTGTACCAAAATATGTCTATTTTTTTTACATTTTAATAGGCATAATTAGGTACATTTCCTTTTTTGCCCTTTCTTTTGAAGTCACCATCACATGGAAACACTTTTTTTACTTCATTAAAAGATGTCAAATCAAGGGTATGTTGGGAAATTAACTTCTTCTTTTTTTTTGTTTGTAATAATGATATTCCTTGAATAGTTGAATTCTCCAAAAAAAATCTAAAGATTGTGGGACGGAGGGAGTAGAACATATAATTAGGTTTTGGCAAAATTGACCCAATTGACCCAACAAACATCAAAATAGGTCTATAACAAATCAGTTTTTGCCATTTATTATTCTCAAACTCGATGAAATTCATTTTTCTGTTTTTTGGATTTGGATCAAATTCTTAATTGCTCTAGGCATTTAACCCCCTCCGAAAAATCTTGGCTCTGCCCCTCACCCCGACTCAATTTTTCCATGTCATAAGCAAACCATTTTTTACATAGTATAACTTTTTCAAAATCAGTACATGCTTTAATATAAATTGTTCATGAAAAATACTGTACGATTTTACAACCAAACATGATTCCCCACTGACGTGGACATTCATCAAACCAATTGCATTCCACATGTCGTCGACACCAAAAGTAGGCCATTGTAGACTTGTAGTTGCTGCTTTTCGTCTTTGTAGGGCCCAATAGTCCCACAGCTATATTCTGATGGGCTAGCCCATTGGCATTCATTCCATCTCCTCACAATTGGGCACTCACTAAAAAATGGGGCTGAAAATGCCATTTCATCTTTTCTTTTCTTTTCTTTTCTGATAACTCAAGTGTTTAGACAAACTTACGAGCTTACGCCTACCTTGATAAATTTCAAAGTCCTACCGGCCACTTACGGGTGGCCAATTAAAGCCCGAGCAAAAACTCCGTATGAACTTATCACACAGAGAAATTAATAACATCTGAGAAATTTTGAACTAGAAATATTCGACATTTGGCGAACTTGCCACTAAACGTGAGCTTTTGAGCACTCAAGTAATTGGTCGGTTTAAAGATCTCCAATTTTGTCAACAAAATTTACTATATCTGAATCCGACCATCAAATTTCAAATAAGTGTTTGATTATTGGACGTTTGGAATCCAATTCGAATTGAAAGTGGTGTGAAACAATACAGAGTAACCACATATGTGAGCGGAAAAGCCTTAGATTCTGCATAATCTTTTGATGCAGACTAAAGAGAGTAACAGTTAAGACCTTAATAGGATTGAAATTAATGTGCTAATTAAGCTCTTGAGGTATGTTTGGAGTAACGATTCTATGAGGAAGGTGGCGCAAAAGAGGCTCAAGGGCTTGTTATGGAAGGCGACGATTGTAAATAATCACATATGAGCCCAAATATTCATATTTATCTCACGTTAATTTTTCTGACCTTTATGCGCGTCAACTTGACACATATGATGAGAATAGTGTAGGAATACCGATCATGTCAGCTTCATTGAATATCATATACTACAAAAGTTTATAGCATGTAGAATGGGGGCAAAAGACATTACAAGAAGTTTAAAATAAAAGCATCAACTCACGCTCAAAGTTACAAGAATTAGAATCTCTCATGCCATAGAATTCAAGCAATGAAATATCATTTCCCATGGTTCATACATGATTTCAACATTATGATTTTCTTGGCTTTCCCACAATTTTTCTAGCTTGGAATCTCATCTATTTGACTCCGAATTCGCAAAATGAAAGATTATTCGCCAATTCAAGTAAAACTGTCTACCAATGAAGCCAGCTATTATTCTACTTTTTCATGAGGCCCTTTCTAGTAATTAATTTCAATCCAAGTGTGATTTTCTAGGTTAGTGAATGTTGTCTTTGAAAATTGATTAGAAACAGAGAGTGGATTTCTGATTCCATATGTTACAACCTCATGTTTAAGGCCATCCAACTAGGTAATCACTGTTCACCGTACTTCAGTTCTTTATTGTCCATCCAATCACTAACGCAAGACTCTTGCATGGAAAAGTGAACTCTGGCACGCAAGAGTTCCCCTTAACGACAGCCTAATGGGCTGATTGTAGAATTTTTCATTTAATTTTTGTTGGAGATCTTTGAATTGGTGCAAAAAACTTGAACATTTATGCATGAAAGTATTCTGTTTTTTTTTATTTATTTATCCAAACATCGATTTCCATAATCGACTAAAAACTATGGACACATGAAGTACTATTTACCTACTACGTAACCGAAAAAAATAATTTGTCTCAATTTTGACACATATGCAAAATTCCTGCTGATGGTGGAATTAAAAAAATTTTGAAAACTAATGCTCCTGTTTCCTTTATTTCTTTTGTAATCCTGTTCTAATGTTCTTTTCTTCTGATCTTCTTTCCTTGAGAATTTTTTCTGCCTTTATTCTCCAACTTATTGTAGTTTTTTTTTTTTTTTATTACCTTTGTTTTCCTGGGGTCATTGAGGAGATCAGTCACCAAAAGTGGGATTAAAAAAACACTCTTTTTTTAAAGTTAAGGCATCACAATTCACAACCCTACGATTTGGTCGTTGCCAAGTTTTGGCACTTTGGCAACCGCAATTTACGTCCATATTAGCATTTTCAACTGTTTTTCAATCTTTATTCCACCCTTTCTCTTCCTTAACGAAACTATACAAAAAAAAAAAGAAAAAAGTCCACAGGTTTAGTTTAGTCCCGTTGCTTGGTAAGTTTGCTTCCCATTCAATATTGATCAGGTTTGATTCTTTTGGTCGGGTTGTAAGAAAGTAGTTTCTTGTTATTCCTGTAGTCCCGGTGTAGATGACTTGCCTTTAATCAGTCCGAGAAGGGAAATAGCCGAGGTGTATGTATGCCGAAAAAATTATATAAATATACCACACGCACACACAGATATATATAAATATATATAGAGATCTCCCCAAGAAGGGTAAGCAGGTGTCTTGCCATTACAAGTCCTCATCACTTCTTCCCTTTTCCCTCCTCTATCCTAACGTCCTAACTCTCAAAGTTTTGTTATATATATGGGCTGCAAATCACAACCCAATTCCCCTTTCTCTTTTCTCAAATCTCTCTGCCATTTCACAAAGCCTTCTCTCATCACTCATTCTGTTTCTGCTCCTTCTTCTCCTTCTTCTTCTTCTTTTCCTTCTTCTGCAATCTTCTTCCAAATTCCATTTGGAAAAAGACCCATTTCTTGTCTCAGTCCATATTGAATTCTCACATTAGCAAATTTTTTTTAAGGACCTCTGTTTTCTAATGGATTTGATCCTCTCATACCGTTCTCCAATCTTCGTCTGCCTCATTTTGCTTGTGATCACCAGAGGTAAATTTTCAAAGGAAAAAAAAAAAAGTGTTTGAATTTCTTATTTCTTTAACGTAGATTAGCTTAATTATGAGTAATTTTATGTGTAATTAGGTGGGTAATGAAGTTTTTAACATCTTTTAATGGGTGCCCTTTTTCTCTTTTTTTTTCCAGACATTTCAGGGGCTACATTTACCATAATAAACACATGTGACTACACGGTATGGCCCGGAATTCTAGGTAACACGGTGCAATTGAGTAGCACCGGATTTGAACTTCCACCCAGCACGTCGGCAGCCCTCCAAGCCCCACCCGGTTGGTCAGGCCGGGTTTGGGGTAGAAGCGGCTGCAATTTTAATGCATTGGGTCAAGGAACATGTGCCACGGGTGACTGCGGGTCAAACCAAGTGGAGTGTAACGGGGCAGGTGCAACCCCGCCTGCAACCCTAGCGGAGTTCACAATTGGGTCGGGTAACCCGGACTTCTACGATGTGAGCTTAGTTGATGGGTACAACTTGCCAATGTTAGTAGAAGCGGTTGGCGGGTCAGGTGTATGCGGGTCAACTGGGTGTGTCGCGGATCTAAACCAACAATGCCCAACTGAGTTACAAGTCGATGGTGGACAGGCATGTAGGAGCGCGTGTGAGGCATTTGGGAATCCAGAGTACTGTTGTAGCGGCGCATATAGTACACCCGACACCTGTTCGCCCTCAGTTTATTCAGAGATTTTCAAATCAGCGTGTCCGAGGTCTTATAGTTATGCTTATGATGATGCCACCAGTACTTTTACGTGTACGGGCGCAGATTATACGATCACATTTTGCCCTTCTTTGACAAGGTAATTAAAGGATGATTCATTTCTCATTTTTTGGTTTCACCTTTTTCTTTGATGAGATTTTATTCTTTGCTCTTACTAATTCCTTTTGTCAATATTCTCTTCGAATATTAGGTTCTCTTTCCTCTAGATATTAAAGCCACATTGTTCATAAGAAAGTATCATACAAAAGCAGAGATAACACATACAGACATGCATCAGATAATATTTAACTCACTTGTGTCCAAATCAGTGTTTTAAATTCCTATGTTTTAACATATACGCTTTTTAAATTCCTAAGGCGCCACCTTTTATTTTCTTTCTCTTCTTTAATTTAAGCGTGTTTTTTTTCAATTTTTTTCTTACCTCTCTGTCGTAAAAGCGTCTTGTGATCTCATCTATTTTCGTTTTACAAGACATGTACTACTATTATTTCTTGCCCTATGTAATATTCTTATGTATTCACCCTCTATTTTGCAGCCAAAAGTCTTTAAGAGATTCATCGCCACCAACAACTACGGGAACATCAACCACAAGCGGGTCACCTATCACAACCAGTACAACAAATGGGACCGGGTCTAGCTCAACGAATAACTCAACAACGGACTCATGGTTGCAAAGTTTTATGGCCGGAGGCTCATCAAGAACCATATCAAGATTAAGCATCCTCTCAACATTGATCTCCACATTAATCACTTTTCTAATCATCTCTATTTATTACTTTTAATCAAGCTGACCCCGATTTGACGGTGATTAAATCACAAAAAAGGGCCATTGAAATTGTAAATTAACCGCGATTTTTCGCACAATTTGTACATAGTTGAAGCTCTTAATTAGACGCTTAATATACTCTCTTTCTGAAAGTATTTTATAGCTATTTTGTTGCTTAAAGTTTTGGAAGATTTGTAAGTGAAACGAATGATAAAAAGGAAGAAGTAGCTTTTTATGGGAAATGAGTGACAAAGTTATTTTATTTTGATTGATTTAGAAGAATGAGATAAAGTATAGGGCCTTGCTTTAATGTGAATCTTTGCATAATCGTTGGTGGGGTGCCCCTAAGGAGATCTTACTTTACTGGAATTGCAAGCTTGGTAGTTATAGTTATGTTATCATTTTGATTTTTTGGCTGCAACAATGGATTTTAATTATGGTATTTGTTCCCAATGGACCCACCATGACCTTTGGCCATTGATTTCTAATTTCACCTTTTGAGAAATGAAATTTCTCCAAAGCAGTACAAAACTTAAGGGTTACATATATGGAAGGGCGGGCCAGGAATATTTGATAAGGTGGTTAATATGTAGCACCAAACTTGATCTTCACTTTATTTGCTAATCAATAATTGATATGTATTACTTGTAGAAAATTATTAGTGTACGTGTAGGTGAAGGTTCTTGCTAATGCTGATGAAATTTTGCAGATTTATGAATAGTTAAGCATAAAGAACCTGCAAAGATGAGAATAGAGTGGTCTAGAGAAAAGTGGTGAAGAAATGAGCGGTGTCTGCAAGACGCAGTTAACTAAAGCGCGGTGGATTGCTCTCAGTTTGATCCGTGGAAGAACCCTTGGTGACCTAGGAGATGGGGCTGGAATTAATCAGAGGGAACGTTCTTCGCTCAATGATCGCCCTTTTCTCTTTCTAGGATGACAAAATGCTTCTGCCAAGATTTCACCAACCTCTTGGTTCGAAAGGGAATGTCACATATTTATAGGCACCATGGACCAATCACAAGGTGTCAGGCTGTAATCCTATAATATGATAACACGTGTCCTTTCCGCATAACCCGACCGCAAATCACGGGTGACGCCACCACCGCTGGTACGACGCTTGCGGGCGGCGTAGCCATTCCCCACCTTGGCGATCCTCTTGTTCTTTAGCCACCAAGCCACTAGATCTCCCTTATTCCCGTAAGGGCAAGGTCATGATCTATTCGGTCACACCTATACCGCAGCCAAGCCTCAAGGAGCCCCCGGGGTCCTGCCTTTAGACCGCAACAAGTATCATTACCTGGGCTAAGTGGTGATGGCCTTTCGCGTACTTGCTCATGTTCTGAGCTGCACCAATCACTTGAGTCATGGGTTTTTCTCCTATTCGGATGACCCATAACTGCTCGAGCACCGCCCTAAACGGGCATGTGGTGCGCGCCACTTGGGCGCCCTGCGCAAGAGGGTATTGCTATAGTGGCCCCCCCGCGTAGGCACTCATCCCCGCGCCAGTGGCCCCCCCTTTTAGCCATGACGCTTTCGCGGAGGGTGCCACGTGGACGCCGCACCACCTGGATGGCACTTGTCGTAACTTCATTGGTTGGTCAACATTGACTTTGGTCAACAGGGAATGTTGCGCTGACCTCCCCTACAACTGTATGCAAATAGAAAATTATTAGTGTAATCAATAATTGATATGTATTACTAATTAGGTGAGTTTCTTCTTGGTTTGTATGGTATTAGTGTATGTCTCGATATTCATGATCAAGCGCATAATTTTGCAGCATAGAAGTTCGCAAATGTATGTATTCTTACTCAAAAATTGCGCGTTGGAATTCACACTTTTTAGCTTTGAACGTTATCCACACTGTTTGACCGTTGATTAGTAGAAATTGATGACGGACTCTACGCCAACCTTGTGTTGGTCTGCCTTGGCACTACCACTTTGTTTAGTTAGGTTCTTCAGAAACCGGTCCTGAGAACCCCACTTGAAAATGGTTCTCAAAAGGGAAAACCTAGGGTACACCCCATTTAGTACCGAAAATGCACCCCATCCCTTCGGGGATCCACCTTTGGGTCTCACACGAGTGATCCGAACCGTTCATTGTTCTTAAAATATTTTTCCGAGGGGGCCCACAAAAAATCAGCTCAATCAGACGATTAGAAGTGCTTGAACCAAATTCTCACCGTTTCAAATAAAGTTAAACGGTGAGAATTTGGTTCAAGCACTTCTAACCGTCCGATTGAGCTGATTTTTTGCGGGCCCCCTCGAAAAAAATATTTGAAGAACAATGAACGGTTCGGATCACTCGTGTGGGACCCAAAAGTGGGTCCACGAAGTGGTGGGGTGCATTTTCGGTGCTAAATGGAGTTGTACCCCGCCGGTCTTTCTTTCAAAAGTGGTGCGACCGCCATTTTCAACAAGTAGTGCTACCGGATGGAGCTTTAAAAAAAAAAAAAGGGGGTAGAGGCCGGTTTTTGGAAACCAAACAAGGGGTGGTTTCCAAGACCGGTTCTCAAGAACCCAACCAAACAAGGTCTACGTGTCTTTTGGGCCTGTGAGCCGGTGCGCTGTTGCAGTTGCTCGAGTCTAGATTTTGATAGTTTTGGTCCAGTCCTGTATTATGAGATGAAATCCTTTGCCTTTATGGCTGTGAAATGAATTGACTTGCCTTGTTCAAAAAAAAAAGTGTTAAAGAGGCAAATTTGTTGTTTTGGTGGGATTGCTTCATACTTGAGACAATATCATTAAAATTCTAGGGATAAATTCCTAAATGCAGTAAATTAGCGGATAATATGAAAGTCAGTGGGATTACTTAACCCCACGTGACCCATGATAGCTCCGCCCTTCTATATATGGTATGGGCGGTGCTAGGTGGTACAGCCACTAATACCATACAAACCAAAAATAAACTCACCTAATTAGTAGTAGGTTCTATCATTTCAGAAAAATAAGAGTGAGTTGTAAAACTAGTGTAACATTGAATCTAGACGATGCAGTTCAAAGGTCCAACAATTTTGGTTGGTTAATATGATGCAATACAATTTAAGGGTATTATTGTCATTTATAGTGCATTTTGAGTTAGTAGGGTTTTAAATCTATAAATACTTCTACAGTTCCATGTTTTCTTTATTTAGTTGTTTGAGTTGTGTTGTCCAATTTGAGGACAAGTTGTTTTCTTTAGAGGGAGAATCCTGATGCAGTACAATTTAAGGGTACTATTGTCATTTATAGTACATTTAAAGTTAGTAGGGTCTTAAGTTTATAAATAGGGGTGTGAGTCGTTCATTTAGTAGTATCATTTTAAGAATATAATTATCAAAAGTTTTAACTCTATGTATCCCATTTAGGGAGTTTCTCTCTCTAGAATATTTATGGTATATTCGGTTTGCATCATTATACCCACTCAGAATGTGAGGTTTATGGCTCATATTCATAATTCATTCTTGCAATTACACGGATAAATTCTGTATGCGGAACTCTAAGGTCATCTTTTATCTTTATATTGGAGCATCCCGTTTTTGTGCTGTACAAGGTTTTTCAAATTCAATAGAGCTACTCGTTCATTGCGTGTGAAAGAGATATAATTTATAAACATCGGTGAGTTCGCCAAGGCAGTTCATAGTAATGTTTCGTGGGCTATGATTCCAACTATTTTGTCCTAGAAGAAAAAAATTGGTGCAACCTGTACCACCCTCGATAAGGGGCGAATCTATTTTAAGGAGACTTTCATTCACATAACTCAATTCACTTTTGTATGTTATTCGATTTATGTAATCTGCATTTCTGCTTATATAATTTGTTTTTGTGTTATTGCTTAATGGAATTGTTCTCTGCAGTTGCAAGCTATTTGCAACTGCTCATTCGAGTATTTTGGAGTCTAATATCATACTGTACACATCAAGTCATGAATGTGGCTAATTCAACTTCTTACATTTTCCATGCGTAAAACTCTTGGGGCCACTGAGTCTGAATTTGCTAGTAAATTACTACCTTCAAAGTCCCGAATAGTGCTCGTAAACTAACCTGAAAAACTTTTTAGTGTAAAATAACAAAGCGCTAAAAGAGAACTGAGAGTCAATTGATGGTCAATCATTGACTTTTTTCCCTTATTTTGATCAAGTCAATCAGTGACTGATTGGCAAAACTGGTTAGTAATATAAAAGCGCGCATGCCATGCATTTGCAACCATCAAATTAACCTATATATACTTTACGTGTACGAAGAAAGTGAAGAGAATCAAGCAAATATTTAAACGAACAAAATCAAATTTTTTTCATTCTATTTCAACAAAAAGACCAATCAGGGCGCGAAAGATAAGGATTCAAGAAAACAAAAACACAGGAACATGGGGGGCGTTACATGCATCAACATTCCCTTTCGGTGCCAACTCCCATTCTGGTTTTTATAGGCTGAAATTTCGTTCACTTTTTCGTATCCTATAATTGCAAGACTTTTTGGAGCCTAGATTCTTCTCTTTTTTTTTGGTACATGGAGGCTAGATTCTTCACCATAACTTCAGGTTGCAATTGGGCATTGTTTGTAAGCAATCTGAAATGTTAACTGGTTTAGACACCGGGTTATCAAAAATTAAAAAATGGAATTCAAAATGTATCATTTAATCTCACATTAATCCTTCAAGCTGAATGGGTGAGCAGATTATTAAAGCCGACGCCAAAGTTTTAGGCAATGACGTAGCCAGAAAATCACAATAGCGAGGGAACAATTAATCCATAAACGCCAGTAATTTGTAAAAAAAAATTACTCTTCTTTAAGAATTTAACACACCTTGATTATCATTTGAAAGGAGCCTCTCTTGACTTACATTTTATCGACAAATACGTATCAAGGTTTTGAACTTCTAATGCATCATCCAGTACTCTCGAATTTTATGGAACGATTTGTACATAGCAGAATCACGGAACACAAATAACTTGAAAAAACATAGTTTCAGCGGTTTTGTTCCAATGTTTATGTTCACTTGTGTTCCATTTTTTTTCAATGTATTTGTGTTCCGATGAGACACATAACGATATTCGATCAAGTTGATTTTTGGTACCCTTGTAGTACTCGATGAGATCTACGCGGTGAACATCTCCGATCATCTCAAAAAATTCTAGGCGGCCACGCCATGGGGTGCACAGCACGCTGATGTGCAAAGAGTTGCATAGCAGCAACCCCAAGTCCCTTAGGGGTAGGGTGGCTATTATGTTATATTCGTGTTCCGTGTAAGAAATAGTCGACCCTAACCACTAATTTCATATTGTGTTATCGTGTCCTTTCATAAATTCCCACCCTGTGTCGTGTTGTGTCATCTTGTGTTCGTGTCAGAATTGTCTCAATCCTAACTTGACTTGTTTAGTTTTTCGTGTTATCGTGTCATATTCGTGTTCTGTGCCAGAAATAGCCGACCCTAACCTTGTAACTTCTTGTCGGGTAGTGATGTGGTGATGTGGGACAAGATATACACCCCTATTATTTGTGGAATCACTATTTAGGTAATAATTTTTATTTATGATTAATATTAGGAGATTTTATTTGTGTTGCTTGTTTTGCACGTTTTTAATTTAGTTATGGTAAGATTTGATTTTATTTCCATTTTCTTATAGTCATGGTTTCCAAGTAATAATTTGTTTGGTCTCCACTCTAGGTAATTTCCTTATTGATAGGACTCCTCCTATTAGTATAAATAATGGTGTAAGCCTATGGCATTATTCAACTTTTAATCAATCAATATTATTTCTAAGATTTTCTCTCTCTTTTTCTTGTGAATTCAAGAACTCTCATGGATTCGAGAACCTATTTTCGTTTGAACTAGTACGCAACTAGTTTCTCGTGAATTCCGCTGCGTCAAGTGGTATCAGGGCAGGTTTTTCCTGGCTAGATGGCACGAAACAAAGTAGATGACACACCATTTGGCATTGCTCAAAGGTTTGTTGATCCAAGTAAGATGGAGGAAGAACAACCGACAAGTATTCCGGTGGAAATCCGTGAAACATTGCGGCAGCTGTCTCTACGCCTCAAACAAGGACTAGTAATGGTTGAAGAGAATTGAGCGGTGGGAGTTACCCAACGCCATCCTCTTAATTAGGTTCGGGAACCCACGGTGGGATTTGCTCAACGCCATCCGGTAACCAGATTGTAGTTAGAAGACACCCAGTTAATCATGTGGATAGCGAAAAAGAAACAAAGCTTGAAGTTGAGGAAGATCAAGAAGAAGAAGGGGAACGAGTAAACTATGTTGTGCAAAGGGTTCTGTTTGCACCAAAGTTAAAGGATAACAACGAGCGGCACGACATCTTTCGATCAAGCTGTTCGATCAACAAGAAAGTTTGTGATCTAATTGTAGACAATGGAAGTTGTGAGAATTTTGTGGAGAGGAGACTAGTAGACCATCTGAAGTTGCCAACAGAACCCCATCCTTCACCTTACAGCATTGGATGGATAAAGAAAGACCATATAGAAAAGGTAACTGAAGTCTGTAAACTTCCTCTTTCAATTGGAAAACTTTATAAGGCTGAAGTTACTTATGATGTTATGAAGATGGATGCTAGCCATGTATTGTTAGGCAGACCCTGGCAGTTTGATGTTGATGTGTTATATAGGGGTCACGATAACACCTACTCTTTCTGTTGGGAGGGCCACAAGGTTGTCATGATTTCTTCCAACCAAAGTGTGCCTGTTAAACCCAAAACAGAGCAGCCAACGTCTCCAACAGTTGCTAGTTTAGAAGTTGAGTTTGTGATAGATTTTAAGAAGTCTAAACAGATCCATACCATGGTGGTGAAGGCACTGGTAGTGGAAGATAGGAACGAGGCTATGATTACAATGCCTAAGAAAATACAACCGCTGTTGGAGGAGTCTAACGAGTTGGTTACTGATGATGTGCCTAACGAGCTCCCACCAATGAGGGAAATTCAACATCAGATTGATTTGGTGCATGAGGCAAGTCTACCCAATTTACCACAATATCGTATGAGTATGAAGGAGAAGCAAAAAATTGTTATTGTTCTTTGTGATCAAGTTGTTGAGGACCAAGTTAATTTTTCACAAGAGGTGACTGATGCTGCCACCTTATGTGAGGGCTATATGAGCAAGCCAACCTTTCTAAATTGATCAATCATTGATGTGTCAACCATTACCAAACTGATACAAAATGAAGAGAACCCGCAAAGTCAAGTTGATGTGATTTTCTTGGGGTGTAGCGATATGATTGGATTCCCAATATTCATTTATTGGATCTTATGAGTCAATTAAAGCATGTAGAGAAGATATCATTGCAAGTAATTTTTCCTATGAAATTCTTTTGGAAGGAAATCAAGCGATTGAAATATTCTAAGTATCTATTTATTTGGCATGGAAGATGGCAGATTCCTAATGAGAACTCAATGTCGACTTCTTTAGAAGAAAATGAGAATGATGTAGGACAAGATATACACCTTATTATTTGTGGAATCATTATTTAGGTAATCATTTTTATTTATGATTAGTATTAAGAGATTTTATTTGTGTTGCCTGTTTTGCACGTTTTTAATTTAGTTTTGGTAAGATTTGATTTTATTTCCCTTTTTTTATAGTCATGGTTTCCAAGTAATAATTTGCTTGGTCTCCACTCTAGGTAATTTCCTTATTGATATGACTCCTCCTATTAGTATAAATAAGGGTGTAAGCCTATGACATTATTCAACTTTTAATCAATCAATATTATTTTTGAAATTTTCTCTCTTTTTCTTGTGGATTCAAGAACTCTCGTGGATTGGAGAACCTATTTTCGTTTGAACTAGTACACAACTATTTTCTCATGAATTCCGTTGCGTCAGGTATTGTCATGTTCTCGTGTCTTATCGAAAATTAACACCCCTAATGCACCTCCCGATGAACTCCCAAGTTCTAAAATTCTTTAATTTAACGGTTATTTGTAACGCCTCTCTCATATGAAATGGGACTTACATATACACGATACCACATCACGTGAGACAGCATTACAAATAACCGTTTTATCCTCTACAATCGCACGAAAATTCTCAATTTAACGGATATTTGTCACACCTCTCTCATATGAAGTGGGACTTACATATAAACGATACTCCATCACGTGAGACAGCATTACAAATAACCGTTTTGTCCTCCACAATCGCACAAGTCTGTTTCACAAAAATTCGTGGTCAATAAAAGGAAGGAAAACGTTGTCTACCTATCTCCCAAGTCTTGATATAAATATGAATCTTGTGCACTGGATCCGAAATTTTTTTGTTACTGGATTTCACTTTATAGCCAAGAAGACACAAAGAACAGTCTGTGACAAAAAGTTAAAAGGACTATGACTGATACGTAAATTGCAAACATGGAACAATCCCATTTCTACTTTTTGTGTTGCTCGAGAATCAAACCAGCTTCTTTTAGTGCCAGTGACCCCCATGGGGTGAGTGCTCTTTTGTTTATTAATGGGCGGCTGCAATTCAAAAGTTTTAAGAATCTTCAAATTTGTCAAAAAAGGCTCATATTCTCTCTTTTTTTTTAAGAGACAATGGCCAAAGATTCACCAATATTAAAGAAATTTGCTGGGTTTGACTCAGTGATGTGTTTGCTGGGTTTGTCTCCCTTGGATTTCAAGGGTTCCCATTTTATTTTATTTTTTTCTCGCTTTGTAGATGTAGGTGATGGAATTCAATCCAAGTTTTATTTTCTTTGGTAGAGTCTAACCAATGTTTGGTTGATATTTTCTTCTTCCTTGGACTGGCACTGAACCCGACTTAGGTTCGGTTTGCTTTGAAACATTGATTTATTACGTCGTAAGGTGTTTTTCCATATTCGTGTTTCATGATTTCATGTTTTGATTTAAGATTGGATGTGTAGGCTTTTGTCCACTGTATTTCGTTGAAGTTTGGCTTCGAAATGAAATTTCTGTGTTAAAAGCAATACAAAAATAACTAATCCGCCATAAGCAGAAATTCGTTGCTAAAACACAAATCCAACGCAGGGGACTTGGTATACGAACGGTCGCTTCCATCCTTCGCAGGTGCAGCTCATATACTTTCTGTAAGAATCAGGGTTTGTCGCGTACAAATAAGATTCAAGTGAGAGATGATAGGAGACTATGGTCTCAAGCATCTAAAATTGGTACCGTTAAACTAGAGTAAACAATATTTTGTGGGTGGACAAGCTCAAGAACCTCATGACCGGAGATTACTGTGTGTTGCAGCTTATCTGCTGCTCTGCTTCTGCATAATGTTTATGCTACGATTAAATACCAGGATTTCATTTACCCATGTTCCGATTTAGTAATTTCAGCCATTAGGTCACGTGAAAATTTTACGACAAATTACATTCTTACGTAATCCAACAATCAAAAAATGCACATGGGAATGCAGATAAAGAGGATTTGATGTCAAAACACTCGGAAATGATGAGCAGTAACACTGTTCTGTATGGTATTATCGAGTCACAGAAAGTCCCAAATAAAATGTGGTGACATGGTCTGAGTGCTTACACCCAATACCACTTCGTCAAATTCGACTCCTAATCAACACAACGAAACAACCAAATTCCTAGTGGTTATGTCCATATTAACGTGAAAATTTAACATTTTCTGCTGCACCTTCACAAATACGCCTTTGAGCCTAAATGCAGGTATGCAGGCAGCAACTCTAGTTTTCTCTCGAGGTATGGGAAAAAATTCTGAGTTCTGGTCGAGAAAAACTACCCACAGCTTCACTCTACAACTCATCCTTGACAGCAGAAGTGTCCAAGTCTACATGGGATTCAGATCTGCTTCCTTTGTCACATACTCAGCCTCGGCTTCTTCCACGTCTTCTTCCTCCTCCACTGTTGCATCAAGACTGATGTTTAGACTAGACTTCACTGAGTCATAGATGTGGGACGCAAAATCCTTGGGCCAGTTAATGTGAATCTTTTCTCCATCAGAGCCGTTTGGTACATGAGATGTGTTGCCTGATTACACTTGCATCCTGCAAAGCAATAAGAAAAATCATCACAAGTCACAAAAAGCAAGCAATAAAACATAAATCAGAAAAAAGGTCCCATAATCTAGAAGTTTGGGAGTCCACATGAACATCAACTAGAAGGTCTTGCTCCCCTTTGACAAAAATAACCATAGAAGTGCGACAATCTATATTTTCTCAAGTCAGTCCCTGTAACAATACATTCCCATTTCAGAAGTTTCTTGTTCCCCCTTGAAACAGTATTAGTAGAGGTGTCAGTAAAACGGTCTCAACTACACAAGGTGTGCCCGCCAAACGGTTGCTGACCTTCACATCATCCACATCTCAATTGCAAGAGTACCCTTCCACCACTTGGTCAACTCCTCGAATGGCTCCTTCAATTACTCATCTTTGGAATCTTTACCTAGTTTTAGGCCCTCCTTGGACACACTCTGGAACTTTTTGCCTTCATAATTCATCTGGTATTGCATCTGGTACTGATCCACTGGATCCATGAAGAAAATAACCTGAAATAAATTTACCCAACGAAAGGAATGGCCAGTATCAATAGAAATAAATAGAAGCAAGCAAACAAAGATAAACTAATGAAGAAGCCTGGAAAAGCTAAACCAAAAGTGCTTAATGCTAAATCACAGAATGCAAGACATGCTCATAATTTTTGTCCTGGTTTCATTCTTTAAATATACTGGCCTAGTGAAGTTAATTTGCCATCAGACTTTGTACTATAAAACAAAAACAGAGAAATAAACACTCAAATTTATACCAATGCACAGGGTGAGAGAGAAAAATCAAGGCAACGTCCACTGCCGGCCCTGAAAGTCTGAGAAGTTATGTCAAGCGTTTCTGTTGGCTGCATCCTCAATGATGCCAAGTTTTATTGATCTGCCAAAATCATTCCGGATCTTAGTATATTGACCTTTCTTCTTATCTTTGTCGCTGGATTCCTCCGTATCTGCAGCAAGATAGATAACTGAAGGCAACATAGGGAGAACACGGTAACGACAATGAATCACCAAGACTGACCAAGATGAAAGAGAAAACACGTTAGAAAGTTCCGTCATTGTAGCAGGGTTTAAGGTAAGCAACTTGCTCACACCCCCGTATGGTGCTTGGTCAATTGGCACTGATGCAATTAAGAGAATGACCACCACACAACATTCAGTAGAAAAGCAGCATGCTATACCCATTTTCCAATTTATCCCTTCAAGTAATTCAAAAAAGATCCTTTGATCTCATTTTAAATCATACCTTTGTTATTTTTGTCATTAGCTTCGTCAGGGTCCTCATCAGCTATTCTGCTGATCAAATCAAGGGTCTTTCGGATTAGCTTCTTCTTGATTGTTTTCAAGCTGCTGTGCTGTTGAAGCATTTCTCAAGATACATTCAGGGGTAAGGTGTCAGAGTCAACAAGACCCTAGTCCCAATGACAACTATTACAAAACAAGCCAAAACCAATGCATTGAGCTGACTATAACTGTAAGATAGCCTTCTTGCCATAAAAAAAGAATCGATAAATCTTAATTACCTTCAAGAATCTTTTATAGTTGGGCAAAAGAACATCAATTCCATCTAAGACAAAGACTCGTCTGACTATAACTTCATATTTGATTTATTTGCATTATAGGGGCTTCTCACCACTGAAGTATTGTAGGAGAAAAGGCATAGATCAGATGGAGAGAGAAAAAAAAACCAATAAAACTGACATTCTAAATCCACAACACGGAGCATGGAAGTTCCTTAGCTAAAGAATGGTAGAACTTTATAGAAGAGAAGATTATGTATGCTTGGTTTGCTTTGGGGTGTATATGAGTAGGTGGATATATAATTAGAATGGTACGGTAACATTTTTGTACTTAAGAGGGGGAGGGGTGGGATTATTACATCCGGCTCCTCCCCTATATACAATCTGGCAAATATTTCACCTACTAAACCCCAGATATATGTGGGTCCATGATATTATATATCCTTCATCCATATTCCATCGGCAAACAACCCGTTAGTGCATTACGTTAAAACAAGAAAAGAACAGTGAGAAATTTGAATTCCACATTTCACTTCCCAAATTTGTATTACAGTGAATAAGCTGTTTTATATCACTGTTTAGGAGTCAGATCTTTTGCTTTTCAATCAGCTATAACAAATTGCGTACAAACTGAACCAAAATCAATTCACTTGGAAGAAACATGAAATTATAATCACAAGAAAACATGGTTTGCAACAAGCAACATTTGGGCTCATATGCAGCCAATCAGTTCATCCCCTCACTAGCAGATAATTCAGAATCCGAAAATTGGCTCATTCATACCAATCTTCATCTTATGAGACCCATTGTAACAGAACTCTAATCCAGGTGCGTCTTCCCTTCTATACTTGACTTACTAAGCACTAATACGCCGATAAGAATGAGCATGGCATGGTTACGATGATATGCAGACGCATCCTCAAGAAAACACAAGTTTAATATATAACAGAAGGACCAAATAAAAAGTTAATAGTTTCTCCAAATAAGAACTCACGTCAGTTGTAGGTGTAGCCGTATTTTACTTTTCCCTTTTTTCTTGAAGTCATGCAAGATGCCAGTATGCTTTCGCTAAAGAGATCTTAATCTCATTGGGCTTGCAGTTTGGTGTTGGGTTATATTCAAGTCTATTTTGTTGCCAACTATGTTGAAATTGTGAGCAAACATAATGATGCTAAGCCGTATTGCCTTTGACAGTGAAATCTGGTTGCATAATAATACAATAATAACAGAACTCATTTAGTCTCCAATCATTGGATATATGCGGGGATAATTAGAGACAGATCTAATATTTGACAATATGCAAAAAGTGGTTGCTCTCAGAATACTATTGAAACAATAAGGGTGAGTTTCCGAATAGATTTTATCAAAATCTGATAAAATCAATTGTTTTATGTCATTGTCCTTTTCGCCGGGTGATGTGAGTTTCTGAATAGATTTTATCAAAATCTGATAAAATCAACTTGATTTTATCAGATTTTGATAAAATCTATTCGGAAACTCACCCTAAGTCATTGTTGTTGTACATGAATTCCAAACTCACCTAATTGTACGTTCGTTCAGAAAAATATTCAGGATACGGTCTGCTTTTAACTGAATAGATACATGTAGTGTGGACCGAAACCAGTTGTTCATTTACCGCCACCCTCCTAGGCCTATTCAATAACTTAGTAACTCAGCATGTAGAACTTTTGGCAAGTTCAAAATTAGAATGTTAATATCATAAAAGAACGCTCTAAGTCTACTTGGCCTTTGACCAGGGCAGTTAGCCCAATTGGTCGTATAGCCCTTTTTATATATAAGGGCAAGGTTATGAGTTCGACTCCTATAGAGAGGAAGTCAGCCCTTATGGTTTATTAACATCTAACAACTTACAAATGTATATCAAATGGGCAAAAAAAAGTCTATTTGGCCTTGCGTGACTATCATGAGTTGAAGCGTCACTTGAAAAACACAAACATACAAAGAACACCCACAAAAGTTGAATTATCTCTGCACAAGTTTCGAAAATAAAATACCGAAAACTTTTAACATATTCAAAACTTGATTAACTCCTATTTTATTAGAGTTGACTAATGAATGGTAAACTTGAAAAGTTAAGCAAATGGTGGCTAGATCATACGGTAGAGTTCTTGGATGCCCCACACTGCATCCTGAGATTTAGTCTCATTTCTACTCGCCCCATGTAATAGATTAAGAATGACGAATGACCAAAAAATAAAATAAAATAAAATAAAAACTTGAAAAGTTATAAGTTTTAGGTACCATTTTGTGTTGTACGTAAAATGTTGAAATTTGAAAGTAGGACAAATATTTTGGAATGGAGGGAGTACTATTTAAGCTCGACCATTTTTTTGCAGTGAATTAGTTTGGGGAATGAGAGGGATGTTGCGGGTGACTATTGTAAAAGCGGTAATGTTGTCAAGGCAAAATAAAATTTAGAGAAATTTAATTCCCCATCCTATACGAAAAATATTGTTATGATCCCACCCTATGTGGTTTGAAATGTTATGATTTCATCTTGTAATATAATTTCCGGACAATTGTGCCCTTATTAGGTATTTAAATAGTATATATGTTCATTAATTTTTTCAAATGTTAAATGTTACGACCAAAAAATCCGGAAAACTAACTCATCCTTTAAACTTCCTATGATTGGAATATTTTAAATATCCATTATGGGTACTGAATTATCGGTGTTCAAATCAAAACTTATATCCTTTCCTTAACTGTCAAAATCTTCCCAAATTCTTTTCCTTAGTCTAAGCTTCATTTGAAATTCAAATTCTCTAGTCCTACTCCATAATAGTTTGGCTATTTATACATCAAGACCAGTTTGAACATTCATGTTCAAATAATTCAATTCATCACACTGGCCGTGGGATCTAGAAAGTTGGAATTCAACAATTCCTCAAGCAATTCGTCAAGTAATTTCATCGGTATTGGAATAGGTATTATATATCACCATTGTTTGGATTTTTCTTTGTTATACAATTGTGGCTCCCCTTTATGAAGCCCATTTCAATGGATGAAAAAAGAAGAAATCACCAACACACGTTAATACACCAGTGGCATTTTTCACACAGAAATTATGATTTTCTACTTACATACATTTGTCAAAACGTAAATGATGATATCCTACGTTACCATCAAACGTTAATGTTGATACTTTTTACCACACATTAATACACCAATTGCATTTTTCACACAGAAATTATGATTTTCTATTTCACCACATTTGTCACACAGAAATCATGAGATCCTATGTTACCATTAGGCATTAATGTTGCTGCTTTTTACCACACGTTAATACACTAGTTCTACAAACATTGGATTCTATTAAACCATATTCCAAGCCGTGGCTCAAATGAGTAATAACAACACTTAGAGTTAAAAAATCTCCCATGGTACAATCATACACCATAACTTCACTATCAATGATGTAAAAAAAATGGTAAAAGAGTGTTCCTTATTTTCCACAACATCAGAAACATATCATCGTAAAAACTAACAGATAATCTTGGTACATTCAAGACCCATAAACAATACAAACAAAAATTGATTGCAAGTTCAATGGTTATATGGCATCCAAAACTACTAATCTTCAATGTTAAACCAAATGTTCGATGCATTAAAACGAAGATGAACACAGAAAACTATAGTCTCAAAACAAAATTAATAGTGTCTAACTTAGGTATATTAATAAACCATAATAAATATCCAAAACCCCCCAACTATACTTCCCAAAAGACTTACAGGCCATTGGTTGGAACGGAAAACATGTAGACTTGTTAAGGCTTTACTTCAGTGATCAAATCGGCAACCATATCATCTTTCCATTCATCAAGTAGCAACCCAGTTTTGACTCCTCTCTTTGGTCGGACGACAGTTGAGTAACTGGACGGTGGGGTCTCTGGCAATTTTGGGTGGAGCGGTGGTGGGATTGGACGATGCGGGTAATGGTTAGGTTTCAACTGAATAGATAAGGATTGGGAATTTCAGAATGGGACGGTTTACGTAACGGATTTGGATTCACCAGAATGGGTTGTGGGATTTGGGTTCACCGAAAAACTAGAGATTTGGGTTGTGGGTTTTGTCTCACCGAAAAACTAGGGATTTGGGTTGTAGAGGATTTGGGACGATTTGTTTTTTGGGATGTTTTTTAGCTATAGAGTCGTGGGGGAGGTTGAGGACAGATTTGGGATGGTTTTTGGAGTGCAAATTTTTCCATAACCATATAAAACACAAAAGGGGAAAGTCACCCAAAACTGCTAATTAAAATGTTTTCGAGAGTTGTAGGATGATGTGTGGGACCACTAATTTTTTCAAAACCGTTAATAGATATAGGAAATTTAGAAGGACAAAAAGTATAGAAGGGCTTTCTGGGCATTTTTTAAATTTCGAGATGGGATCATAACTATTCAAATTCATTGGGATGAAATCATAACGTTTATTTTTTTACGGGTCCTCTAATTAACTTCCCCTAAAATTTACTACTGAAAAGGAGTAAGGGGGTGTTTAATTAACAAAAAAAAAAAGTTTTTTTCGACAATTGGGACAGTTTATTCTCTCATAATATATCACATAAAAAATCATAAAAAAATTAGTTTATTCTAATAAAAAAAAACTGTTAGCGAAACACCCCTAAGTTTCATGTTTGACAGAAAAATAACTTTTTTTAGCTTCATAAGTTTCATTTATTAAAATCTCACAAACATGACTTATCACTGTAGTACAACTTATTCTCCGAGTCAATTTACCAGTACTTACCTCAAATAATTCCAAAAGTACGAGTTAATCTATCACATCACATTGCGAGTAGTGTAATGAAATCTAATTAAAGGTAGTAGAACCACTCCTACTCAAAAAGGGTATGAAACAAGTTTCATGTTTGATGCTCCCATATAGTAATTAATGGATAAAAGTGATCGAGGACCAAATACTAATAATTTAAGAAGCAGGGGCATCATCACAAATAATTACTGCATGATTAAAAGATCAGTAATTGAAACTTCACGCAACAGCAAATTCAGCAGATTTCAGTCGTACCACAATTCGAACCGAGAAGAATTTGAGCGTGTTTAGGGCAGGGATAATGTGGTGCCGGAGTGCAAATCGCAATCATTCAAAAGTGTTTTGGACGGCTAAAACACGTGGCGTGTACTAGGGTCGGTCCCGAGATTCTCAAGCCTAAGACAAACTTGTAAATTGGAGCCTTTTAAAAAATTAAAAATAAAACTAACCTCAAAGTGATTGTTTCTTAGTCCCATATTTTATTTTTTTTTCCCATGATTCGTTTCATTGTTTGAATAAAACTAGTTATTTGTCGTATTATTTTTTCCACCAAACAAAAAAATCTTCCTTTGGAGCTATAAGTTTGAGAGAGGAGAAAACATATATTGTTATGGAGAAAAAAAAAGAGGCCACTGTAATTGAACCAACCTACTAGATAGAAAAACTCGCTTGACTAGCTAACCCATTGATTGTATAAGCAATAAATTAAATATATATTATGTACACGGGTGTATTTATTTGGGGTCCTAATTTTAGGCCAAAATTCGAAGGCTTAAGTCAGTTGGTTTACTCATCTTAGCTTAGGGCCAGTCTTGACGTGTACCACCATGTGTACTCGTCGCACATCGAAATTTCTCATTCAAACCTCCCATTGCATGGCCGCACTGGCCCACCATCTTCAAAGATTACACACGTGGCACATAGCCAACCGTCCATCAGAGCAAAGCTCAATTCAGATGGCATTTCATTTTCGAATCAAGAATGGCTGAATGGGTGGCTAAGCACCATCAACTATTAAAATAAATCTAAAATTAAAGTAACGAAACCGACGTCGTCCTGCAGAAGCAAGAGAACAGAACCATTGGGGTACATCCACGTCAGCAATTTCGGATTGTTCAATTGGCAAGCCGAGAGGCCCCCGGACACTTGTCCTCACACTTGGACTCTCACAAAAACAAAAACAAAAACAAAAATTGAATCCCCTCCCGTCCAATGGTCCAACTTTTACATTGTAGGAGACAGTCCTCGCTCTTGTTTTCGAACTCCTAATCCCATTCAATAAAGGACAAAATTCAGTGTGCGGGTCGGATCAAAGGAGACATTCCTTTGAAGATGGTTTGCTGCAATTAATTGTTAGGGTTACCACTTATTAGTTAGAGTTGATTAGTAAATCCGAAATATTAATTTACTAATGTATAGAGTAGATGAGGATTATACTCTCAAGTCCAACATTTAGACCGGAGAGGATCTGAACCCAAAGAAAAAATAAGTGAATGTAATTTGGGAATCTGAAAATGATTTCTCATATGTGATTACTGAAGTCATATCATGATTTTGATGATCCGAATACTTAAATTAATTGGATATCAATATTCTTGTGAAGGAATCATAATCTGTCACAAGATTGTATCAATATTCGATTCAACTTGTTTTTAACATTATTACAAAATTGATACATGTAAAAAGAAAGACACTCTAGCCACAAACCATGACAGTGGGTGGATCATGCGTATATAATGTCAAACAATCACTTTCGTGATTATATAAACACTCTTTAAGTTTTATTTGAAAAGAAGACTTTTTTGGAGAAGTTGGCATCATTGGTGGGAGGGGTCAGCACTAGAGAAGGATAATTTATTTTAAATTACGTTCAAAATGTATTGCGTCGTTCCTTTAAGCACAGATAGTTCAAAGTCTTTACACATTTTAGAGATATTTACACATTTCTAAGATACTACCCGCTGAGGCGTGATTAGCATTTTTCTTTATATGAAATAAAAGTAGGATCCTTGTAGTGTTAGCCCACTAAGTCAGTTTACTCGGCTCTCACCAAGGGCTAATTATTGGGTACTCCCAATGTACCATGTAGTAAACTAGTAATATTATGTGGTACTCCTTACGAATAAAAGATCGGCACCACACTATGTGAGTCACCCTTTGTCTTTCAACCACCAAGTGTTTCTATCGAATAATTTGTCACTATGTAAATGGTCGTGAGTACTACGTAGGTAATGCCACTTGATACTCTGGGATCGTTGAATAAGTCACTAAAGTTAAGTTTTTCATTTGATAAAATGGTCATTTGCTAAAATCTTTTTTTTTTTTTTTGTCAGTCAAAATACATCAGCGGGAAGGGGGTTAGTAGTGTTAGATTAGTAGCCAACCACACCCCTCGCGGGGCTCGAACCCAGGCCTCCACTGAGGAGGTGGGATGAACTTACCGGCTTGACAAGCCCGACAGTTCGGACATTTGCTAAAATCAAGTGGATGATTTTAGCAATTGAAATGGGAAGGTGATTTTATTTAGACAAATGGAAGACAAACGGAGTGTTCCACTAAGGTAGTTTTTTCAAGAAAAAAATTGGTTTTTCACTATTTTTTATATGATGTATTATGAGAGAATGATTTGTCTCAATTTTTTTTTTAAATAATTTTTTGTTAATAGAACATCCCCTAAGCCTAAGACCATTTTTTAACCGGTAGAAATGTAAATTAAAAATACACACTTATCGGTCAAAGAAGGATTTTAGTGACACGCCGACGACGTGATTTTAGATTTTCCATAAATGTATAGTAAAAGCAAAGATAAGCTCGAAGGCCGTAGGAAAAGTGAGGGGTCGACTTCACAAGTCATAAAATAAGCAACATTCCCAAGAAAAAAGATTTAAAACCTCATCCCAATCCACCAAAATTCGGGATGAACATATATTCTCTCCCACAATCCTAGTGAGAGAGAGAATTCTAGAGAGAGTTTGTGTGTGTGAGCGTGTTGCAGAGAGAGAGAGAGAGCAGCTGAGAAGGGAAGAAAGATGGGTGTCTCGGATGTGGTCGTCGCCAATTTGACGACGGTGTACCTGTTGGTGATAGCGGCGGTGAAGGCCCACGGACTGGTGTACGGGCAGGGGGTCAGCGGGGTTTTTATGCTGGTGGTTTCGTCCGCCGTCGTGGGTGTAATCTTGATTGGGAGTGTAATTTGGGATTTGTGTCGAAAAACCAGCAAGGCGGTAGCGGCGGCGGCGCGTGATGATCACGGGGTCAGTAGTGAAGTTTGTCGAGGGGGTATTTGTTGGCATGGCGTGGCGGTCCACTCGCCTGCGTCCCAGGTCCGGCTCAGGCTTCCCCAACGACCTCGTAACTAAAACCGTACTCTTTTGATGTTTTGTTTCTTCTACTTTTTCTTTTCTTTTCCTTTTTTTTTTTTTTTGCTTGGCTTGCAACACACATTCACGGTGTCGGTAACCTTGTAGTACAAATCCTGCCGTGTGTAGCATCCGAGCCGTCTTATCGCCGATAAAAATTAACAAAGATGTCTGAACCTTCGATTGCACCGCGATAGACCACTCGGATGCCGCACTAAAGATTTGGTTTTGTAGTGCAAGGCCCCTGAGTCCTACATTTCAAGATCGCTATGTTGTGTATTGTTTGGTTGTGGAAACATATTGAGTAATAGAATTTTGCTTGTACAATTTTGACAGCCTATTTCAACTCCACATAAGTATATACTCAGTCGTCTCAAAACTTTAGTTCATGTTACTATTTTAATTTGATAAAAATAAAAAAGTTTATATCGTAAAATATATAAAACTTTATATATACGATATGATGAATCTCAATTAGTTATAACTTGTTAGTATCACTTTGAATAGAAAATAAAATAATTAATGCCAAGTATGGATCGAGGTGCGGAGGATAGATTTTTAGTTTAAAATTTTACTAGTATAGATTTTTAGCAATGTATTTCCATTGTACTATTTAAAATTATATAGCTTCGCCGGTTTTATTATTATTATTTTTTAAAAAAATCTCAGTCGCCTGTTCAAAGAATCAAAGTAGTATTCAACTATAGATATAAATATCTAATGGTGGCACTAAATGCAATTCTTTGGTCATAATTGATGTCTCCACAATGCTCCTTTGAAACGTTCGGTCAATTTTCGAAGGAGAATGCGAGAGAATGCGAGAGGCTAACATGTAGGAATCCCATGCGTTGATTAACGAAATTGCTAATTATTCATAAAGTTTACCCAGAAAATTGTACAAAATCTGCCGTTGATTTCCAATAGATTTTATCAAAAATTTGATAAAATTAAGCCTTTAATTTTATTCATTGGTGATTTTTATCAAATTTGGCGATAGGACTTTATCAAATCTCTTCACGAATAGATAAAATTAAAGACTTGATTTTATCAAATTTTGAAAAAATCCAATAGAGAAGTCACCTTAATACCATTAGGGCATCCTCATCAGGATTGCCAAATTAGTTTTTTTGGCTAAAATAGAGAGTCAATCCCTTAAAAATCAACCAAAATCAGCTTCTCTATTTGGTGCGGTACTGTTCACGGACTAAAATTTTTATTATTATTTTCGGTTGCTGTGTGCATCGAAAACAACAAGAGGAGAGAGAGGGGGGGACACGTGGCGGCGGGTCAATGGAGGAGAGAAATGTTAATTGCGGAAAGGGGGTTGGGGGTCCAGACACGTTGTCCACCACTTGACTTTTTGTACCAAATATCTCCCCAGGCGGGGAGTTTAGGGAGGATTTTTTATATATATAGATTTGAAATGAATAGTTTAATATAGTAAAGTTAAAATAGAGAATCTGATTTTGTGAGTTTTTGATAAAGTGACTTGATAAATTGTAAAAGATATTTTTGTGATTAAATTTGATATTTTTTTTGGCGAGACTAATAAGGACGCTCTACCATTAGGCAATAGGCAAAGCTATTTGGTCATCATCACGTTTGGTCCGTAAGAGGAGAGGAAGCATCTATTTCATCTACCGGAGATTATCAGCTTATCGTTCTGCAAGAGGTTGATGTCTCAAAAGTTTTCAAAGATGTGGTCCCTTGTCATGGATATTGTTCTGGTCAGCACTTCCGGCTAGAGCCTAAAACTAGAACAAAGCTTTTGTACATGAATTAGCCTCAAATGAATTACTATACTATAAAAGTACAGAACCCGAGAAATTTGGAACATAAAAAAATCTTAAGAGAGAACAACAAACTTGTGAGTATCAGGTCTTCACCACCATGTTAACTGTTGAAATTGCAATCCGCCTCAGCATATGATGCTTATACTCCCATGTTTCGTTGTTTGATCTGAATCGTTTATTTTGTTTGTCTCATTAATTATGCATACAATAAGAAGTTCACGTTGATCGGATATCGTTAGCTATTTG
Source organism: Vaccinium macrocarpon (assembly GCA_022606695.1). NCBI lineage: Eukaryota > Viridiplantae > Streptophyta > Magnoliopsida > Ericales > Ericaceae > Vaccinium > Vaccinium macrocarpon. The sequence goes on along the minus strand of CM040179.1, from coordinate 2,634,933 downwards.
ATCGATGGTCATTTAACTTTCAATTTTGGAGAAAAATCACATACAATGGTTTCTTTAAATGATCCATTTTCCATGAAAAATGCAATCTGAAACATAGTTATCAATGTCCAATCAACTTGAATTTTTACGTAATGCATATTCGATGAGACGAACAAAATGAACAGTACAAATCAAAAAAGAGGATCCAAAGTGGGCCCCATAGCGCTGCACAACACGCACCCTTGACCCTATAAACCTCTTCTCTTTTTTTTGCTCTATTTTTAAAGAGGAGTGTTTTCTGCTAGTTTAACTAGTAGGCCACGGTCAATTACAAGGAAATAAAAAGAAAGTATGAGAATATGTAACTTTCTTGCATTTTTAAGTAGGAATGTTGTGGGATCCAGATCTCTTACTTTCCACTAAGATTAACTTTCCCTCAAAAAATGTCCTGCAAAAAGTACAAGATTTTGTAGAAATCTTGCCTTTTCATTAATTTGTAGTTAATTAAACTACTACTTTTCAAGTTTCTCTTAAATTTCTTTTATCAAATCAATGCATTATAAACAAAAATACTTTCCATTTTTTTCTACTTCATTTCGCTATAATTTTTTTCATATGAGTATTAAACTTTCTTGTAAACTCTTTTTCCAGTAACATAATTACTCAATTTCCAATAAATAAATAAATTATGTTTTGCAGTTGTATAAGTTGATAAAAACATCTACAATCACATTTTAGAAACAATAATATTTTTATTTTCTACTTGGTGATGTAGATGTCGTGTTTTCTTGAAGGTAGAGACACATACTCATCACACACACAGGTGTTGGGACCCATGTGAATGCGTGTAATTGTGTGTGTAATTGAATATTAGCATTTTTCTGTTTTCCTATCCTGCATCCGCCATTAAGTGAGGACAAAAAAGAGTACAATTTTTTTTCATTCCGGGACCGATGTCATTGTCTGTAACTTGTCTTTAACTTTGAGTTGCGTGGTCACACCGTAAGTTGAAATCTCCTTTCACAACTTTTTTGTACAAACTTTCGATTACAGAGAGTTTTGTCCAAAAATTAACTCCATAATTTATGAGCAAATGTTTAATAAATGTATAATAAAGTGGACAACACACTCACATAAGGTGTGGGCTTCGCACACACTTTATGTTCAACTGTGTGTGGAGCCCACACTCCATGCGAGTGTGTTGTCCACTTTATTATATATTTTTGTTGTGTATCTAGCATTTTCGATGATTTATTTTTCCATTCATTAATTTGGTACAACCGTATACGATGTTCTGACGTTAGTCTCTCCATAGATAAAATTCGATAATGCTAAGTACTAAATTCAAGTATACACAATCATGGTTGTGTTCAGTTAACAAGTTTAGTTTAATTTTGATAATGTAAACAAATATAATATGTAGAGAGAGATAGAGCGAGAAATAAGGAAAATGATGATATAAATAAAACCAAATAGTACCAAAACCAGTCCCAAAATTGTGTACCGAACACGGCCCATATGTTTTGCATTTGGCACCTACAAGTAGTCGTGTACCGCTCCATGATTTTTTCACCTTTTTTTTTAATAACTCAGTTGTCCGGTCCATCTTAATTTTGGAATTTAATTCCATTGTTTACTTGCGGGGAGTCCAACTGAAGCCGAAGCAAACCTCTGTATGGATTAGTTTCAACAGAATTGATAACTCCTGCAAAGTTTTGAACTTTGGACCTTCGGAGAAAGAAAACCCATTAATCTCTTTCTCGTTTTTTTTTTTTTTTTTTGATCCATAATCTCTTTCTCGTTTGACTTTTTCTTTTTTTGTAAGAGGCTTGTTTTGTGCTAGTTTAACTAGTAGTGTTATACTAATAAAATTACTCAATTACCAAAAGTATACCTATATGTTTAGTTGTATAAGTAGATAGTAAAAACATGTAGGACGGAGTAAGTTTTGAAAAATAATTTTTTAATTTTTTACTTGCAGATCTTGATAGGAAAAATCCAGGCGTACACCACATGTGTGCACACCATTTGCACGCCACTTCATCCGGACCCGCCCATACGCTTTTTGGACGGTTTGGATTTGAAATCGATCATAAAGCATTTATGACTGATGCGCATAATATGGTGTGCGCGTAGCAAAGTTCATCTTGATTTTGCGTTTTCACATTCTATACCCGTCGTTTAGTGAGAACAAAAAAAGACTATACTTTTATATAATTCGGAACCGATGTTGCCGTCTTTTACTTTGAGTTGCGTGCTCACACTCTAATTGTACAAACTTGCGATTGCAGAGAGTATGGTCCCGTAAATTGGTCTAATGGACAAGTTTTGGGTTTTAAATAGTGTTTAATCTAAGTTAATTTATTTTAATACTTTTAGTACATCAATGGAAAAATATTGAGGACTCAAAGACAATATTAGACAAAAATAACCTTAGTGAATCATCTCTACGCACTTCCTTTATGCACTGCTATAAGTAAATAAAAAATTGAAAGCGATATGTCATTGTCAATTCCCCGACAATGACCCATCATTGCACTTCTCCATTCAAGTTGCAGTTGTTGCGTGCATGGTGGTGGTGCGCTTGGTAGACCCCATCCCGTCTCTCTCTCTCTCATGGCTGCCATTTTCTCTCTCTTTAATTTTGGGATTGGGTACAATTTTAGGGAATTTATGCTCTTTGGAGTAAGATATATAGTGGGTTTAGGTATTTTGGGTTTAGGAACTTAGGGTGCACTTTCCATTTATAGAGTTTTAGTGGTTTAGTCACTTTAGTGGGTGCCTTAGGATTTAAGGCTCTTTAGGGTCCCCTAGGATTTATATTTAGGCACTTTCATAGGGTACCTTAAGATCTTAGACACTTTCATAGGGTACCCTAGGATTTAGGTTTAAGCACTTTCATTAGGTTTGGGGGTTTGAGCCCTTTCATTGGTTAGTGGCGGCATTTTTGAAATGTATATGTGATTTGTCCTCTGGGCATTAAGGAAAAAGTTGATGTCCTTATTTCATTAAAAACCCTTTATTATGTCCTCCCAAAAAATGGACCCAAATTTATTTTACACTCATTTGGTGTAGCCACGCATAATGTTGTTGTTGACGTTGAGAGAAAATTCAAAACTAATTCGGAAACACCGAGCAAATTCGGTTTGTTGACTTTGATTTCTCCACAGCTTTTTATTTTTTGCAAATTGCTTTGCTCCCCCCCCCCCCCTCTGACGCCCCCCCACCCGGCCCCACCACTAATTACCACTCTACCCCTCTTCCTTCATTTAATTACATTAACTTTATTATTAATATTTATTTATTTAGTTTTTTATTTAATTCATTTCTTTTAGTATTTAAATATTTATTTATATCTTTTATTAATATATATTTTTATTATTAATATTAATTTATTTCTTTTATTTTTTTTATTTAGTTAACTCCTTTCTTTATATTAATTCATTTAATTATTTAATTCATTTATTTTGTTTTATATAGTTTTTTTATTTACATATTTATTTATATCTTTTATTAATATATTTTTTCTCTTCTATCTTTTTAGAATTCTCTAATATTTTATTTCTCTTTTTGAATTATTTAATATCTTGTTTTTTTAATATGTAATAAATCTTCTCGTTCTTTATATATATATTTATAATATGGTCTAATATCTTTTTTTTCTCTTTTATTTATTAAATATTGTTTATTTACTTCATTTTTTAATTACTTTATTTTTTAATTACTTTTTTTTTGTTTTACTTGATTACATTGATCTTTGCCCCCCATTGCCTCGCGTGTTGCTTCAAGTATCGACATTTCTTTTTCGATCCCCGACCCCCAACGCCTTCACACGCTTCTCGTATCGACATTTCGATCCCCCCCAATGCCTTGTCACGCGTTCATTCTCGACATTTCTTTGATCCCGGCCCCCAATGCCTTGCCACACGCTGTTCGCTCTCGTGACATTTCGATCCCTGGCCCCCAATGCCTCGCCGCGTGTTCGTTCTCTCGACATTTCTTTGATATTGGCCCCCAATGCTTTGCCAATGCTGTTCGTTTCCTCGCATTTTCTTTGATCCCTACCCCCAATGCGTCATCTATTTATATTACTCATTCTTCTACTACTTCACACATTGTCTTCTTAATTCTCCCACTACTTCATACATACAATCATAGAACATCTCCCAATATTTTTCTTTCTTTTTTCGTAATTCATCGAAGAACATTATGGATGGCTACTACGATACAGATGGTTGGTCATTTGAGAATGATGTGCCAAGTCAGGAGAGCATCAATTACAGCAGTCGCGACTATACACCCGAATTTACCACTGACCAGGTTAGTTATTTTCGTTGTTCTTATGCATATTCGTCGGTTTTACTTATAATGTTTTACTTATACATTTTCGTTTTTTTTTTTTTTTTTATAGATTTTTGAAAGTAGAGAAGATATGTTAGTTTGGCTTAAGAGAGTTGGTCTCAAAACGGTATTGTGGTAGTTATTAATAAATCAAGATTTAAAAAGGCGTAGTTTGCCAAGTCATTCTTGGTTGTGAGAAAGGAGGAAAGTATAAACCAACCGTGGGGTAGAAGGAAAATCTTGAATAGAAATACCGACTAAAATGTGGATTGTCCATTTATTCTACGAGGTATACCAATACCTCCAGGGCGGTGCAATGTGGGGTTTAAGGGGTTTTGTATTCTCCACAACCATGAACCAAATGAAAAAATATTGAGGGTCACGAAAGTACCCATCAAGGCTAAAACCAATGGAGAAACAATTTGTGGTCGATGGCCAACAAAGACCAAGACCTCGTGGAAATTCTTAGTATTTTGAAGAAAAAAAAGATCCGGCCAAACACTACAGAATTAAAAGCATTTACAACGCTTATTTTCACAAACAAGGAAGCCAAACGGGGCGGTCTAACTGAAACTCAATATGTCTTAGACCAATTAATTGAGAAAGGATACCTCCATGACTTTAGGACAAATCAAGAGACCAACGAAATCACAGATATTGTTTGGGTTCATCCTACAAGTCTAGAGCTATCTGTCAACTTTTCATCCGTGTTAGTAATTGATGCTACATACAAAACGAATGAGTATCGGAAACCACTATTGGAGGTTGTGGGTATGACATCCACAAATCTAACATACTCGCTTATGTCATGAAGAACTGCAGCGCTGTGCTTGGTGACAAGTATCCAAAGTTTCACACTTCATGGCGTCCCTTATTCATTCATCGAAAGCACTTCGCCTTACCAAATGTAAGTGGGTTGCCATGTGTGATTTAGTATAGCCAATATCCGCGTGTCATATCTTATCTTTATGGATACATGGTTAAGGCCATACAAAGAGCGATTTATTACAGCATGGACAGATACATGTATGCACCTCGGAAGCAACTCAAGTCAAAGGTATAGAGACTTTATAACTTTACGAGTTAAATTTCTGCATTATATTGTACTACACTAATTAACTTTTCATATTTTAAACTAAATGTATTATTGTATTACAGGGCCGAGTCTGCACATGCAAGGCTAAAGAAATATTTGGGGGGTACGACCATGTCATCGCTGCAAACATCTTTTGAGGGAATAGAGAATATGTTGGTAAATCAATTTAGGAAAATTAAGAAGTCCTTCCAAAAATCCCTCAACATTCCACGCCACATACATTTACGTGGACGCCATTTTTGATGAAATAAGGTGTCGATATCATTGTATGCATTGGAGTTGATCGGGTTGCGCCTAGAATCCGCCCAAGCAGACGCCCTACCCCTCCCCTAAGCGGCGCCATGCGGTTGTTCGATCAAAACGCCACATGGGTTGCCATGCATGCACGACCGAGGGATTTCATTGCCATGGGCATTCCAATTCCACTATCCAAAGATCCACGCTCATTGAGTAGGCTCTCTATGCACGCGGATCGGTTTAATGCCGAGGGAGAACAATCCGACGGCAGACATCTCGTGTGGTTGACATATTGCAAAGGGATGGATCCGTATTCAAAGCATATGATAGGGAGGTTTGTCGATATGGCGATCCATCTAACAAAAGCAGTTGTTCGAGGGCCAACGATAATACGTAACACAAAGGTCGCACCAAATTTAAAAAACAGAAAGGAGTGGACGACGATACCTTCTTGCACGTAAAAATCCACTTCATCATTTAAGGTCGCGATCTACATTGAGAGGGCGCGGAAAAGTGGATGAATGCGTAAAGGGAGACAAATGGATAGGAGAGGGATCCCAACCACTACATTCAAAGATTTACCTTACCAATTTCAAAGAAAGATATGTCCCACAATCGTAGACGCCAAAGCCGATGGTCATTGATGGATTCAGTGGCGATAAATTACCAATTCTATGGCAATCGAGGAGTATCGGGCCGTGTACGACATGATCTTATCAAGAAATTATTCGTAATAGACGCCTCTACGATGCGGTTTATCGAGAACAAAATAGAGCGCATTTGGATACTAGAGTCACCGAGATGTTGATGCCTACAGCCCATATACAAAATGGATGGATCAGATGAGTTTGGGGTAGTCATCGCATCACGCAGTACAACATTGTACTACACACATTTAATGCTAATCCCGGAGGTTGTTTTACTCACTTGCCTCTGAGATCCCGGCCCGGTTCCAAACCGGACAAATAAGAAAGAAATAGCTATTGCCCCGTGATTAACAATCACTTTGTACAATTTTTTTTGCCTAATCACCCCTCCACCACCCATCCCAATGTGGTGGTGGGAGAATACATCGGATGAAGTTAAAGGATGGGCTTTAAGTTATGACACACGTCTTGATTTGTGGTTCCAATTACTGGGTGTCGTCTTTTACGGGCGACAATTTGGAGGCAATATTGATTAGGGTGACCACTTTGTCAATGTGATTGTAATATTTATTCATTTTAAATCGTGATTGTAATATTATTATTTCACTTTTAAGAAGTTTTATTTATTTATCATTCATTGTTAAGACAACTTAATTAACTAATTAAAATAATTACTTAATAATAATTTTACATTAATTAGTTAATAATAATAGAAGTTTTTTTATTTATTATAAAGTTTCTAAATACAAAGTGAAATTTAAATGCAAATTTAAGAAAATAATTTACTTGCAAATGTAATTTGAATAAACCAAATTAAATGAGTAATTAATTAAATAAATGAAATGGGAAAACGAAATTATTAAAATTAGAGTAATGTAATTGAATAAATAAAGTTGAAAAAAAAAAGAGTCGGAAATAAAAAAACTAAAAAAAAAAAAAAAAAAAAAATAGCCGAAAAAGGGGGGGGGGGGGGCCTCGGGGTAATTTGGGGTTTTGGGTGGGGGGGGCCCAGGGGACAAGGTGTCGGGGGGGTGGGTGCAAAGCACCTCTCTATTTTTTTTACCCCTTTTTCAATAGATGCTTCGGCTCCATTCTTCTTATTAACATTTTCAACTTTTTATTCAAAAAGTCTAAACTAAACATACACAGATGTACGTCCAAATTTAAAACATTCTTAGACCACTAAGAGTTAACTCTTACCAGTCAAAGAGCAAAGGCTAATCGGGATGATTCATAAATGTTTTTAGATGGTCATTGTGCACCGTTCGTGCAATAAACATACACAGATATACGTACTCACGGGGAAATGATCTCTTAAACCTAGCTCACGAGAAAGTCAATGTGCACCGTCCGTGCAATAACGTACACAGACGTATGTCCTCACGAGGAACTGATCTCTTAAACCTAGCTCACGAGAAAGAATAACGAGCCTCATGCCTTAGAGACGGGGAAGAAAAGGCAAGTAAAGTGGGTAGACTTGAATTGACAATTAACACTATGCCAAATTTCGTCATTTCCGACATTTTGACAAATGCCAAGCCACCAAAAATGCCAAAAAAAGGGTATTATCAGCATTTTTTAAGCATTATCTGCATTTATTACATATGTTAATGTTAACAAATGCCAAAGAAATCGTCACAAACACCGGAAAAGTTGCCACTGCTTGTGGGAAAGCCTATTGTCTTATAAGGGAATAAAAAAAGCCACGTGGTGACTATCTGACACTGGCATGGCACCCAAGTGGCTCTGTTGTGGCAGGCAAAATTGAGAAGACTTGCTCGCCCCCAAAAATTGAACTCATGACACTTGCCCCCTCATGCCCGTGTGCTACCAACTAAGCTAGTGTACATTTGTTTCAGAAATGACATACAAAAATATGTATAGTATACAATAAAGTATTTTCACAAATTTAATTTTTACCGATGGTATTGGGAAAAACAGGGAAAAATACTTTTGCCAGTTTTTTTTGGCAATGCCATGAAAAAGTCACTTTTTTGGGCATTTATTGAAAATGCCGAGAAAAAAAACCCGCAGGAATGGTCCATTTTCTTGTATTGTGAATTGAGCCAACCTTTTCTTCCCTCCTTCCTCAGTAACATACCTGAATACCTACTTTCTCTCGTTAACATCTAGATTCTCCGTCCCCGACTTAAGTAAGCTAGCTCGTGTTTAGAGGGAAATTATAAGTGGTGAGACTTAAAAAACCGTATTACCAATACTATGGAATCGGTAGAAGTTTCTTTCCTGCCTACCATGGGTTTTGTACTGACTTTACAATAGATTATCTATTGTGCACAAAATTGAGAACGAACAACTAATGGAGAAGGAAGAGCCCAAAAAACAAGACATAACAAACCGATAAACCTACTGGTATAGAGGTTTTCGCACAGAAAATGTACCGAGCCCTCTTGGGGGCCCACTTTTGGATCTCACACGAGTAATCCGAACCGTTCATTATTCTTAGAACATTTTTCCGTAGGGCCCCTCAAAATTCCAGCTCTATTGGATGGTTAGAAGTGTTTGAACCGAAGTCTCACCGTTTCAAACAAAATATTTGGAAAAATATTCTAAGAATAATGAACAGTTCAAATTACTCGTGTAGGACCCAAAAGTAGACTCCCGAGAGGTCTCGTTACATTTTCTGTGCGAAAACCTCTGTACCCGTAGCAAAGTTCATAACAAACAAACCCTGAGGGATTAGCTGTTAGGTTCGAATCTCTGAGTTAATTTTTACAGGACCAATCTATAGGTAATTTTGTTCTGTTTTGAAATGGACCTCCACTAATAGATGGTAAGATTGATTTCCTGAGAACTATTCAAGATGCATTTAAAAATTGGCCATGACACACTGAACACATAATTGGAAAATGAAGGTGAGTTTGGACAAACTTTTTGAGGTATTTTTTATTATGTGTTTGTTGTCTTTATTTATTCTCAAAACACTTTTAGCAGAACACCCCTAAAAAATCATTCGAAATAATGGTCTAATAAGTAATGTAAACACACAAGATCTGGCCACGGAGGAGCCATGCTCCGATCTCCAACCCAACGTACTAAGATGACAAAAATAATATTCTTAAACAAGAAAGTGAATATAGAGAATAAGTTTTTTTACATCTCTATATCCCATTTCTATTTCAAATATTTTTTTCACTTTTCCTCCAATCGTTACTTAATACTCTCACTCCAAAATCTAATAAGTTTTGCAATTTTACAAAACTAGCGTGAAACTCGTGCTATGCACGGGAATTAAACAAAAATGTTTGCGTGCTAGTATTTTTCAAAATAACGCCTATGAAAGAGGTATACTTTTGGTATAAGTTGGGGTTGAGGTTATGTGTAGGTTATTTTTCCCTTTGATTGTTTGTTTGTCTTTTGATCAGCCTTCTAATCTTTTAGGTCTCGAGAGGCTTTGTTGTTTTTCTCTTGCCCTGTTTAATATTGTATATTTGATATTTGCTTAATAAAATCCTTTTTTGCCACGCAAAAAAAAAAAAAAAAGATGTAGCCTTTTGAACCTCTCAAAGTATAAACCTACACTAATGGTAGAAATTTTATTGATTAAAATAACTCCAACCGGTTAACAAAGATGGTTATCTCACCCTAATTAGTACAATAATCAATCAAGAGGTTTAACTTTCCAAGTCTTCATACAATAAATGGGTAGTTTTAGAGTCATATCACGCAATCAACATCAAACAATTCAATTTAGATAATTGGAAGACTATTTTCACTTACTCCCTCCGTCCCATATTATTGGGCATCTTTCTTTTTTTGGACGTCTTAAAGAATTGCCTATAATTTTTAATTTATTAAGTTTTTTGTATTCAATATGGATTTTGTTTGATAGATCTCAATTAGTTTTATTAAACAAAGTTGTCGTAATGACAAAAAAAAATCATAGATTATGACATATAAACAACTCTTTGAGACGTTAAAAAAGGTAAAGAGATCCAACAATATGAGACAAAGGGAGTAATATTGATGCCAACAATTTAACGGAATAATGGCCTAGTAGTAGATTGGGTTCCATTTTAATGGATGCCTTTGCACTTTTTTCGTTTGACTTTGCCCTCGAGTAAACAGATTCGTAAAATATTATATACTTTCATCTTTTAGAGAACATGAAGGATCTCTGGTTGCATAGTAAGTCGAGTGAATAGGAGCCTCATTGATTTCATCGTAACCTACTCAAAAAAATAAAATTAGATTGCAACAATTTATAGAACGTATTGGTTTTAAATAGTTAAATTCAATTTAAATGCAATTCAGATCGAAAGAAACAAAATCTAATTCACTTGCAAATTCTAAAAGAAAACATATGATATGGGAAAAGTTTTTTTCTTTTGCAACACTTGTTTAGGAAATAACTATGGCTTTTTTAATGGTAGAGACAATAGATGATTTACACATTTTCTTTTCAAATCGGATATTATTATGTGGGTTATATAGGCATTAGAGTTTTGATTTTGAAATAAATGAATTCACTTTTTTATTATGACCAATTTTTCAATATTTTTCCAATAGTAGCATTTTTTTTTAATGTCTAGACAATTAGAAAATTTTCAATAGTGTCTTTTTCAGATCTCTCATTATGCAAAGTCACCTTGCATTACTGTAGACCATAGATTTCCTATAATGAATGTTGAAAAATTGCTTGAAAATATATTCTCTCTCTTTTTTGTAGTAGCATATAAGTCCTCTCTTAATTTCTTTAGATTTAACCCTAACTTCCACCTCCCTCAACCAACAACATCAAACTTTATCAACTTTATGGCAAAGAGAGAATGGTTTATAGCACAATGAAAATACATAGCACTTGATTGACTTTTAATTACAACTATACAATATAGTGTGCTATCAAAACTTTCCTATCAATGAGAGTGTATTAACTAACTATTGTTAATGTCACTAAAAATTACCATACAATAGAAATTGCATTATGTAGTAAAAAACTTTGATGTGAAATAACAAAAGTAAATGGACACAAAATACATAAACCCATAGCACATCAACATTTTATACTGCCAAACTCAATTCTAACCAAAAAATAAAAAATTGAGATGATTTTACAAAAAGGTATGAACGAAGAAAGAATAAAAGTTTTATCAAGAATTACCCAACATGAGAAATGACAGGCACGGTAATGAATTGCTTTTGAATTACATTAAGCTATTAAATACTAAATCTTTTGAGACTATTCTCTCACACTTTCATGTTTTTTTCTCCTAATTTTTCGCAAAAGAAACCAAATTACGAATTAAATTAAGAACTCCACTTATATATAATTGCATCAATGGTGTATATAAAACACATTCTTACAAATCCACATATTGTATACTTGATTATGTTACTTGGTCGATGTTTGAATCAAACACCAAGTCCAAATAAAAGCATACCTTTCATGTTCCAATATTGAATCATTGGGATTGCACTGAAAAATCGAAAATACGTAAGTTAAAGATGTAATTGAGTCAAGGATAGTGTTGGAATAAAAAACTTACCGATGTCTTTGACGTGTAAAGGTAGTTGTCCTGAATCCTGATGGATAAATGGCGTTCTAATAAGTACAATATTTTTCAGGCTTTTAAGATATAAAAGGTGGGAGGGAGAATTGTTTTGGGAAAATAAATAATCCCATAAATCAAGGGATTTAGTTAGTAATGGATTACTCGAGTGTCAACTGATATCTTTGATTAATTAGATGATATCTTTGATTAATTAGGTAATAGGAGGAATGGATTATATTAGGTATAAGAATTCAAGTTCAAAAAAGGTGTCATATTCAAAATTTATTAAAAATAGCTTTTAAATTAAGAATTCAAAATTCAAATTTCCAATCAATTCCTTAGATACATACAACATTAGGTATATGGATTGATTTGTAGATGTTGATTATCTAATAGCCATTTAGGTTTCCTTTTCACCTTTTCTTTTGAATTTTCTAGTTTAATATTTACACATTAAATTTTTTCTTTTCCCATTAAAAAATTATAAGTGTCACTTTTCGCTCTCATGACATTCCTCATGAAAATCCATCTTGCAATACTATATAAGATGCAAAGCAAGAAAAAAAGAAATGATAAAAGGTAATCAAACAAATGTGTAACAATAGAACATGTAAAATTTTTGAAATTTGTGTATAGGACTCAATTTCCATATAGGAAGGTGTATTCTACAATAAAGATTGTGTACCATAGGTTTAAAAAAAAAAATAGTCGATTATGGAAAGGGTAATAAGAATATTTTTGGATATACACTAAGATTCATGGTTTGAAATTTAAAAAAAGATTTATGGAATTTGTTATATTTACTTTGATAATGCCACAAGCTTCCTTTGCAATTTTCATCACTACCCAATTAATTCATGCCACTTTGTCGCGCTCACGGCGCTCCTCACGAAAATTCATCCTGCAATACTATAATAGAAGTGCATTTGAAAGATTCTCCATTTATTTTACCGATAATCTATGGGTACTGCTAATGCCAAAACACTTTTTGATTGTGTCAAAACTCAAGTGCGTGAATGCCTTATACTCATGTATAAAGTACAAGCTTTGTATGCATTGGAGTTTTGGTACAATCAAAAAGTGTTTTGGCATTATCACTACCCTAATCTATATTAGGTATATCAAATTTCAACATCCAAAATAAAAAGGTAAATTTCACTTATCTCCCCCGAGGTTTCTAACAAATACAGAAACCTCCCCTATATTTTATAAAATTTCACTTCTCTCCCATACTTTTCAAACTAATTGTCACTTACCTTCTTGCCGTTATTTTAAGGCTAAGAGTGTTAAATTTTTGCGTGAAATGACTGTAGCACCCTTACTATATATTCTCCACCCTTAAAAAATTATATTTTTTTAAAAGATAAAGTTAAAAAAAGCTTTCCAAAAAAATTAAACAATTTTTTATTTTAAAATGGTTTTTAAATAAAAAGTATTGAAGAGAATTTTTTTCAAAAAAACTTATTTTTGAAATTTCTGTTGTTGAAATTAGTTTTTTTGAAGGGAAAAAAACTGGTTCCGAAATAGTTTTATAATAACTTTTTTTCGAATTTTATTTTCAGATTTTGGGGAAGAAATATTTTCAATAACAGTTTACTAAAAACTAGTTTTTTATCCAAAAAAAAATTTTCAAAACTTTTGTATTTCAATTTTTTTTTCAAAATTAGTTTCTTTTGCCTCGGAAAATTATTTTCAACAAAAAAAAAATTCAAAAAGGAGTTTTTTGAATTTTTTTCTTTGGTCCTTTTTTTATTTACAAGCTATTTTTTCAAAGTTAAAACCATTAGCCTTAAAGTAACGGCAAAGAAGGTAAGTGGCAATTAGTTTGAAAAGTAAGAAAGGACAATGAAATTTTAAAAAGTATAAGGAAAGTCTGTGTATTTGTCGGAAACCTCACACAAGATAGGCAAAATTTACCTAAAATAAAAAGATGAGTTCGAGTAAGAATTTCCTCCAAAAAAGAGAATATGAGGGAAAATACTTACTACATCACTCTTCCAACTAGCGGTCTAAGGACATCATTATCAGGAGTACCAAATTTTTTACTAAATTTAATTTCAAAAATACCTTTTATAAATTTAGCAAGTTATTTATCCAAAATTCTCAAAATCAAACTTTTAATCTAAATTTTAATAGAAATGTTAGTGAATAGTAAGTTAACAAAGTTGAGGCGTTACCGTAGCAAAACTACAAGTTTAACAAATTTGTAAAAGATTTGTTAAGTCTAATTTTAGTGGATTTTGTTGTATTTCACTCATCAAATTTATTTTTTAAGGGAATTGATGAGTGAGATATTGATGGTCTAAGCCTCAAATGAAAAACGACTGGCCGCAGAGAAGCCACGCCCTCGCTTTGATCACATGTCATCATCAATCACGACCGCCCCATCATAAGCAGTATATACAACACACTCTCTACACCGTCTGATTCTCCGAATGACTCCACTTTTTACTACCATCAACCGGCTGTTACCTAAAGGGCACATACACCCTTGACATACCATATCATTACCCCACATATCTCATCTTCCAGCTCACCTCCCCTCTCTCTCTCTCTCATCAAAGTCTTTCCCACTTCATACGCGGGTCATCTTCTCACCCATCCAAATCGCTATGGCCGAAACCCCGTCGCACCAAACCCCACCGCCGCCGCCGGCGGTGGCCCAATCGGCACCTGAATCCTCGGATCCGGTACAACAACAATACTGGTGCTACCAGTGCGAGAAGCGAGTCTCCGTCGAAACCCTAGCCGACCTACCCGACGTCGTATGTTTCGAGTGCAAGAACGGCTTCGTCGAGACCATCGCTGCGCCTCCTCGAACCTCTGATCTGGGCGCGGACGATCCAAACTTCAGCAGCCAGTTTATACAAGTCCTCCGCCTCATCGCCCAGGCCGCGCGTGACGACGATGCCCCGCCTCCTCCCCCGTCCGAACACGCGGATCCGTCCGACGACGATTATTTGCGGATCGAACTCGACGGCTGGGACCACAACAACGACGACGACGACGATGAAAACGACGATGATAACGATAACGAGGTCGTAGTGAGAAACGAATCGGATGATGAAGAAGGAGAAGAAAACGATCACGATGAGAACGAAGAAGATACGCGCAGGCGGAGGCGCGAGGTGCTGCGCCTTCGCCTACGCGATTTAGCTGCTCGTGCGGCGAATCGTCGCAACAGGATTCTGGATTGGGCCGAGATTTTGATGGGCCTGGAGGACCACTCGATTGAACTGAGACTACACGGGCCTGAAATGGATGATTACGTGGGGAATCCAGAGGATTACTTGGATGCGGCGGGGTACGAGGCGTTGTTGCAGAATTTAGCGGACAGTGATGGAAATGGAAGGAGAGGGGCTCCACCGGCTTCGAAATCCGCGGTGTTAGGTTTAAAGACACTGGAGATTGAAACAGGAGAGGATTGTGTGGTGTGTGCCGTATGTAAGGATTTGGTTAATGTTGGGGAAAAGGGTAAGGAGATGCCCTGTGGGCATGGGTATCATGAGGAGTGTATTGTGCCGTGGTTAGGGTCGAGGAATTCGTGTCCCGTGTGTAGGTTTGAGCTGGAGACTGATGACTTGGAGTATGAAGAGGAGAAGAAGAAGAAGAGAGCAATGGGAAAATCTGCTGGGCTTAACGGGCCTTCGAGTTCTAATGGTTGATTTCTGGTTTGTTTTTTACGCATTTAATGTCAGAATTTGGAATAATGCTTTCTTGCTGCTGTAGTCTCTCTTTCTCCCACTTCCTCAAGACAAAAAGAATCTTGCTTTCGTGGATTAGCATTTAGAATGTTCTCTTTTTCTTCTTAATGTCTGTTTTTCATATGTGGATGTAAATAACAATTTACTGAATTTGAATTTGCGATCTTTATAGCAAGTTTAGAATGTTGAATTGCTGCTATGTTGCGAGCAGTAACCTTCTAGTCTTATGAAGTTCTATACTTTTGGCCATTGGCCCCGATGCTGTTTCTGTAGTGGCAGATTGCATTCAGGTTATGCAGCAGCTTCTGTAACAATAGAATTGGGTTGCCATGTTTTTGGTTTGCTGTTTCCTGGTTGCAATTGCACCCTTATGCTGGTTCCTTTTATTGAGATTCTTCTCGAGTAGATTGGTACTTCACCGGTTCAACCCGCTTATTTGCCTTGGAGCTGGAAATGAACTGAACTGAAATGCGGTGTAAAAATTGAGTGATTGGGTCATCATGTACTCATGTAGGGACCATATATTATCTAGGATTCACATATTGAATGAAGTGATTGTATCATCATGTAGGAGCCATATAGCAATTAGGATTTACTTATTAGTAGTTGGTGTTTTCCACATTTAATTTCTTTCCTTGCTTTGAAACATTATGTGCAAGATCCTATGCAATCGTAATGTACCTGTGCAGCGTCACAGAGGTAGCAGTCGTGCCTCTTCTCCCTCTTTTTCATGAGGAACGAATCTTGCTTTTGCAATGTAGAACTTAAAATGTTATCTTTTTACTTCCTTTCCGTTTATCATATTTAGTGTAAATAATTATTCACTTTGTTTGAAGTTGCTCTCTTGACCAAGTTTAGAATGTCCAATTGCTGCTATGTGAGTAGAATTTGGGCTATACAGATGCACCTATAGCAATTAAATAGGTTTCCCGTGCTTTTAATTTGTTGTTTCTTAGCTGCAGTTTCATCTGAATGCTAGTTCCAAGAGTTGGTTCCTTGCGTATGTCAAGAAATGTCATGGAACTTCTTATTGCTTGGAGAGGTGGAAGAGTGGGTATGAGAAGGAAGTGTGTTTGGAACATGATTCCTCTATGTGTGATGTGGATAATTTGGCGAGAGAGAAATCAGAGAAGTTTTGAAGGAGTGGAGAAACCCTTGTTCAAAATCATTAGTTTTTTGGTGAATAGTTTGTATAGTTGGGACAAGAGAGATTGTTATCCTTCTCTTGACCAATTTTTTGACTGGTTTGAGCTTTTACTTCCACGTGGTGGTGTATAGGGCCTTTTTGTTAGTGGCCTCCTTTTCTTTTTTTTGTAAATGGGAAGCATCCCTTATGCTCTTTTTAATATAATTACTTACTTATCAAAAAAAAAAAAAGAGTTGGTTCCTTGCGTTCAGATTCTTGGCTAGTAGATTCGTACTTAGACCTCCTTTGTCGACTAAGAGCTGTTGATCCAGGACTAGGAGCTGTTAATACAGGAAATAGATTGAACTACTGAATAAAAGTTTTAATGATTGTGTCATCGTATAGGAAGCATTAACATTTGGGATGTACCTGGTAAATAAAGTGATTGGATCATCATGTTGGTACATATAGCATTTAGGATTCAGGTAGTAGTTGTTTTTCATGTTTAATTTATTTCCTTCCATTGAAAACATTCTGTGCAATATCCTCTACGTTAGTTATGGGCCTGTGCAGCATCACCGAGATTGCATTTGTGCCTCTTCGCACAGAGCACACTTGATGCAAGGTAGAGCACATAGGGGAAACAAAACGCTGTGGACTCCTCTTTACCGGAGGGTCCAAGAAAGAAATTTTTTCTTCAGTTTAATTCTAGTGAGATTTATCAGCTGTCAGTGCTATATGTGCAATCCAACGTTTGTTTTCTGCTGTTTATTTCAATGATTGGTAAATTATCAGCGTGATACTTTCGCGAGATTTGCAAACGCTCGGTTACAGAGGGCTGCAATTTCTCTCTCTCTCTCTCTCTCTCTCTCTCTCTCTCACACACACACACACACACACCCACACCGAATTCTGAATGTAGCTTATAAGTTAAACGACTTTGATATCTTCTCCGATTGCAATGCACTTTCAGACAACAAAGAAAAAATGTGCTTCTTGTGGGGCTGATATTCTTTTCATTGTTTTGGCATCTGTGCTGGAGGATAATTTACTTAGTAAGAAGAGGTGTTCTGCTTTTAGTCAGTTGAACTATGTTATATTAACATATGACCCGCCCCATGGGATGTCCCAGTGGTAAGGGCGAATGTTTGCTTGCAACATAGCAAGGGTTTGATTTCCCTTGGAGGCAAACTTAACCATGATTTAAGTGGGGCCCATAGTGTTAGTTGCGGTGAAATGCAATTGATCTCTCTCTCTCTCTCTCTGGTGAATGTTATATGTCCAGAGACCTTATTCTCGTTTCTCCGCGGTATACACAGACAAATAGGCAATCCTTCTAAATAGGGGTGGTTGGTGAAAGAGGCAAGGGAAGCTTGAAATGATACATTGCTCGTTTAGTTTGACACTGTAGTGTCTTAGTAAAATCAAATAAACTCTGCTATTGTTCAGTGATTATGTTTGGCTTTCACGGAGAAGAGAATATCAGGGTTTCGCTTCGAGGCAGTGGAAGGTGAACGAAGCATTCTTTCCGAACGAGAAAAATAAAATCTTAGAAGTTGGAAAGGGTTTACTGAAAATGAAGAATTTTCTGAAAAATCTATACGTTTGAGACATTTCAAACGTATATTCTCAGTTGCATACACAGAATTTCAACCCATTTATTCCTCTCTCAAATTACTCCCTTTGGCCTTTTCTTGTTTTGATTTTCCCTCTCCAGTAGAAAGAACAATTTTATGGTACACCACTTGTGTGCCCCAAATACTAACCACCCTGATGTGGGTGGTGTGGTAAATGAGAGAATCCTAATGTGGGGCTCACCCCAAAAGTGGGCTTCTTTCATTATGGACCGGGGTCCTGTAGGGCGGCATCTGAGCCATTAATTTTGGCAATCAATGGCTTAGATTTTACCTTGGCAATGGATGGCTAGGGATCTATAAAGTACCGAGATAAAATCAGAACAGTCACAGGGTGTATGATAGCTTCTTCTTCCTCAAATTTGTAAGGGGGTGGCTGTTAGCACCCACTCTCCTCCTGTGTCCCACTTGTTATTTGCGGATGATAGCTTCTTCTTCCTTAAATTTGGTCTTGAGGATATTCGGAAATTAAAAGGTTTAATTGATGACTACTGTAGTTTTGCTGGGCAGAGAATTAATAATAATAAGTCTGAAATATTTGGTAGTCCTAACTAGGGTATGGAGGATATATAGGGGGGTGTTGCAGGAATCTTTTGTGATGCGATTGGTTGATAAACCTGGTATATATTTGGGTTCTAACCTTGATTTCACTAGATGGAAAGGGGAGTTATTTCGGCGCATTTTGGAGAGGTTTAGGGTCAAGCTTGATAATTGGCGCTCTTCGTGCTTGTTGTTTGTTGGTCGTTTGGTCCTTGTTAAGCACACTCTATCTTCAATTCCAATCTACTTGTTTTTAGTGTTTAGAGCTCCGGGTTATTTCATGAAGGACGCAAGGAGCATTATGAGATTAGGTTCTTGTGGGGCAAAGGGAATGGTGGAGGGGTGTGCTGGAAGAGATGGGAGGACTTGTGTAAGCCTATGGGATTGGGTGGGCTAGGTCTTCGGGATGTTGGGTGTTTTAATCAAGCCCTTTTGGCCAAGCAAGCTTGGAGATTATTGAAGGACCCTAATTCTCTTTTTGCAAAGGTCTTGTTGGGTAAATATTGTTGGGGTAAGGATTTATTAGATTGTAAACCTAAACCAGGTTGTTCTTGGGGTTGGAGAAGTATCAAGTGGGGTTTGGAGTTGCTGAAGAAAGGGTTAGTTTGGAGAGTTGGGAATGGTGACCAGGGTCGGCTCTGAATTTCTTGAGGCCGAAAGCGAATTTTTTAAAGGAAAAAAGAATGGGCCTTCAATCTTTTTTTCATAGTGAATGATACTTGAGAAAGAAAAAACATTCATATGGAAGGCAATGCAATAATTTGAGACCATAGGTACCTATAATCAATACATTAAAAATTGTCATTTAAAGATTACTCTTATCGCATTTTTAGCCGCAAAAGTACTAATAAAACTTGCATAATTAAGTTTCTCCACCATAATAGCCTTTTCAATAGACAACATAGCCAATTCGTTCGGTCTTTCTTGTGACATCGTCGACCTAAGATAGGTTTTGATCAACTTTAACTTCAAAAAACCTATTTCACCAGAGACAACTATAAATCAGAATAGTCAACAGTATTCTATACGCAATCCACACATTCAGGAAAAAAAAAAAAACTATCCATTGTCTTCAAGTAATTGAGCACATCAATGGGCTTTCTTAGCTCTTTTGGTAAAATTTCTCTCAAGACTTTCAATTCCGAACATAATCCTTTCCCTCAATATCAGAAGCCTCATTTCTTTCCAAAATATTTTCAAGATTACATTTGGGTCCTTTCACTTGGGCCTTATTTTAAATTAGGCCCTCAAATTTTTTAGACAAATTAAACATAATTTTTTTTATTGATATCTAGTAACTATATGGACCTATATTATTAGGGACTCTAAAAAATAGACAAAATTTGGAGGCTTAAAGCGGTTGTTTTACGGGCTTTAGTCCAGAGCCGGCTCTGATGGTGACCTTATCACTGTTTTTGGTCACCAGTGGATTCCTCATGGTATGGTACCAATCCTTATCTCTCACATGGGCAGCCGAGTGGTATTTGTAATTTTTAAAGTTAGAGATTTGATTGATTGGTCTAATAGGATTTGGAGAGAACCTCTCCTCAATCAGCTTTTTCCTGTGGATGTGGTGCGAAAAATTAAGCCTATATATATACCTTAGCCTTGTGAGCAGGTGGGTGATGAATGTTTTTGGAAATTTTCAGGTGCTGGGAAATTTTCGGTTAAAATGGCCTATTTTGCAGCTGTTTCTGGTTCTTTTGGTATGACAAGGGACGATGGTAGAGATAGCCTTTGGCGGAGAAATTTGGGGTTTAAATCTCCCTCCTAAGTTTTCATTATTTTTATGGAAGGTGTTACACAGGATTCTACCTGTGAGGGAAAGTTAATTAGGAAGGTGCTAATGTGCTCTAACGTTGGTTAATGTCAAAGCGGGATGCGATAAGTATGCATGCAGGGTTAATGCGAATTCTGCGATTATGGCAGGGGCTTTGGCAGTGCTACACGCTTTGGAAGGGCTCGGAGGAGTGGCGGCTCTAGGAATTTTGATCAGAGTGGTCAAAAATTGTTGTATCTCTACTTACTCTATAAACTAGCCATATGTACACAATTTTTTATATTTTACGTAGTTTGAATAAAGAGACCACAAAATATGTAAGATATATGTCACAATTACATGTTGCCGGCAAATTCTATTTTTTTAGGCTGGGGCTAAGCAAAATTAAACCGACATAGAGAAAAGCCAGAGCATGATAGCGATACCAATAGATACTTTTTGCTCTCTTTATTTATTTTATTTCTTTGAATTTTTGTCATTAAAAGTATGTACTTTGTTTGAGCTAATATATTAGGTATTTAATTGTGAATTTTCTAAATTGATGGATATTTATAGTATAGGAATAAGTATCAAACAAACTCGAAATGAAATTATTACATGCAAAAGAGTTTAGGTGGTTTAATTGACCATCTATGAGAAGCTATGAAGCCTCTTATGGATTTTAATTGGGTTCTTTATATTAGATTAGTTTGTGGGCTGATTTTTTGGAGGCTAGTTGTTCAATTTTTATTGGGTCGGGTGTTCAAAAAATTTCAGCTCGGGTGTTCAAAGAGGACAAAACTTAAAGAAAAGTATAAAAAAATTACATGTATTCTAAACCAAAACTTTTCTCAGTGAACACCCTTGACATAATGTGGAGCCGCCTATGGCTCGGAGCAAGGGTTGGAGTAATGTTGAAGTTCTCACAGACTTTACCAGTGTTCAAAGCCCTAATTCTTGTGGATGATGCTGATTTTTCGGGTGGGCCTGTTTTGTTAGATATTAGGCATATCTCAAAGTTTTTTTCTTTTGTATCTGTAACTAAGGTTCCAAGACAATTGGTTGAGGTAGCTTATGCCTTAGCCAAGCATTGTATTGGGTAATTTAGAGAATAAATATTTATGTTTTTGCTTGATAAAAAAAAAAAAAGTATACCTCCAAAAATTTGTTTTTGCAGATTGTGGTGTGCCAAACACCTATGTAAGAAAGGCAAAAACCAAGTAGAAAAGGAGAAAACCAAAATGCAAAAAATAGGTAATCAAATACCTCCAAAGCTGGATTTGGGGTTGCTGAGCACCATTTGGGCCGTTCATTGCTCTAATGGACGATCCAAATTTCATCTTGCATGCACAACAACGAACGGTTCGAATGCAAATGAGCCGAGGTGAAATCTGGGCCGTCCATCCGAGTAGCGGACGGCTCAGGTGGTGCACAAAACCTGTTGTGCAGGTGCTACACACGCAACCCCATGTCCTCCAAAGCTTGCAAGTGGTGGGTAGCTCATGCGGTAGAGTTTGTAGATGCTCCACATTGCACATTGCATCCCAGAATTGAGTTTAATTCTCCCTTCCTCAATGTAATAGATTAAGAATGACAAATGACACAACCAAAAAAAAAAAAACCTTTAAAGCTTTGTTTGCCACATACATGAACGTAGGGTTTTAGTTGGTCAAATTAGGTAGTCAGTGTTAAGCAAGAAGTTTTCTATGAGAGCTTCCTCACAAAAAAAAATGCTGAAGAACAGTTATGAGCCGTTGGATCGCGTGAAGTGCATAAGATTTAACGACCCACAACTGTTTTTCTTCATTTTTTTTTTGTGGAGTCCTGCAGAAAACTTCTTCCAGGGTTAAATCTGTTACTGGTGTAGAACTTTAGGATTTTATACGTAATTTTCGAAAACACAAAATTGTATTTTACTGCCCCTAAACCTAAATCCCACTCCCTTCTGCTTAAACCTCTCAATTTCGACCAGATTGCAGCTCTGCTGTTACTGCCGCACATGGAGGAAACTAGTTTCAGATTCGATCCCCCAAGCGACGAAGAACTCGAGCTTCAATTGGACAGCAACGAGGAAGACGAAGACGATGAAGAAGAAGATGAAAGAAAAACCCTAGGTCTTCAAAAAACTAACAAATCATCGCAGTCACCATGGGACTTCGCTTCATACTCTGAATCAGTCGCAGAAGAACACGCCCGTCGCAGCACCACCTCCGTTGATTTCAAAATCTCCAAAGCACTCCAGCACCGCTCCTCCACCCCTCTGCCCACCGCCGCCGCAGCCTCCGAGGACTCCGGTGATGACGGCGACGATTTTGAACCTGACAGACAAGTAAGTCCAGCTCGGATTTTGTAGTTACGCATTCTTCTGGAAACTAATCGATATTTAGGAGGTGTATGAACACGACTACAAACACAACTAGCAATTTAGCCTGTTGTCAATGTAATACTACCACATAGACATGTTGTGCAAAATGTTAGGGAGATTTTACTTAATGTGCCAGTGCCCTATTGGTAGTTGGAAAGTAGCAATTTATCCGGTTGCAAATGGAATACTTTTTGGGAGATTTTCCTCTCAATCCTATGCTATATGCAAGTGTCCAAAAAAATACTCTAGTAACAGCCACTTTGAATTGGATGATTTGGAGAGGAAAGATAAGAACTGATTGGTGTTTCTCACCAAATCACTCATTTGTATTGAGAAATGCTGAGGAACATATAAAGATGATATTTTTTATTGCTTCCGTCTCCTTTCTAATCACACTATTTTCACCCTCGTAAGAGCTTTTATTCTAACAGTTCTTCAGCATCTCAAATAACCAAAAATAATTTTCTAGACACTGTTTGACTCTCAATCAAACATTATTACGATGGATGTGCCCCAAAAGACATATACTTCTCCTTAACTTTAGAAGTGTTTTGCTAGTAGCTGAGAATAATGAAGCAAGTTAAGCTAAAAATTCTCAGTTTTTGTTGCCACATTGTATGAGATGTGTCTAGAACATTCCCAAGGCTAAAATAGTACTAGCCATAGTATCTATGGGGTTATGTGGGTAATGCATTTTGAGAATATTTATTTCATGCATATATTCGTTACTAGATGTAGAACAGTTTTGTGTTTGGGGAAATTTATGGGAACTTGTCTTGGAAATTATTATCAATCCTAGTACAATTGAAATCAGCGGTGTATATGTTAAAACCATATCCTCTTTTTTTTTTTTTGAATAGGACTTTTTGGTCTTCAGGACTACTCATGGAATTTTTGTTTACCATATCTCCATAATGTTCAAGTTTGTTTCTGTATCATTTATTCTGTAGGAGGATTACAGACCTGAGGACGGTGATGACGTGGCTAACACCACTGCTGGTGAGAGTAAGCCATTCTTTGCATCGTCTGAAGGAACCTCGTTTCATGCCAGCTCGTTCATGGAGCTTAATCTGTCTAGGCCATTGCTTCGAGCTTGCGAAGCATTGGGCTACTCCAAGCCTACACCTATACAGGTCTTTTTTCTATCTGCAACTTCATTTCTTTTCTACCTGAAGCTTAGTTTTCGTGTTTTTTTGTATGCTTGTGGTGAATTCTTGTTTTTGCAGGCAGCTTGTGTACCATTGGCCTTATCAGGACGTGACATATGTGGCAGTGCTATTACTGGTTCTGGAAAGGTATGTTGTAGTTGTCAATCCCAATATGTGCTTGCGCTATCTAAGTTTCATGAGTTTGTTTGAGACTATGATGAGTTTATGAGGTGAAAATGAGGAAGTAAAATTTGAATCATTAGGTAGTAGGTTGGGTGGCAATAACGCTGAAGTAACTTATTCTGGTGTTTTTTTCAACAGACTGCTGCTTTTGCTTTACCTACTCTGGAAAGATTGTTATACCGTCCAAAACGTGTTCCTGCAATTAGAGTTCTTATTCTCACACCAACGAGGGAGTTGGCTGTACAGTGAGTGCTTTTGTATCAATGTTATGTGTATTGGGGTTACTATGATTAAATTTGTATCATTTATGCATTTGGTATCCCTTGATGAGACCATATTAAGTTTCAACTTCTTTTTACAGGGTTCATAGTATGATTCAAAAAATTGCTCAATTTACAGATATTAGATGCTGTCTGGTAGTAGGTGGGCTATCTACAAAGGTTTGTATTTTAAGATTGTTAATGGTTTTGTTGTATTTAAACCTGGTTTTTTTGTAATTTCAATGCCTCTTGGGATTAAAAAAAATGCTGTTAATTGGGGGAATTGAGATTATCGTCTTTTTATATGTCTAAAAATGCTGAAACAGAAAGTAACGATGCCTTTTCCCATACCTGCATGTTATGTGTGATCTTTGCCTATGGACAGTACCTATTCCCCCACCCAAAACACACACACACACACACACACAGAGGCGAGCTTGCGATCTGCTTCTAGTGTGCATTTTTGGTTGGGAAATTCTATTCCCAGTTACTCATATTATTTGAATTTCCTAGTTCTGTGTCAATGTAAAAATTGTTTTTATTGATCCTGAATATATTTCAGACACAAGAGGCGGCGTTGAGATCAATGCCAGATATTGTTGTGGCAACTCCAGGACGCATGATAGATCATTTGCGTAATTCTATGTCCGTAGATCTGGATGATCTTGCAGTTTTGATCCTTGACGAGGCAGACCGCCTTCTGGAGCTTGGTTTCAATGCTGAAATTCGTGAGCTGGTATATTTTAAGTTTCAGTTTGTTCTTCTTCTGCACTTGGCATGTATGATATATAATTGTGATTGTAGTCCTTGGAATTTATTCATGTTATTCACTGGTAGTTTATACTCAGTGTTTCCTCTATTTTTCGAGTTTGCTGATTCCTACAAATCGTGTGTATGATTAAAGAAAAGTGCTTGACATATTTGATTGTTTTTACATGATACTGTGTAGTTGTACCAGTCAACAATATGTCCCCAAGACTAATTAAGTGACATGTCATGTCATGTACGGCAAGGACATTCCCTTCAGATTACAAAACTCAGAATGCTTAAAAGTTGACAAAGATTCTCCTTGGAATGTGCTTCATTTCTATATTTCATCCTAAGTAAATAGACATGTTTCAGGATTTGAAAGCCTGTGACTGTCATTTTCGTTTGTCATAGGACCCTTATCATTACTGTATGGTTGTCATATGGCATATATCTACAATTTCATAGGCTTGATATTCTGTCGAGTCCAACGCAATCCATGTGCTGCTCATCTCAACTTGTTAACCAACCATGCTCAAAGTTTTGTTCATCTGTGGTTTAAAGTGGGTGACTTGAGCTCACAAACCAAAACAAGACTGAACTTCTCGAGCTTAGCATTTGCATGTAGCCCTAACCAAAACCTCCTGTTCTATGTATTATTCTCATTTCTTCTATTTTTTTCAGGTTAGATTGTGCCCTAAACGAAGACAGACCATGCTATTTTCTGCTACCATGACTGAAGAAGTTGACGAACTTATCAAGCTATCTCTGACCCGGCCGCTGCGGCTCTCTGCTGACCCATCCACAAAAAGGCCTGCAACGTTGACTGAAGAGTAATGCATCTACCTTCTATGGTCCCATAGCTTTTGCGGAAATTGTTAAAGCTTAAACTGATGGTCACATGCCAGGGTGATATACTAGTACATTTAACAGAAAAACTGAACGTCTGTGGGACAAATGTGTTGTGGTGTAGTGTTGAATAATTGGAGTTTATGTCTTATCAGTTATTTTTTTGGGTGTGGTTATATCTGCTTATAACCAAAGTAGCTGTAACGTTAGTATGACTAGTCTGTTATGGTCTTCAAACATTGGGTTTTGTGTCTTAGAGTTTATGTATCGACAACTGATGTCTACGATTGTGGGCCACTCACAAACTTACAAATGTTGATTTCTTGTGTGCAGGGTGGTTAGGATACGCCGAATGCTGGAGGTGAATCAGGAAGCAGTCCTCCTTGCATTATGCTCCAAGACTTTCACATCTCAAGTCATAATATTCAGGTTTGCAATTTTGTTAGGCATATTCTCACTGTTCGTCTTTGTATTCAAGAAGAAATCATAATGCGGGTTGTGCTTTCTCTGAATAAGTTATTTTCGTTCATTTTGAGTCCAACGTATAAACAAATTTGGGTTCGTTTGAACCAAGTGTATTGATTGAAGCCAAAATCAAGCAGCAGTGTGGATATACAAAAACGTATTTGAGAAAATGCGTGTGCGGTATTTGATTTTAATATTGATAGTAACAGCCGTATCATATTCTCTTTTAAGTAGGAGGTTTGGCTTATCAATAGAATGGGAGGGTAACAAAGGAAAAATGAAACAAATGAGAGTCTCATACCTCATTTGCAATTTCTCTGATTAGTTTAAACCCTTTCTTCTATTGATGTGGTCTCCATGACTTTATTCCATTTATACTTTTCCTTTGGCAGTGGAACAAAGCAGGCTGCACATAGGCTGAAGATTTTATTTGGATTAGTTGGGTTGAAAGCTGCCGAACTCCATGGAAATCTTACTCAAACCCAACGTCTTGATGTGAGTTGCTAGTTATGCTTATTGTTGTACCCTGTTCTCTCCCCTTTCCCCCCTAAGAATAAATTACTCCCTCTGTTCCAAAATAAGTGTCCCATACTTTCTCTCTTACCATTTTTCAAATTAAAAAATTAAGTACTTCCGTGTATCATATTTTAATTTTTTTTACACCGAATTAAAGTACTTAATGAGTAATTTAATTCGGTGTGAAAATGTTTGAAAAACGATACACAGAAGTACTTTATTTTTTGATTTGAAAAATGACACAGACTTTTCGTAGTGGACACTTATTTTGGAACGGAGGGAGTAAATAAAAAAATGAGGGGTGAAAAGCTGATTTCTATTACGCTTGTGTTTGTGCTAATGTGTTACTCTTGGTCTTCTGTACAGGCACTGGAGGTTTTCAGAAAGCAGCAAGTGGATTTTCTTATTGCAACTGATGTTGCTGCTCGTGTAAGATGAGATTATTGAACCTAGCGTACCCCTTCACTGCCCCCATCCCAAACCAAGTAAATAGAGTAATATTAAGTAACTCTCATTAAGGAAAAGGGAATATTAGGATTGATGCGTTTGGATGCAATTCTCTCCTATTCGTTTGAACCTTGGTAAACAGTTCCATAGCCAAAATTTTCGTACAATCACTTGTCTAACCAGCTTTTGAGAGATTCTTGATCATCTCCGAAGTTCACTTTTTTAGATATGTTGCTGTATTGACAAGGTTGATGACAGCTTATGATTTGTTTGTCTTCTGTAGGGACTTGACATAATTGGCGTTAAAACAGTTATAAACTTTGCATGCCCCCGAGACCTTACTAGGTATGTATTGTCTTTCCTTGTTGCTACTAATGAATCTTGAAGTGTTGATTGCTCTGTCACTTTCACATTAGAGTTTAATTTTCTGCTCTTCTTGGTGTGCATGCACATATTTTGTGATCTAGGTGATCTTATATTTGGTCAATGTTCAGATCTCAAGCCACCCCCTTCTTGGAAGATGGGGCAGCAGGATCCATTTTGGTTGATTACTGTGTTATTATTGTTGTCAGTCGTCAAAAGTTCATTTTTTTAAAATTTTTTGTTTGGAATCATACCCTGTCTAGCTTAAGGTAATCATGCCTCTCCTTATCTCCTCAATAGGTTTCCTCCTTGGCCCACCTATATATTTCTTTTACCACCCAGATGTGGATCAAAATGCCAGGGGAAAAAAGCCCTGGAAACATACACTTGATTTATCTATACACTTTGTACACCTATCCTCGGATTGAAACATATTAAGTTATTAACCCACTCTTGAAAGGCAAATAAAAGTGCATTGGTAGCCAACAACTACTGTCTTTGCACTTCATGTATCAGTCAAAACTACAAATGTTAAAAGGTAAAGTGTCAGAGGCTTAGAGCTCACTTTACCAGAGAGGTAGGACACAGAAATTCCTCATAACACAGTGCGTAGTTGGCCTAATGACACACATGACCATACTACCTCAAATGGCTTTCCTCAAAATTTTTTTCCCAGTATGTCGCTTCTAATTTTTCCCAAGTTGTTTGCATCTTTCTCTTTCCACTGACGCATTTGGCTTACTAATTTTTTCCTTTGTGTTCTTTTATGCAGCTATGTTCACCGAGTGGGTCGCACAGCAAGAGCTGGTAGACAAGGATATGCTGTTACATTTGTGACGGATAATGATCGGTCCCTCTTGAAAGCCATAGTGAGCAATCACATTCTTCCTCACATCTAGTAAACCTTTTATGGGTCTATTAAGTTCTGTTTACGTTGACTTATGCTTCTCATTAGTAAAACTCTGGAATTTTTTTCGCCATTTTAAGCATTATCTATGGGGGAACTTTACCCAAATACTCCCTTCGTCTCATTTTGATAGTCCCATATTCCATTTTGGGACGTCCCAAAATGCATGTCCACTCTCCCTAATCAAGCATAGAATCTTGGTGAATTTCCGTTCTTACCCTTGTGTTTACGTCAATCAAATTTGAAATGTCAACTATATTGTGAATTGAATTTTTGACTGGCAAATAAGTGAAGGGCATAAGTGGAAACTTGAATACCTTTTGGAGGAATCATTATATTCCCTTAGAAAGTTGGAATTCTCCAATGGGATGGAGGATGTATGAGATTGTTTTATAGAATCTAATTCGTGAACTTATTTCTTTTAGGATTTCCCTGCAAAAAATATTTTTCTTCGTTTTTACTGAAGATCAATATCTTTTAAGAATTGAATTCTGACAAAGATGCAAACAAATTGTCTTACCGTGTTCTTCTTTCGGTCCATGGCCCCATAACTAGATTTGTTTCTTGTAGTTTTTATTCTATCTAAATGAACTTGTATTTGTCGCTTGTTCTTTAATCTTCTTGGCCATGTTGACATTGTCTGAGTGATCATGCTTCCCATGCTTACTATCATGAAACTTAATATCAAAAAGATTGATTGTTGGTGGGAATGTTGTGGCCGTAGGTTACTGTGGTTCATACCGTAGCCCCTTCATTACCAGTTTAAAACTTCTGTGAATACGCATATCGTGTTAGCAGACGGTGACTGAGAGTTATCATCTTGTGGTTTTATGGTAACAGGCAAAGAGAGCTGGTTCAAAGCTGAAGAGCCGTATTGTTGCAGAGCAATCTGTGACTAAGTGGTCACAGATCATTGATCAGATGGAGGATCAAGTGGCTGTAGTTCTGCAAGAAGAGAGGTATTTATTTCATCAAAGATCAGTTTGTTTCCATATATACTGTCCCCTTCCATATTTAATTCTCTGTGGTTTATGCAGAGAAGAAATGGCTCTGAGAAAAGCTGAAATGGAGGCGACAAAGGTTTTCCTCTCCATTCTCTCCATATTTTTTGTTGGCCATAATATTGCTAAAGATAGTGGACTGACTTGGATTTGTGGTATTATTTTGTTAGTCATTGGCACCAAGCTCAATGTTTGTGAATTCCGAAACAGATGCCATAAATGCTTTATTCCTGAATAGAAAACTTTCCTTTATGTATCTGTTGCCGAAAGCTGTTAAGTATTTTATGTATCAACATACATTCTTCAATCACTTTACAGGCAGAGAACATGATTGCTCATAGAGATGAAATCTTTTCACGCCCTAGAAGAACCTGGTTTGTAACAGAGCAGGAGAAAATTGTTGTAGCTAAGGCAGCAAAGGTAATATTTTGCTACATAGGTTTTTGAATACTTAATTCATTTGAAATTCCCTGTATGATTTTTAATTTTTTTTTTGATAAGTAAGTTCCATATATGGTTTTCATGCTTTCCCATGACACTTTTGATATGAGCTGGAATTTTTGTCTAAGGTCCATAACATCATTTGTTGGCTGTTTCCTAATGTGATTAAATGACTGTTAAACGAGAAATTTGGAAATCCCTTTTTACAGGAGTCTGTGGACAAAGGGAAAAGCTCTGGAAATGAGGTTATTAGTGCCCAGGAAGCGGCAGACCTTAAGATGAAGGAAAAGAGAAAGAGAGAGCGCGAGGTGTTTGTTTTGGACGGTCCACTTACATCCGCAAATTATAAAGATTGCGTGAAATAATTTAAATACTCACTCGGGGCTATTTTTGTTAATTAGAAAAATCTTCCGAGGAGGAAAAGAAGGAAACTGGAAGCAGCTAGAGAGAGATTGGACGACGAGGATGACGTTGAAGAATTGCAAGTATATGCTTTACTCTTTTCTCTGTTTTTGTTCAAGTGATATCAAATTTTGCAGGCAGAAAAAATAGCAGCGTATAGCATGGTATTTAATTAGATCATAACAGTGATGACATCCCTCTGTTTTCATCCGAGAGTAGGTTATTGTGGTATGTTTTTGCCAACTGCAATATCAGTTGCAATCATTTGAGAGGAGAAGAGAACTGAGTAACATGGGGCTTTATGTTGAGTTTTATGGCTAAAATGCTGTTTTTGACGAATCTTCAACCCAAGATGTTCTACTGTTGAACCAATAGTGTCTGGTTCCTTCTAAAGTTCTGTGCATATTATATCACTGAGCTCAAATTGTGGATGCTGTGGGGTATTTTGGTCCTTCTCACAGGCTTGCATATTCCATTTCTGTTGTCCCTCATTGAATGAGTGAACTGCACAAGCAATTCCACTGTCATCCAGGAGACGCCAAGCGTTGGGCCTTTCAGAGCCCAGAACTTAACTGGCCCGGTGAGTGACAAGAATGGCCATGTTCTTGCTACCACAACGTGGGTTGTGGTAGCAAGCCTCGTAGTTAGTAGCTAGTTCAACCTATTCAACAGTTCAGGTCATAGAATCAGGTATCCTCTTCAACAGACCTTGGGCCTAGCCCAGTGAGTTTGGCCCAGCAACAAATTATTCAGCTCTCTACAACAGACATGCTTTCAAGTCCTCCTAGTCAAGTAGGGGCTTTGTAAGTTATGCTTTCCAAGACAGTTTTAGAAACTAACATTTGTACTTACACAGGGACATGGAAAAAATAAGCAGAAAGAAAAATCAGGAATTTCTCTCATGGACCTGGCTTATCGACGAGCAAAAGCAGTGAAGGCTGTGAAGAAGGCAGCAGATGCGGGCAAGATTGTTCAGAAGAAGAGCAAGCAAGCGAAACGACCTTCACAAACAACCCAATCAAGGACAGGGGAGATGCATGAACTCTTCCAGAGTGAGATGAGCGAGAAAAAGCAGAAAAGAAACCTTCATGGAGGTGGAGGTGCAAAGAAGAAGTCCTCGTTTAAGAGCAAGTCACGGTATGCATTTTGTTCCAGAGTTCCAATTGTAATAAAAGAATCCTTGTTTTGCATGTGTTGTGAGTGTTCATATGAAGTATAAGAGTTGGGGGGCCCCATATGTTTTTTTTCTAGGTATCCTCCGCAGTTGTATGTTACAATGCTTGCCTAATTGGTTGGACTATGTTGGGGATATTTATTTTTTGGCAATGAGCCTAAAATTCTGACCTGCGGTAGGTTCACTGTGTCAAATACATTCTTTTCTATGGTGTTTCCTTAAAACAAAGCGTTCTTGTTAGCAGGAACTTGGAGGAAAAAATTTTAGATTTCAGATTTTTGACAATTGGGATTAAATTCTGGATGAAGGGAATAGAATTAGTTCCCTGGTTTGTTTTGTGCTTGATTGGTCTCTAAAACATTGGAGATGCGTTTCTTATATACTATGTTTGATCTTTTTCCTCAGGTACAAGCGAAGGTAATATTACTGAGAGAAGTTCCGACTACTTTGAAGTGCCTTGGGTTTGTTGTCTTGGAATTGGTTCTGGATATACCTGCTATTGTTCTGATGCCAGAAGAGCTTACCACCATTTTCTCCATCTGCTTTGTTTACAAAAGGAGAGATACCATCATTGAGCAGGCATTGGGCATATGCACATCAGCAGTAGCGAAGGGGCGGCATTCGGACTAGCAATCTAGCTGCAATTACCGTCGAGGGGAGGAATCTTGTTGGGATTGTTGTACCCTCTTACACATTTTTGGGGGCAAATCTTGAAAACGGTTATTATTATTATTTTTTAATGTTCATTTAGAGTTGTAAGAAGTAGGCAACTTGGCTGGGACTTGAATCCAAGACCCGCTTCCTAAAGGGCATGAGTTACCTGTTAGTGAAATTCTGGATGCATTTTTTTAAGAACTTTATAGGTATTGGGGAAAAAAGTAAACGTATCTTGCTCAATCTCGCCATTGTGTTCTATACAGATGAACTCTGTAAATCTTGTTATCAGTCTACACTACCAGAACTACCCAGTGCTATTTTCACTCGAATACACAGTAGAGATAATTCAAAATGATTCCTTGTGACTTTGAATGATTATTGCATCATTGCAATAAACCGAATTTAAATTAGGGTCGATTTTCATGGTACCCCAGTAAGTTTAGAATTCAGCCCCTTTGTAGAGTTCTTTTAAGAGACACTAAGCTGGCGATAGGGTTTGGATCGCAACAGTGACTTGTGAGCAGAAGGGCATACTCAATGAGATTTCGTGACTAACTGCTCTTCCATCTATAACCAACCAGTCTTACCTATGTTATATCCAAACATGGCTCTTATCCACGCGTTTAAGCTTCACATTGTAAACGGGAAAAAGAGAACCATTGGAGAAAGAGGGGGAGAGAATGAGAGATCGAGTGATGGGGTGGGAGGGGGTTCGCTTGGCAATGAGTGAGAGAGTGGCAGTGGTGTTTGAGGAGGTCCGGGGAGCTACAACTAGAAGAAGAGCCGGTGAGGGGCGGGACACAGCACAGAGAAAGGGAGAGGTTGAATTATGTTCATCATTCAATGGGACCAATGCAAATCTACCTTTTCGAAATGCATATATCTAAAAGGGGGTAAAATGTTGAATTTAAACTTTATAGTGGGGCAAAGTGGAATTCGGCCATGCTTTTGGGGGATTTACCATAATTGACCCTTCCTGTCACCATTTTCATTATTTCAATTGACAGAAGAAGGATATGGAAAAGAACACTGCACCTTCCAGCAATAAAATTTCAACCTTACAAATTACTAAAATCAGATCAAACAAAGAGCATCTCATCTACTAGGTCAACCCTTTAATCTGTACACATTATTGGATAAGAATGGTAAATTTAGAAACTAAAAATATGCAATGAATACAGTAAATTAGGAAAATCAAGAATCTGATGTGTCATCGGCCCAACCTAGAAGGCTTGATACAAATTTATTTGAGCTATATTCTGTATCAAGACAATACCATGAAAATACAAGAAAATGGTAAAAAAAAACAAGACAATCAGTTCAGTAAATGTCTTTGATTTATATATATGAGGAGAGATTACAGCTAAATGTAACAAGCTTTCTATGGTAGCAAGGGCTGGCTATGAACATATAAAGAAAGCAAAATAGTAAGAAAATAAACCATTTCAAAACAATAAAAACCTAACCTCTCCTTTCCTTCTTTGGCAGTTAACTCATGAATCACATTACATCCACAATTATCGGTCTTTATTCACTTCTACAAACTCTCCCTCCCACTAATTTAAATTAGGATAAACCTTCTCTGGATCACCTATAGCTATGAAAAAAAACATTAGTCTTGTGTGTTTAGTTCCTAAACTTGATCCAAAGAGGGGAACCCAGATATAAATACTCTATTTCCACGGCGGTTGTTGGTGTTTATAGTTAAATGGGTAGTGCTCCCACCCACCATCTGGTTCCTTCCGTTTTCCAACACCACCAGAGCCGGAGGAGGATTCCCTGTTTCCCGCTTCAAACATCAAGCCCGAATTCAGATCAAAATGGGACCGTGAAGGCCCAGCCCCATTTGAACCAGGAGGTGTCTCCATCATACCCAGAACAAACTGAGGATGAGAGTATCCAGCTGGAGATGCCGATCCCAAAACTTGAGGCACAATAGTGGCTCCTCTAGAATCTACCATGTAATGTTGCCCATACATGGCCGATGAGAAAGTTACCGCAGGCCCTGTTGTAAGCCCATTGTAGCCAAAAACCGGAGGACCTGTATAAGGAAATGCAGATCCCATCCCCAAAACACCCCTGCTATTTCCCAGACTAAAGTCCAGGTTAGGGGTCACATTCCTGCCATTTTGCAAGGGAGTAGTTTGAGGAATTTGATTGACTTCCACTCTGGTACCCAATATGGAAATTGCTGAATCATGTGATCTGCCTCCTCCGGACGCATTTAAATTTTGCAAAGACGACTTACCGAGAAAAAAAGGCTGTACTGGATCTGATGAAGAATCATTGTGAAAAGACGGTTGGTCGTTCAAATCAATGTTCCTCACGGCAGGCTGCATCGTCGAGGATGAAGAGGAAGGAGACGGAGCATCACCATCATCACTGATATGATTAAGATCCAAATTGAACAACCTCTCATGTCTTTTTGTGCTGGCTTCAAGAGAAGATTCCCCAAAAGGAAGGCCTGAAGATGCTACCTGGGTATGTTTGAACTGTATTTGATCTGCAGCTTTATTATCATCGCCAGCCTCCACTACGTTCAGATCAAAATCAAGCTGCCAGTCGTGCCGCTGCTTTGAGATGTTTTGGGTCCCATCTGTGACACGAGTCTTATCTTCCAGAATTCTGCGAAAAGCACTGGTTGCAGCCGATCCTTTCCAGCCATGAGCACCGTCAAACTGCAAGGGAGATATGGGAAACCCAGGAGCTGCTGCAGCCCTTGAAGCAGAAACCACAGATATGGTGGTAGAGTTTGGATTTATGGGGCGATCCATCATATCCTCCAAGCAAAGTTCTTGATTGAGATCAAAATCGCTGAAACCTTTCTGTACATCAACTTCAGGTTGTTTTTGGGCTGCCGCTGAGGCGGCCTCATAGGAATATATATCTTGGTTTTGCTCTTCTGTTTCAGCATCTAGGGTTTTTGCACTACTTGACAGATCTACCCCATTTGGGGAAGCCAACGCGGACGGATCAGATCCAGTTGGAGCCTCTTTTTTAGATGAGGCATCCAAGGGTTGGATTTCTTTACCATATAGACACTCTGGGCTATCTGGCTGCCCAATTCCACCTTTTTTAGAGGATTTTTCAGAAGATCCGCTGCAACTTGGCTCTCTGCTGCGATCCACAACTTCCCTCTCCACTTCTATGGCTACTTGTCGAGCAAGCTCCAGAGCATCTACCATGACATCGTCAAGCTCCAAATCTGACCTACTCTTGTCAACAATCACATCAGAACGAATGAGATCCATTGCAGGTCTCGAATAATTAGTTTCAAATGCCAGATCATCGCTTTCATCACTATCATGCTCCTTAACTTCGTCGGTCGCCCCACTGCATTCACTGGAGAAAGAAGCCTGTGGGTCCTCCAGTTTTTTCAATTTACCCTCATTGCTGGCAAATTCCAATAGAGCATCAGTATCACAATCCTGACCTCGACTTTGGAGAACAGCCGTGCTGCTGCAATTATGACATGGAGATCCAGCATCATCCCTCCTGCATTTCCCTTCTGACAATTCTGCCTCCGCTTCACCTACAGGTGAAACTTTTGGGCAACCTTCGTCTTTGGTATCAACATTGTTTTCCAAGTCAGAATCTGTCACAGATCCCTGAGCATTTGCAGTAACATCATCACCTGAAAGAGAAACAGAAGAGGTTTCCATTGGGCCTAATTTGTTGAGAGGACTTGTGATCTTTGGTATCTTCTTTGCTTCATCATTATACTCCTTTGAATCAGGAACATCTGACTTTACTTCAATCTCTTGTTTTGGGGCCACAGACGTAGAAGTTTCAACTGAGGCAGTTCCTTCCAAATGATAAGAAGGGGATTCTTCTTCGACAGAAGAATTTTCTTTAACAGGTTCTAACACAATGGACCCCACAGGATCTGATGAACCCTCTTCTTTCAAGACTTCGCGATTTAAAGAACTTTTCTTGTTAGAGGTTTCGGTCTGACAATCATCAACCTTTTCTGGTTGGAAATTCCCTGAGCATGCAGAGGGCAGCATTTCATCCTTTTTTGGCTCTACATGTTTTTCTTCATTCCCAACTGTCTGAAAATCTTGAGGAGCTGTTTCACTGTCACCGTCTTGCTTCCAGCTATCAAACACGGCCCTAGCCCTATCCTGAACCCTAGAACTTGTGTGGCCAAGGAGATCCTTGACTGTCATCCAAACTCCAGAAGACACTGACTTTTCACAATCTATGCGCAGTTTTTCAAGTGCACACAGTAATGCAGTGATGGACTCTTCCACAAAGCTTTCACTTGTGTCATTACCAAAATTTTGAGCATCCTTGAGCCACCTATCAATAAACCAGAGCCCCTCCAACTGAACAAAAAGGTCAAGGCAGTCTTTGTCCTCAGTGGCTGCTATAGTACCCGCAACAGTAGACCACTGCCTGGTTGCATCACCGACATTCTTCACAATATAGTCTCTCTCTTTCTGCATTACATTCACCAGCTCCTTCACTCGAGCAGGAGAAGTGAGCCCATCTTTCATCTCAGTAAGGGTAAAAAAGTCCTCAAGCGTCATAATGCTTCACATGTCACTTAGGAGTTCCAAGCATCAAAGATATCCTTCGTCTTGACAAAATTACAACCATAGCCTGCAAAAGCATGCCAAAAATGAGTTGAACCTTGGGGATAATCATTAGCATTGAAGTAAATCACCAAAATAAGATAAAGACACTTTTAGGAGATAATGTGTGGATATTTAAGTGCACCAAGGCATGGGCATCGGTTTGTCTACATCGGTATACAATCACAAAATAGTTGAGAACTTATAATGTTAAAATACAGAAGTAAAGAATCAATACAGAGATCAACCACTAAATGCATAAGTAACAGGATTGGTTTAATCCAGCCCATCTACTAAGTGGTGAGCAAATAGTATATTCTCAGTCCCACATTCATCTACCTTAATGACAAAGATAAAGGACACAATCATTCTAGAAGCCTACCCTCGTAATATTTAACTGCTCATCACATATTATCATGTCAGTCCAAACATTAATCATGTGAACAATAATGAATTCAGACAAATAGAAAATGACTAGTGAGGGAATGGGAAGGGGTTTATCCATCAACTATCAGAGAAAAAATTAACGGATGGTGGGTATAATGGTTTAATCTTGTCAACTGCGTCATATCAACAGAAAATCCAAGCAGAGCCATTTGGCAATAAACATGGATAGCAGGATAAAATGGTTTATTATGGTTAGCCCACTAGTTTAGGATCACAAAACAAAACATAACAAAGTTACCAACAAGTCTATTGACAACATAAAAGTAGCAAGGTACAAGCGATTTTCAAACAGATATGCCTATGTGCTTTAGGGGGCTTAAAGTGCCCAGAAGAAGAAGAAGAAGGAGAAAAAGGAGCAAGGAGAAATGGCTAAAGAACTGGATTCAACAAGATGTCAACACTTGTTAAATATCAATATCAATATGTTGTTTCTTTCCTTTTCAGGAAACGAGGGTAAATAGATATCCTAGTGTACCATGGATTATGATAGAAAAACTCAAAACCATAATTCCTGGTTTCTTTTCCTCGCTTTTCTTTTTGTTTGATTTATTCTAACGTAAAATACTTAACTAGGGATGCTAATGGCTTGGGTTGGGATTGGAATGGGATTTACTCGAGATTTTCGAAGCACCAACTATGGATCAGCAAGTTTGAGATTCACTTGTCTAC
This sequence comes from Vaccinium macrocarpon, assembly GCA_022606695.1. Taxonomy (NCBI): domain Eukaryota; kingdom Viridiplantae; phylum Streptophyta; class Magnoliopsida; order Ericales; family Ericaceae; genus Vaccinium; species Vaccinium macrocarpon. The sequence goes on along the minus strand of CM040179.1, from coordinate 2,596,742 downwards.
ATCCAAGAAGGGTGTTGTACGAAGACTATACATACATACATACATATATATGAAGGAGTTCTAACACCTAACAAAGGCAGAATTAGTGCAAGTAAAACAAGAACACGACCAAAGTGTAGGATCACAGGAGAAACAAACTGATCCAGTGCATCATAGTTATTGCACCAAGACAGACAATACCGAACAAGGGTGTATGCAGATAAACACAAGAAGAAGGAATAGGAATCCATCCAAAGATAACTCAACAAAAACATAAGACCATACACCATTTCAAGCCAGCCTTTACAGCAAAAGTTGCATATAGTTTTGCTAAAAGGATATTGATAATCAGCTATAAGAAGCCATTCAAAGGCTTTTTTCGTTTCCTTAATAGGTCAACATATTGCAACATCATAAATGACCTTAGTCCAAAAGTATATAAAACGATCCCATAACAAGCTTCAACAACACAAATAACATGTCAAAAAGTCAATTTGAATATATAACACCAAAAGGGTACTTGTGAAAGAAGGAAAAAAAAAAATCTCTTCCCACTTAACAAACACACATTTAGCAAAATTTACAATTCAAAGTACACAACACAAGATCATGTATCATGTATGTTGTCATCCGTTCTCCAACGGATTATAATAAACCATGAGTAGGACAACGATGGACATAACTCAGGCACAAAACCACATTATGAAGGCATGTAGACCAACTAACAAATACCAGATCCCTTCTTTTTGATATACATATGCAGGAATATAGAAATCATATTTCCCAAAGCATTACCACCATTAAATTACTATATCGCAATGGGTAATATCACTACACATGTTTCACATAGAACGGAAAAATTAATCAGTCCTCATATATTAACATTGTCAGAATTATGAAGACAATATCGGAATAGATGATCATTCAAACAGTCCAATAATGCAACCCAATCAGTTACCGACTTGATAGAGGTAGAGGATAAAACAAAATCTAAAAAATGCAGAATCTGACAACACCGCATTCACACATGTCAAAAAGAAAATCTGTCTAATGATGTTAGACAATAGTTAATTACCACTTGTTCCGCACCCCGTAGATCAAATACCTAAGCAGAAGTTGAACTTTCCAATCAAAACCACCAAATAAATTGGCTGCAATCCTGAAATCAGAATACAGAACAAGCACATGTTAAATAAATGAACAAAAATCATTTAAACGAAACACTGGAAAGAAAGTTGGATTAACTAACACCACAAAAACCAAAAACTATGCTAATTCGCGGAAAACATCGAGCATAGTTGGCGAAACCTACACTAGTGAATGTAGCAGGCACTAAAATAAAATAAAAAAATAACAGAAAATAAAAACAAAATAGAACAATACCGCAGTATCTAAAAACACAATACTTCACAAGAACACTCCAGAAAATTCGGCGAAATTACAGGAAACAAACAGGATTTCTTCACAAAAACACTAAAGGAACTACAGAACAAAGACGAGTGACTACCTGAATACCATGCCCACAGAAGAAAATTCAAACCCTAGAATTCAACTCCAACCCTAGAGAGAGGAGCAATTTCCTCTATAAAACCCTAAAAGGGAGACTTTTGGAGCACGCATGACGAAATACTTAATACAGATTACACTAATTAATGCAGCAAGATAACAAATTAAAAACGCCAAAATCCTCAATTGGCCAACCCAAATATACAGTCAATTTCCAAAAAAAAAATTAAAAATTAGAACTTTCCCCCCTAATTACAATAATTAGAACACCCAATACCGCAAAACTCGAACTTTACCTTATTCAGAATTCGGAAACCCTAGCCCAGATAAAAGCCTCTCAGTTTGGAGTAGAAGACAAGACTTATTTAGACTTGGACTTGAACTTGAAGCAGCTGGGCGACCACGTCTTTCTCTCTCTATACATCTATATCTGTCTCTCTATAAAATTACTCCTCTACTATCGCAATCTCTCTCTCTCTCTCTGTGGAGTTCACAAAACCCTCGTTTTGTCTTCTGCGTGGTGGCCCTTTTCGAACCAGAGAGAACAACAACGTTTGTGTGTTCTTCTCTCTCACAGGGTTTTATTACTATATTTTTTGCTATTTCTATCGTTTTAATTTCCCTTTCCTATTTTACGCTGTCAATTTCCTGGTCAGCGTTTCGGTCCCCAAGTGGGATCTGTTTGGTGAACCTAAATTTATCTGTTTCCTTTTGTAACAATGCTAGCCGTACCAACCAAATAGTACATACGGCGGCGTCGGAGACTCCGTTATAGGTTTTAAACGGTCGATCCAAGCCGTTCATTCACTCCAGAATCAAATTCCGAGGGGTCTATGCGAGAATCACCTCAATCAGACGTTCCTAATTACTCGATCCAAAATCAACCCGTTTCTTTCTCAATTTCTTACTCCAAAAAGTCATCTACAACAGTCTAAATAAGTAAAAGCTATTCCCACGCCTACCGTCCCAAAATGGATGCCCCAAAACACTGTTTACACCTCTCGGAAAAACATTTATATTTTTAAGCTATAATGAAATACATGTAATATTGATCTTGTTTGGTAGATTTTGTTTAATTTTATTAAACAAAATTTTTAAAATTGAAAAAAGTATCATAAATTGCAATATACAGATGATTTTTTTAGGAGTGTGATTAGTAATTTTGAACATCCATTTTGGGAAGAAGAGAATAGCTTTTATTTCTACATCCTTGCTTATACTTTTACTCAAATTTAAGTAAAAATTTTAGTATAAACTTTATTTGATTCTAATATAATACTCCGATAGGCAAACCCAAATTTAAGCACAAATTAGTGGAATCGGGGACCCTGGTATGCGATAACTGAGAGCCGTCCATCTTTGCAATCGATGGTTCAGATTTGCAGAAATACTCTTACTAGTAAGAATAGGAAAGAGTTAAGAAACATATCTAAGCCATTGATTGCCGAGATAGACGGCTCGAATGTGCACACTGGCACCCTAGGTCCCATATAAGTACTAGTTCGTTAATGGTATTCTTTTTTTTGGTAATTTGAAAATTCCGTTAATTGATGGTACAGTATTATTATAAATTAGGGAGAGGAGAAATAAGCTTGTAAAATTGGAGTAAAAAATTGAGTTTTATTTCAAATTGAGTAAAACTCAATCTGGTATGGCTTGAGCAAATGAGTGGAATAGAAATTTTAGGGATTTTTCTCGAATTTTGAATTTGAATATAAAAAAAGAGAGTAAGGAGTGGAGATGTTCTAAGTACAATTATGCCATCCATTATTGTTAAATGACTTTGTGGAGCACGTGTTTTGACTTGTTATTTTGTTTGAAAAGGGGAAAAAAAGAAAAAAGCCAATTTTGTTTGTGAAAGGAGCCAATTTTGTTGTGTTATGGCAAAATCAATGTCAAAGTTACTGCCTAATTGGTCGTGATTTAGCTTAGAGTAGTTTCAACAATCCTTTTCTACCCCTTTAAATCCTTTGATCTTAAAGCAAGCGAAGCATCAACAACCGGCAAAAGACCGGCTTATGCTACTGGGGTCTTCATTCTATGCTCTGCTCTCTTTACGTAATCGCGTAGAGCTTATCGAGTACTACAACTCCATCAAAAATCAATTCAATCAAATATTGTTAAGTGCATTATCGGAATGCATATAACTTGAAAAAAATCAGAACATATAAAACTTGAAACACTAGGTGAAAACTATTGAACCCATTTTTTTCAAGTTATTTTAGTTCCAATGAGGGACTTAACGATATTCGATCGAGTTGATAAACTTGACGAGCTCTACGAAATGAACGTTTCCGATCGTCGGAACGATACCTGCACGACGCCTAAAGCCGCCGCACAGCACGCTGCGCAGCACAAGGCTACGCAACACTCCCCCTCTGTACGTATCATACATACACATCCTTGCGTGCGCGAAGTAATTTTGCTTATTTCAATATACAAGAAACCAAGAAAAAGAGAGTCTAAAATATTCCTCGCAAAGTTAACAATCAACACTTTTTTCGCTTTCTTTTCTTGTGGAAAACTGTCTTTTATTAAGTAGTCCAAACAGAGCCTAACGCCTGGCTTAGAACTGACACTCGACAAACAGCCATGGGTCAGGTTTGACCCGACGGATCAACCGGTATTCCTCTGACAAGCTGGCAAAATAAAATATAAAAAAAAAAAAAGTCAAGTAGAGAAAGAAAAAAAAAAACTCTTAAAATGTCATTTCCAAAGAATTTGGCTACAGATTGTGTAGGAGCTGTCTCCGCATAAACAGTGCCGTCTTTGACACAAGGCGAGCAAGACGGTCGCTTTGAGCGTTTAAAACTTTTTCCGAGACTAGGGTTTTTAATTTTTATTAGTAGAAGTTATAAATATACAATACACGTATATTAAAATTTGATCTTTTGTAGTATGAAATCACTTGTTGTAGTTCTGGCGAAAACCGACCTTGAAAAATAATTGAAATTGTAGTCGAATCTTGACGGATTTTTATGAATCATCAAAATGATTGAGGATGAATCTATGATAATGAACTAATATAAACTAGACCAATTAAACATGAATCAACAGGAATATACAAAATAAAAAATATATAAAATTGGGTTAAATTTTTTTTTTTTTTGGGTATGTTATTGGATTTAAATTTTATTCATTTAAAAAAATTTGTTAAGCAAAAATTTTGTAGAAGGAATTAGTTTCCTAGTTTCTTTTGATTTAGGTTTCCTATATTATAGGTTACTCGGCCAATAAGAATTAGGGTAGATTTTATTTCCTTATATATTATTTTCTTTTTAATATTTAGTAATGCTAGCTAGGTTAAAAAATTCTGCTAATATAAATAAAGATGTAAACCTTAAGGCTAGTTGATTGATGTTAATGATATTATTCTCTTGTTTGTAGGCATTCTTCTATTTCAACACACTGCGCTGCATCACTATACTTTTTGTAGATCTCATAAGAAAAGGGGAAGGAAAAAAAAACTTATTTTAAATGGAACCAACCAAGACAAAGTCGTTTGAGCTATTTTTGGTTGTTTTTATTAACACTCAAGAGAGCAAAGTATGTGATTTCTTTAAAAAAAAAAAAGAAAGAAGGGCAACAAAAGCCAATTCCCAACAAAACTGATGATAGATATGAGCTCGTTCTAGTGCCATTGCTTAATAATTTTTTTGATATTTCCTAAAATATTTGGGTAAAAGTCATAATTTTCTTCAATTCTGATTCTTTTTGTCGAGATAAACCTATAATCACTAAAAGTTTGACGCAAAACTAAAAAATACAAAAATATTTGAATAAAGAAAAAACCAAAAAATTCTTAGTCAATGCCACTGGAATGGGCAAAGAGGTTTAATAAGTTATTATCGGGTTTTTCCCGACATTTCTTAGGAACATATACTTTCATTGTCTTTTTTATTTTAAGGGGGTGTTCCACTAACAAAAAATTGCCTTCTCCGAAAATCGAGACAAATCATTCTCTCACAATACATCACATAAAAAATCGTGGAAAACCAGTTTATTCAAAAACCATCTTACTGGAAGACCCCCTGAATCTCACATACAATAACTTCGTACAAGTTCTTTTAAAAAGAATCTAGAAATTCGTTTACATTGACTGATGATGATTATAATGTGTTAGTTTGGGATTGAAAAAAGACTTAACAAACCAACCTAAATACAGAATAAATTATATTTATATTTATTTATTTATTTGACAAAATGCATGGATGATAGTGATCAGGGGCGAAGGCATTTGGTGACAAGTGGAATCACTTGACTTGCAAAGTTGTTTTACAAATTTGACCGCCACAAACATTAGACGATTGGTTGAAACCTTTCCCAGTATTTTAATCGCTCTTTGTGATCATAAGCTATGAATTGCTCTATTTACTTGACCCTTCACGTCAATACTGATACAGGTCGTAACTCTACGTTTTAAGTTTTTTCCCGGAACTTCTTAGAGGGAAGAAAAAAATAATCATGTTTTGGTGGCGTATATATCTGACAAAAGAAAAAACACAAATCACATTATTGTGAGACCTTTGCTGATAATTTTTGGGGGAAAAAAAAAACTTCCAACGTAATAATCGAAATCTCGCATCAATATTGCTACATGTTATACTTTTAATTAAAAAGTTGGTTACTCATATTTAAACCATTTATTTCTCCTATTGCTGTATCACGGTTGAAGAGTTTCATAATGCTGATATCAGTATCTTTGATTTCATAGATAGAAGTATAATCGTAATATTGATGCATTGTTAACTATGTTTTCTCACATTTTAATAATTAGTGGGCAAAAAAAAAAAACTCGTAAAAAGGGTTTAGACAAGACAAAATCTTTTACCATAATAGAAATTTAAAGAAATATTAGGAGGAAAAAAATAATTGGAATTAATTTGCTAACAAATAGTGCTCAAATTGGGGTGTAATTGATATGAATGCTGAAGCTCGTTTGGATTTTATGTATCCTTTATTACCTTTTATTTTACGTTTAAGAGAAGTCATTTGATACCTCAAATCGTCTTAACCAATATACATTTTCAGCTAATATTTTTTAAAGTATAACGAAATTAAGGTGTAATAATCCGAAACTTTTAATAAAATTTAGGATTATTTAATTTCATTTTAATTACTTTAATTTAGTTATTTAATTCTTAATTGCATTTAGGGCCCTTAATTTGAAATTTCTACAGTTTATACCCTAATACTTCTAAATTGTTACAAATTCGACCCTAAGGCACATTTACATTTTAATCGCGAGTATTACATTTTTATAAATTCATTTCATATGTAATTACACACATTCATACATGTATACAAGTAATACTAGTACACATACACACACATGTGTGCATATATGCATTTTATACATACATACTCACTCTATACATCACCAACCACCCCACTACTTCTTCCAAATCAACCCAACACCACACTCCACCCCCTCCCCTGCAGAATCAGACCTCCCTCCACCCTCTCTCTGCCTCCAACAACTCCAATCAAGCCTCTTGTCATCCCCTCACATCCCACATGTGTTTAGCCACTTCCACACACCACCCCAACCCAAACACTCCACCCTCACCCTTCATAAACCCCTCCATTTTGTCCTTCACTCTCTCACACTCCCACACATCACCATTAAACAGAAAAATAGCAAGGAAAGAGAGAGAAAGCTCTAAGTTTGGCTATGGAGTTCTAGAGAGAGAAAATAATGCCAAAACTTGGATTTCCACCTCCAAACCCAACGACATTCAATCTTCTTCCACACGTTCATCCATTACACTCCTAGGCATCCACATTTCACCATCCAAGCAAGCCAAGTCGGCCCAAGAAGCTCCCTCCGCCGGTTTTTCGCCAAAACCCATTTTTTCGCCAAATCTTCGCAAAACAAGGTAGAGGCTCTTACCCAAACATTCCTAAGCATTTATATGTGTTAGAATAGACTAGAGGTAGTTTTTAGTCAAAGGGTTAAGGCCCAAGGTGAAGGGTTTCACGAAACCCGAAACGGTTTAAATTCTGTAATTATAGTTAGGCCCCTTGTGTTCCTAGTTTCAACGGTTTTGACCCTAAACCATGTTTTTCATGCATATTAAGCCCTAGATTCATTTTGGTTTATGTGTTTAACTTCTCAAGCATGATTAGAACTTATTCAAGTGTTTATGTGAGATTTAATGTATTCATGTTACGTTTAATCTTGTTCTCGTTCTTGGTATTAAACGTAAGGGTTGAAAGTGTAATTTTATAAAGTATGTGACTTAATCCACAAAGATAATTATGTTCCTACTTTTTATCAATTAAATGTCATTAGTGGAAGTTTATGAGTGTATCAAAATTTCTAAAATGCCATTCGGGTGTAAAATGACCATTTTGCCCTTGCATTTATAAATTACATAATGTGTAGTTTTATACTTAATAAAAAGATCAAGGAAGTGTGTTTTGTGGCAAGTTAGGACTTTATTAACTAAAATAAGGTAATTTTACGTATTTAACCTTAGTGGTGGAAAAATGACCATTTTGCCCTTTACTACATTTATTACGCTCATAAAAGTTTTGGACTTGCTAAAATTCAAGGAATATCTTTTTGAGTCAAGTTATGACATAACTAGCTAAAATAAATTATTTTACGTGTTTACCCTTCGTGCTGGAAAAATTACCTTTTTGCCCTTGTATTAAGTTTATTTACGAAAAGGCCCCCAAAGTTAGTAAGATTTCACCAAGGACCCTAGAACCGTGAAATTACTTTGATTACCCTTACACTTACTTAAAATGGCATTGGTGACCCTTACTTTCTTTAAATTACATTTTGACCCCAATAGTTTAGTAAATTATGTTTTGGCCCTTATAGTTGAATTTATTACATTTAGACCCCTTAGTTTTCGATTACTAGAATTTTATGAACCTGTGAATCGTATTATTTGATTTTTGTGACCCTTAGAATATTGTTATCGCTTCGCTTCTACTGTTAAGTGCACTTTCCATGAATGTGATGAATGTTAGAATGGACACCTAGGTTCCCGGGTTGGGTGATCGTGCGCGGATATCACATAGACGATAAGGTTAATGGAAAAGTGAATTGGAATTGATTATTGGGGAGTCACCCCAAGATTTGTTGAATGGCAGTCAGCCAATTGATGAATTGATTATGGGGAGCCACCCCGAGATTTGTTGAATGGCAGTCAGCCAAGTGATTTGTTTTGGAGGATTGTTTGGCAGTCTGCTATGATTTCGAAACCCTAGGATATGACAATCTGTGATTACTTCATTTGAATTCTGAGGCGTTAAAAGGGTGGATGTATTATAGACCGAGTCACGCTTATATACCTCACGAGAGTCGGCGGTTGTCACTTTGAGCCCAATGAATCTACAAGTCGATCCCCCTGAAATTCATCCTTGTGAGGCGGCTGACGGTTGGTTTAAGTAAGTAACTTATACCTTCCGTCGGGGCTCCCAGTCAGGGCAAGCAAGGGGGGAGTATATCACGGATTGGTCATATTCCTTAATGGTTATTTGGGAGGAAAGTTCTCTAGGTGAGAACTTAGATGAATATGTAAGCTAATGGCTAGTAATGAAATCAACTATGTATTTAAATTCTGCTTTACGATTTATTTCCTGTGTATTCCTTTAATTACTGCTTTTCAATCATATATGTTGTACTTGTATGCCTAGCAAGGGTTGGGAGGGTTAGAGTAGCTATTGAGTGATTTATCACTTCACTTCAGCCGTGTCTATTTCGTGTGTGACCCCAGTATAATACAATGATGTTCTAACTGCTTCTGGACGATTATCTTGGGACTATGATCAAAACAGTGCGGTTGGCGTCGAATGAGACGCGATTATTTTAGAACCGAGGTTATCCGTTGACTGCGCCGCGAGAGGGCCCGTGGAATCCGTGAAATTGAACCTAAATCTGTAGAACCCACCCCCTTTATTTTTAAAAATAGTCGTTATCATAGGATTTGATTAGGTGTTGTGCAATATAACATTTCCTTCGCAGTGATGTGGAATACATTCTGTATTAACTTGATTTATTTGATCGGAATTGTATAATTTATCAGGTTAATTCGTCGATAACCTTATACTTAACGGGCGTCAATAATTAATAATGGCATCACATTTTTCTTGAAGACATCAACTACACGAAATCCATGACCACACTGGCCAAAATTATAATAAAATTTGCCAAATCTTCCAACGTATATCTCATTTAATTCGTGATAAAGTGTAAAGATAACATATATTTTATCCCAATTCACTTCTAGGTTCACATGAAATAATATGGGTTCATGAACAATCCAAAAATTGTTGCGTTGGCGATTTAACTTCGGGTCTTACATTCATTTGATGTAGCAACCTCCTAACTTTTGAATATTAGAAATCTATACTCGTTGGATCAATACTACTAAAATATTCCACTTAATACATATGTCCTCTTTTAGTTGTCTCTTTTGAAATACATTTTATTTTCTTTGAAAGAACATATTTTTGTGGATAGTTTTCCCAAATTTTCACCATCATAGTTGATCTTAAAAGAAATAAAAAATCACAAGTAGGTATGTTTTATTGTTTGAGAAAATACACGAATGTCAACATTATAAATTTTAAAAGGAGGCTGAGAGAGTATTGTTGGAGGTCAAATCAAATTTATCACACAAAAGGTCTATAAGAACACAATTTCTTGACAAAACTCTAGATGCAACTGTGTTTGTAACCGTATGATGTAAGTTGGTCCACGTGCATCGAACAACTTTGAATACTGTTGTGTACAGGATTGTGTTTTAGAAGTGTGTTTGATTTATAGCATTGCTCTAGAGAATTTATCAAAACATTAAAAAGATTTTTAATATATATTTCAGAAGGATAGTGATTTCCACACTTATTTTTTGTCTCCATCTCAAAATGATAGTAGTCTCTTTTGGACTGTGTGTCATTTTCAACGGCTTATATCTTTTTTAGTATGAACCTCCAAAAATATCTATTAAGAATTTTGTTTGATAGATCTTGATTAGGGCCGTGTTCGGTGGGGAGTTTTGGGCCAATTTTAGCTCTGTTTTAGTTTTGCTTACATTATCATTTTTCTCTATCTCTCTCCACTTATTACACCTCTTTACATCATCAAAACTAAATTAAACCTACTAACCGAATAAGGTCAAAATAATCACAAAAGGGACTATTTTGAAACAGATTGAGTAAAACTTACTGTAAAAGGAAAATGGGAGTGGACTAGTGGAGTAGTACAATGGAAACAGCTTTTTATTGCGAATAAAAAAAATTTTGAAACAGCTTTTAAAGTTGGCTTTGAGACTAGAATAGATGTCTGAATCGGTTAAATAATGACTGATAATGAAGTGATGGATGACTTGGTCTAAAGCCTGAAAAGAACGAGGTCAAGTTCAGGCTGACAGAAATCACTCAAAATGCCCAACAAAGTTTGGGCCAAGTCAGGTTTCACTTGATTTCAATTGTGGTATATTCAAGCCCGTCTTCCAATGATAATTTGTTCGGCCCAAGTCATTTGTTAGGTAAAAAAAACCATGAGTACACCAAATGAACAATGCTATGGGTATATTACTTATGCACTTCAAATGTACATTACCCTAATGTGATAAATAAGGAGAAGTCTAATGTGAGACTCACTCAAAAAATGGGTTTCTCCTTGTTTGTCACGTTAGGATAGTGTGTATTTGTGATGCACAAATGGTATACTCATGACATTTTTCACACCAAATTGGTGTTTACGACCCATTTTGAAATTCCGCGTAAATGATCGAAATTTTTAATGTTTTTAAAATATTTTTATAAGAGTGTATGAAAAAATTTAATTTATATGGATATTAGTAACTCTGTTTGTTCCTTAATTTTTATTTTTGTTTTTTGTTTTGGGGATAAATGAAACAAGTATTTACTTGTATCCAACTGAGTTGATTTTTGAAAAGAGACAAAATAAATTAAATGAATTGAACAGCTTTGACGATCATAGTGTGAGACTCAAAAATAAATCCCAAACAAAGTGGAGTACAATCAGTATACACAAAAATTTACACAAGATTACGCTTGAGGTAAAACCTTCAAATGAGCACTCTTAACTCTTCAATACCAGACCATCCCATTGAAATCCACCAATTTGAGTATTAAAAGCATGTTTCATGTTTGTGTTTTTCACACGCATGTACACCGATAATTCCATCTGCACCAACGGGGTGCACCAACCACGTATCGACGGCGTCGGGGATGCTGTTATGGGTCCCAACCGATCGATCCGAGCTATTTATCCTTCTCAAAATCGAATTCCGAGTGGGTCTCCGTGCGGGAATCGAGGCAATCGGACGGCTATATAAGCTCGATCCAAAATCACCCCATTTCTTTTTTGGATCGAGCTCATACAACCATCCAATTGTCTCAATTATCGTGGGAACCCACTCGGAATTCGATTTTGAGAAGGATGAACAACTCGGATCGATCGGTCGGGACCCATAACGGTATCCCTAGCACCGTCAGTACTTGGTTGGTGCACCCCATCGGTGCAGGTAGAAGGGTTCCATGTACACGAAGTGAAGTGGTCTCCAACTCTCTTTTTTCTTGCTTTCCTTTTCACTCTTAACCAGATCTAGATTTAACACGCTCTTTTCAAAAGTTTCAACCCCCGAGTTTTCACACTTTTGTAGCACCAATGAAAACATAAACAACGGCACATGCCAAAATATCCTATTACACACGTAAAATGACTCGGACAACCTGAATTACTGCGCTTCGCTTTGCTTAGTGGTCTCCAGCATCGTGCCAGAACCCTTTAATAAAAGCTAAAGCCATTGGCTTTGGAACCAGATAGTAAGGAAAAAGCCGCTTTAGAAAGTTGAATCATGATGGTGTTAAAGTTGAATTCGAACCCTTAATTTATTCTAGGTCCATGATTGGCAATTTGGCTATCTTGTTTTTAAAGCAGCTTCATTTCCCTCAATGAACATCTCACCTCACCCACCTAGATTTTTGTCTAACATAACCACCTTAGATATTCACATGGCTGAGTGATATTAACATTTTCTTTTCTTTTTTTCTATAACCAAATGTCCTAATTTGTGAGCGTCTTGATTGATTATGAGATCTTAAGTTAACGACTAGACAACTCTCTAGTGGCACCGAGGTTTGGAATATTAGGCCTATGTGGGATTCAAACATGCGATCTCATGAAGGACAATTACTTATTATTTTCTCATACTTACTTGGCCAAACTCTTGAAGTTGATATTAACAATTTCTTATAGAACAAATTGTCACGTATATATTATTCTTTTCTTGATCTATTCCCTGTATTTAAGGATAAATATACACACAAAGTGACATTTATTCAACCATAAAGGATTAGTTGAGCAAGAGCATGATTGTTATGACAATACGACGATGAAAGAACAAACGCAAAGCAAACCACAAAAGAACTCAAAGATTTACGTGGTTCCTCTCAAGCACAAAGCAAGAGAGTACTCCACGGGCGAGGGATGGTGAGGATTCACTATGAACTTGAACGAGATTACAAAGAGCCCGCAATTATCTGTAACTCTTCAGAGATGGCACAATAAGAGAGCGACAACCTTTAGGAAAAACCCTAGTATCTTTCAAGTCCCCCTTTTATAGAGAACTACAAAAAACTAGTTTAGAATCCTGTGATACAAAATATTTTGCGTCGGGACCGTCCGAACCACAATTTCAGTGAATTGCTTCCCTTTTGTTTCAGCTGAAAAACTGACCCAAAGACCTGTAGGATTGAATTCAAGGCACTCTTCAATAATGACAACAAACAACCAGCTTACTCCTTCAAACTTTCTGGTTAAGCTTCCAATGCAAATAATAAACTTTTGGAAGCACAGAATATTTATCTAGTTATTTTTAGAGTTTCGAGATTAATGGAACAATAGTACCGATCAACTAGAAAAAAATAAAAAATGAGTTATATGTTTTTATTGTTTAATGCTGAACTACAAATTTCCTGATGCTTTGAAATTTCATAATAAATCTAGTGAACCAAAAAGATTCATATATAAGGCTGGGTGATATTAACAATTTCTTATATAACTGTTGCACATGTATTATTCTCTTCTTTCTACATTCATGTATTCGAGGATGAAAAATAACCACAAAGGATTAGTCGAGTGGGAGCATGACATTAAATAATGAGCTTACTTCTTCAAACTTTCAGGTTTGGCTTCCAACGCAAGCAAAAAAAACTTTCGGAGCCACTAAATATTTGTCTAATCATTATTTAGAGCTTCGAGATTATTTGACCCGATCGAATACTCAATTAAATACAAAAATAGATTGATGGAGTACGTTTTTATATTGTTCAATGGCTAACTGCGAAATTCCTGATGCTTTGAAAATGGAAGTTGACAAACAAGAAGAGGATAACCATAATCAAATCCAGTGAACCAAAAGATTTGATAAACATTAGCCTTGAAAAAAAGAGGTTCAGATTTTTCTCCCCACATGCCGTAATGGCAGGGGAAAGACAGCCAACCTTGACACTTTCGGTGACCAGTTATAAACACCTTGCGTACTGGAGAAACAGATATCTGTCATCGATTATCCTATTCTTGGAAAACTAATCCTCCAAACGAACCGAGCTGCTCGTGAACAACTCGAGGTTTGGTTTGGCTAGTTTAGTAACTGAGCTGAACTCGAGTTTTGGACTCGTTTACTAAACGAGCTTAGCTTTGTGAACGAGCCGGCTCAGCTTGAAAAAATTTGGCTTTTATATGTGCGGGCTCGGCTCGTGCATATAAGCTCGGGTTGTCAACTTATTTACCAAAACGAGCCGAGCTTGAACACAACAAAGTTCAACTCAACTCGACTCGGCTTACTTGCAGCGATAGACTCCATGGGCCAGAACAAGTCATTTATATATAGAAATCGTCATAGTTGATCTAGCACTACTTTTTAAGATAACACGAAATCATATTGCTCGCATTCGTAAGGTAGGAATCTTGAATTCGTCTATGCGCGCAGTATGTATGCAAGCGCGGCAGCTACGGATCTTTTGAAACAATAGTAAGACGAAGGCCTTTGTCACAGTTGGAGCCTTTGTTAGTTGAGACTTGAGATTAACTTCTTTACGGATGATCTGCAAAGAGGGAGTTTGCACCGAGTAAATCTCCACTGTCTATCTCGAAATCCAACGGCTCGGGATCAATGCACTTACTCTCTCTCTCTCTCTCTCTCTCTCTCTCTCTCACACACACACACACACATACACATTAAAACCATCTCGCATTAAAAACAAAAAACAAAATCCGCATGTTACATGAGTCTTAGATCTCAGGATGGACGACGGAAATTTACTCGGTGTAAACCCCCTCTTTACGAATCATCTGTAAAGAAGTTAATTTCTTGTTGGTATTTGAGTCAGGAGACTCGGGGGACAATTCAATTTGCCAGATACTACTCCTACTATTGTGATCATCCACATTAGAATCGGGTAGGAAAATCCTACACTGAGAAAAATTTATCAGTTAGGTATCATGTGGCGGTACTTAGCGCACATCTTGATAGTCTTAAAGTATTTTGGATGGTTCGGATTGTGAAGAGAGAAAGAGGAGAGAGAGAGAGAGAGAGGAGACAACAACAACAACAACAACAATAACATAACCCATTTAGTCCCCAATAATTGGGGGTATGGGCGGGGGATGGATAGGAGACAGACCTAACCTTTGGCAATAAATGCACAAAGTGGAACAGTGGTCCCCCAACAAGAGAGAGAGAGAGGAGAGAGGGAGGAAAAAAAATTGGGTCGTTCAAAATATTTTTGGACAATTGAGATGCGAATGTGGGTACCACTTCAACAGTATCCAATTTGCACCGAAGTTTTCCTCCATAGATACATTTCTCAAGAACAATAAAATATCAAAAAAGGCTTTGATTTTAGTTAATTTTCATATGAATTTGATTGATACGTTTGATTGAATTATTTTTATACATTGAATGCGCGGAGACTTCTCAAATTCCATTTTTCTTGTCGGCAACTCTTTGGGCCACTTCAATCCCACATGTAAGCATGTGAAATGGATGTGGGAACGGCAATAAGGATTAGTGTGAGATGCGCGCTAAGCTAATTCGGGACACTTGTGTCACCAAAAAAAAAAAATTCAATATATTGAAACTTCGAAAATGATGGAATGGATTTATCAAATGGGACTGTTGGTGGGCCTTACAAGCCCAACTATAATTGTTTAGTCCAGTCAATTTAATGAAAAAGATACGAGCCATTTCCCACCATTTTCCCCTACCACAAATTTTAATCAGTTATTTTTTCGGACCCCACAAATCATTCAACCAACCCCAAAACCACATAAGTTGACACGTGTAATCTCCAACGCATATGCATCCAAACAACTAATGGGCCTTGTTAATCTCCGCTTATTAAGGGGTGCTTTGGCTAACTTGAAAAAACTAGATTATAGGATTATTGGTTTTGTCCTTATTCAAATTTTTTTTGCATTTGTTGGTTTTCGGTCGATTTTTTGTGGTTTCTTGACTTGTCTCGACGAGAGGAATCTAAAAAGTATAAAATTATTAGCCAAACTTAAAATTTTGTGAATAAAGACGAAAAATAATCCTCGACCGAAAACCAACAAATGCAAAAAAAATTTGAATAAGGACAAAACTAATAATCCAATAATCTAGTTTTTTCAAGTTAGCCAAAGCACCCCTAAGTAGTAAATGATAAATAATATACACATAATGGACAAATTAGTTCAAATATCAACACATAGTTCACAAATATCTATATATTTTCACGGATATAAAAATATTTTTGTCTCAAATATCGATACACTTTTTACACGTTATCTTCGGCCCTGCAGGCCGAGGTCTGCATTTTCCTTTATTTTATTGTGCATCCTAGGCCAATTGAAATTTCTCCGCATAGGAAATCGCAATCGCCCTCTAAAGTGTGGGACCCGTGAAAAACACGTGTATAGGCTACGATACTCCCACCTCTCTTTCACTTTTTTTTGTTTAAAAAATTTCTTTTGCTCCAGACTAAGCTTCGTGGAAACCCGAGGACGTGATCAACGGCTCCAATCGCCCCAACGGCTCTCTTAATGCAGGGATCTAACGGTTCACGTAGAATCGGCGGTAGCCGCCCAACAGTTTGCCCCCGGTCTTCAACTAGGGGGTAGCCGACCGCAACGGTTGTCGGTTAATTAGGCCGAAAATAATTTAAAAATCTACTACAAAAAAGAGTAAATATCTCGAGGATCCTTCATTTATCAATCTTTTTCACTAGTGCGTCTTATTGGGAAAAAAATTATCAGCACCCATCCATCTATTAAACATTATCACCTAAACACCCCATCTACTAGTAGTCTTCTCGAGAATTTAGGGGGAGTTAAGAAATAGTTGTCTATAAAACCTAAGACATGTCATTCTCTCACAATACATCACATAAAAAATCGTGAAAAATCAATTTATTCTAAAAACATCCTTAGCAGAACACTTGTTTAGTTGTTTAGATCAAATAATTAGCAATCCATTGCTAATAATACCCTTCTCTAAATTTTATATATATGTGGTAAAATTAGCCTTCACTCTTATGTTTTGTGACATGGAATTGAAAGACTATTGTTTTTTATACTTTCATGTTTGATTTTATTGGATTTGTTTGTGAAAGACACTTATTGTATAAAACGTCTACGCCATAAGGTGTAGATCGGGGACAAACAGTGGAGAAGGAGATAGATGGACACAGTCTAAAAATTACTTATATGAACTTCATTCACTCTTTGAAATGAAATTTGGATAACTGTGAAATGATTTACACTCTCCTTTTTAATAAATACTATATCTTTTTATAAACGCATTCTATTTTTTGTATTTTAGTGAAAATTTATAAATTACATAAACTTTACATTAAAAGAGGGTGTGAAAATTATTTTCCTAAAACAAAAATAGGGAAATGCAAACCTGTGCTCAATAGACACACTTAAAGATTGAGAAAGTGTATTAAAATATGTGAAAATTGTAAAGAAATAAATAAAAGTGTATCAAAAAGTGTAAAAATGCGTATTAAAGTGTGCATTTTTTGTTTTTTTTTTTGTTTTTTGTGTGCTAGCAACTATACATACAACTCCTCTTTCAAAATTGATAGGCGATTTTAGGATACTTTACTATAGATAAAGGGGTGTCGATGAAAGTTTTTTTGCACAAAGGGTATATAATGATAAAGATTAATAAATGGGGATGTCTGAAATATTTTTACCCCAACAACAAAACGAGTAAAGTAAAGTAGCCGTTGGGGTCACCGTCTATTTAAAGACGTCTCGAGGTTACTTAAGAAAGTCACCTTCTCCGAAAACAGGGTCCCAACAGATCCTCCATACGTAGATATCTATATATCAATCTACGTCTACGTCTTCCTTCTCTGTTCTCTCGAATCTCTGCTATCACCAAAGATCTAACCTTCAAGAGATTCTTGTTTATGTATTAATCTGTTTATATTTACTTTCAGTAGTCTTTCTGTAAGGACTTTCTTCAAAAATTTGTCTTTCATTTTCGAATTAATCTGTTTATCTTCACCTTTGTCTTGTCATATTTTCCGGCGATCGATCCGCGTTTATTTGAGATCATCAACCCTCTCTCCGTTTTTCGTCAAAATCATCAGCTAAGTTACGATTTGGTTCATCTGTCACTGATTATGGAGATTGTTCAGTTGAATTCATCTTCCAATAGATCGATTTCTTCTTCCAGCCAGTTCGCAAACGGTAACAAGAGAAACAATCAGATTCTCAATTCTTCCTACTTTCACGGCGGTGGTATCCTCCACGCGCCTCCATTTTCTCTCTCCTACTCGTACCCTCCTTCGCTCTCTGTTTTCCACCCGCCTCTGCAAAACCATAAGCAGCCGCCTCTTCTCCCTCTTCCGATCCCGAAACCGAACACTAACCCGCGAAACAGAGGCATTTCCTGCCCTCCGGTAACCCGGAAAATCAATAACAAACCCAAAACCAAACCGGCTAAAAAAGCAGATGCAGCAGCAAAACAAGTGTTGAGAACTTCTTCTGCGAGTTTGGCGGTTATTCCGTCGGGTAATCCGGTGGGACCCGACCCGAATAACCTTCCGAAGGATGTTTATGGGGTTTTTGCTCTTTCTCCTCCGCCGAGTAGCTTGCCTTTGCCGACTTTTTCTCTCAGGCCAAAGCTCAGTTGCAACGCTGAGGCTGCAGCTGGGATCGATGCCGGAGCGACTGATAATCTCCGGCGACTTCTCCGACTCTGTTGAGCCATAATACTCTTGTGTTTTGGTCACCACCTGAGTTTTTAAAATGGGGTGCACAAAATAAGAATGTATTTGGTGGGTTTTGTGGTTAAAGCTTCTGCTTCCATTTTCTGTCTTTCGGAGAGAAAATGGTTAGGATACAAATTTGTCCAATACATGTGAGTCACACACAGTGCGTACGTGAGACTCAATTATATCGGATCATCGTAAGGCTCAAATTTAGCGGATGTTTAGTGTGTATGGTCTACGTCGGGAAATCAGTTTCCCAATTATATTTTGATTTTATCTTTATCAAGAATATGTCTCAGCTGTAATCATACGGTGTGTTTGATGATCTTTGTTTTTTATTGGAAAATAAATGAACAACTTGCAGTATCTTGGGGTTTTGATTATCATATTTGTGGTCTCAAGAATCATATCCCACCTAATGCCACTGACGTTACTATGAATTGGTTTGCACCTCATGGCTAATCAAATTATTATTGGCTCTTGGATTATTTTTTTGACTGTGTTAAATAATACTGCAAATCGTCTCTCTGCCTTTTTCCTGGTCCTCCTCTCTTTCGGTCTGATTTGGTTCTATATAAATTAAATTAACCCCCAGAAAAATAATAATAATAATTAAGCCACACATATACCTACTTTGCATGCAGCCATTTCTAAGTACTAATTCAAACATGACTGGAAAAAAAAAAAAAAAAACATAACATTTCCTTCTCTTTCCTCACAACACGAGAGACCGCATTGCATTTTTGGCTCAATCGCCCCTTACAGACACAATAATGGCAAAAAATTATTTCTAGTATACAATTTTTTTACAAGAGTCATATACCTGGACCAAACCGGGAAGAGAGAATCTCATCTCGGCGATTAAATGCGATTAAGAATTTGATAATTTTAGCAATAATAAGGGGGGGAAATGTTTTTTTTATTTTATATTGAAGTGGTTTTTTGATATATGTGGGGTCAATTGAGTCAAAATCTTTTAAAAATCTAATCTATTGTATGTGATATTTTAACCTAACTGGGTTCAAGTGAGCCCCTGACCAAAAAACACACCACTACAGTGCCCAAGTTGAAGTTCTCATGCACCCTTCACCAAATCCTTCACTAAATTTAAATTTGAGTAAAAAATACAAAAAAAAAAATCACACTCCACTACTTCACCAAATCCTTTACCAAATTTGGTTTTACTAAAATGTTTCACCAAATTTGTTTATCACCAAATATAGAACCAAATTTTCAAGACTCTTTTTTGCACTTTTATTTATTCTTTTGTCATTCAATGGTGTGGACTAAATCTCCTTTGTACAATTTGAGTAAGGGTTGAAAGGTATCATATCAAATCAAGTTTTTACTCAAATTTGAGTTAGAATTTGGGTTAAGAGTGGAGATGCCATAATTGAGACTAAGTCTAAATTTTTACTATGATATTCTTGAAAAGGGACTGGCTCTCATCTCCATTAACCAGACCAAGGTTGTGATTCTTGTGAATATTGTATCGGCTTTCGGCTCTATGTATCAGTACCAGATTTATCTCTCTCAGTGTCCAAGTTCCCACATCAGAAAATTTTACACAACCTAAAATTTATCCAAAAGATAATACTAAAATCTCCAATAGATTTTAGGTAGATTTTATGAAAATCTCATAAAATGAGCATTTTATGGAGAAGTGATAAAATGGAGTTGTTTTCTCAACTGATAAAATGTAGTAGTTTTCCTATAGATTTTAGGAGGATTTTATGAAAATCTCATAAAATGACTTTTACATTTTATGTGATGAGATTGAAGTGTCATAAAATGTGAGATTTTATGTGCCTAAAATCTATTGGAGAACAAGGCCTTTTAAATATTATGGTATCTACTGGTACTTGAGCCGAAACGAAATTGCAGCGCTAGGTTGTCAGGTTTGCTAAAAAATGATACGTACCAGATGGTACCATCCGTAATTCAAATCCTTGACCCAGATTGCGTGGAACCAGGAAATTTTCTTCATAAGGCCAAGTAGGTGTACCGAAGAGGAGAAATGAAAGGAAAAGGAGAGCTAGGTTTGGGCAAAAAATGAATAGTGCTTTCTGAGCTACTCCATAATTATGTTCCTAATACCTAATTGATGAGGAGACCCTAGTGAATAATGAGATGTAGAAGTTGTACGACACAAAATTAGTGGCATTGTTGTGTAGTAGTTGGATACATCTAAAATGAGGTAGAACGAATCAATCTATGCAAGTAAAGGGGACAGGCCCGGGGAACTTGCAGTGCACTAAATGCGTTGCACCGTGTACTACACCATCCCTGCTTCCAAAGGGGGACCTTTCGGATGTCGAAAAATTTGGACATTAAGGTCCATAAACACGGTGAGAAACTTTTGAAGCCCAAAGGTTCTAAATGGTGAGTCAAGAACCAAACAGTCACAACCTTCGCTTTCCTCCAAGAAAATTCTAGGCACACAGAAAGCCTTAGGGGGGCGCTCAAAAGCCGAAGCCCAATTTGAGAGTCAATTTTCATTCATTTTTCCAACGGATATTACACCTTACACAAACTTGTTTCCAAATGAATGTGTCACATGCTTTGGTGGTCCTTGACAGAACTTTCCAGTAGTTGAATTATACATGGTGGATCCACACTGAACAAACACGGCCATATAAGGAAAAGAAAGAAAATTTGAGAGAGAAAAACATGGGACCACCTTACTGGTAGATATTGGCAAAGCAGTTGGACGGTAAGTGTCTATTCTTTTTTCACGCGGTCGCAGAGTGACAGAGTTGAACCCGCAAGCTTGCGATAGTACTCCTGTTAACCAGATACTGCGTGTGATAGAGATTTTGTTTTGCTCATGCCTTTTTGAGGGGCAATAGAACCTATGAGTTGGGCCGAAATGCTTTATGGATTTGGTTATATAATGCACCCATTGTGTCCACTTGACACTTTATGCCCATGGGTTCAGTCAGCGGAAATACATCGTGAGGGAGGGATTTTTAGCGCTGGAAATGCCTCTATTTGGTTCTGCTATTAATCGCCACTACCCCGAAATCTTTCTAAGAATATATTTATGGTATAACGCCAAAATCTTGTAAAAGACTTAATTTAATTGCTTTCTAATACCAATTGATTTTAGGAGAGATGGTGGAAAAGCAGTCCACACACCATGGATTACTAATTCACTTCTGAACCTGCTGCCCTGCCCCTTTTTGGCCTAGCAAGAAGAAAAGAAAGAAAGAAAGAAAGAGAATGTGTGAGCTGTCTTAAAATGTGGTGAATATGTATCCCAACAAACACTCTCCTATGAGCACCGCACGTTAAAATTTCAAAATACAGTTAAGAAAGCCAACGAGAAACAGTTGCATTTAATGGCGGGAAGTGATTCTCAACCCTCCACAGGCACTCCATGACACAAAAAAGTACCTTTTTCATTCTCTATATTCACTTTCTAATTCTTGGCCTCATCAACTCATTCTTTCCAATGGAAGAACTTGAACTTTCTTCTCGGGAAAATTCAGATCTTCCAAAACTGGAGTTGTCATCGGACTCGAATCAAAGTACAAAAGAGATTGTTTCATTCAGAGGACTATTTGTTGCAGCCGATACGGTGGACTGTCTTCTGATGTTTTTCGGAAGCGTTGGCGCGTGCATTCATGGCGCTGCGCTTCCGGTGTTCTTAATTTTGTTTGGCCGCATGATTGATTCCTTGGGGCATCTTTCGTCAGACCCACAAAGATTGTCTTTGGAAGTCTCTAAGGTAAATTTGATTTATTAACCAGTTTTCGTTTATATAGTGCTTAAAATTACCTAGTGAAATACAATTGAGTCTGTACTTTAAGATTGATGGTGAGAATTGGCTAAGAAAGAAAAGAAATGACAATCCAATAACTTGTTCTGATCAACAATACAGTAGGGAAGTGAAACAAAATAGCAAATTTTAGCAGTCCAATTTTTTTCTCACCCTCTCACAAAATTTGGCGATTTGGTGAGAAATCCTAATCCTTTCTTTTCTTACCATCCAAAGGGGCAGTTGATTTCAACACCATTCTCATATTATTGTTCTCTCTTTTTCCATTTGCAGCACCGGCCCTGGCCTAAAGCGGGAGGTGCGGCCGCTTTAGGCCCAAAAAATTAAGCGAAAATTAAGGACCCACTCCAATATAAAAGATTTATATTATGTATATATCTTTTCCCAAAACACAGCAAAAGTTGTCTTCCGCCTCAGTGGTCACCGTGTGTTCCTAAGAACCAAGAAGACTGGGGTTCAATCCTTGGTCGGCTCCTCTTGGTAGAAAATGTTTTTGCTTATTTTTCTATTTGTCTTTTATATTCTTTTTTCTATGAGCTCTTTTTAGCAGAAAATCTATTAGTCTTTTATATTCTTTTTTCTTATTTTTCTATTAGATTAAAAATGATAAAGAATTCCCTTCTTGTTATGAATGTTACTATCTTACAATTAAAGTTAACAATGTGATTAGTTTGAAAATGGTGGGACTTGTTATGTTGGATTCCTTTTGTTAGAATGGAATAAAAAAATTTAAAAGTTTGTTTTAGTTAAATTATGAAGTTAATATACGATGTTTACTATTTTTTAAATATATTAGTCACTTCTATTAAATGTCTTGGGGAAAAAAAACTAGGGCCCATTTATTCAAATTCGCTTTAGGCCTCTATAATCTCAGGGCCGGCCCTGTCCATTTGCATTCTTTTCTATTCAACAGTCTTGATATTTTGTTCTGTGTTTTCCTCAAAATTCCAGCATGCGCTAAACTTGGTTTATCTTGGACTTGTTGTGTTTGTATCAGCATGGATAGGTATGTTACCACCTTTTTAAATCACTCTTTTCCGCCAATTGCTTTTGATTTACCCTTCGTTGGTTGATAGCATGTTACAACGACATTCTATTTCCAGGTGTTGCATTTTGGATGCAGACTGGGGAGCGGCAAACTGCTCGTCTACGGTTGAAGTATCTGCAATCAGTGTTAAAAAAGGATATTACTTTTTTTGATACAGAAGCCAGGGACAAAAACATAATTTACCACATATCAAGCGATGCAATATTGGTGCAGGATGCCATTGGTGGCAAGGTGTGACCATACAAACAGATTTTTCATAAAGAATGATGTGGCCTTTTGTCTCTTGTGCCTCATTGTTCTGAATGGATTTTCTGAAAAACCTGTTTGTAAATCATTTTTCATCTTCATAATTAGTACTTACTGAATGTTTCTTTTATTTGACCTTGATTTGATGCAGATAGGCCACGGTTTGCGATATCTTTCCCAATTCTTTGTTGGTTTTGGGATAGGATTCACGTCGGTATGGCAGCTCACATTGGTCACCTTGGCTGTTGTTCCGTTGATAGCTGTTGCAGGAGGGACTTATACCTTTATCATGTCTAGCTTATCAGAAAAAGGTGAGGCTGCTTATGCTCAAGCTGGGAAGGTTGCAGAAGAGGTAAACAATGTGCCTCTCATCTTAATTCATCAGTTCTTTAAGCCAATTGTGATGTTTACTTGTTAGGTCTGATTGGTATTATCAATCCAGTAATGCTGTTTGAAGATACAATCTATTTGGAAAATAAAAATGAAATTGGTAATTCCCTGGTTTGCTTAGCGTTTATGGTTGTTGATTATAACCTCCAAACCTAGTATAAGAAATTGGGCGGCCTTCCACTCATTGCCAATTGGTTTTGAGTTGGATGCTTGACATAGTATCAGAACTAGGCTTCAGGAGGCCTTTGGACAAGACTCTATATCATTGGCCTTTGGACAAGACTCTATATCATTGATGTTTAGTTCCCCTTTGTTTGTCGTTGGTAGTTGATCGTTGTCGTAGGTATTGAATCATTTGTTTACCTCACCATGTGTGAATTAGGGGTCGCACTTGCGGGGGAGTGTTGAAGCTTGTCCCAGAGTAGTTAATTATAATGTACAAAGCTAGAATATGAGCTTGAGTAGCCTCTCCACTCATTTCCAATTGATTTTGAGTTGGATGCTTTAACAATGGTTAGATTTTCTTACAATAGGGCAAGGAACAGATTTTTTTTTTTTTTTTTTTTGTAAATTATCTTTATAGTGTTACATAATTAACAACATACATTAAGCCAGGATTTAGAACAAACATGATTATCACAATATATTCATTTAGCAAAAATTAAATGATAAAAGTAGCGTACTCGGATCTCATTAATGCGGAACTTGAGCGATCCAGTAATTTATTGAAGCAGCCGTAACTTTACAAAGAGCATCACGCCCTAGGAGGAAAACAGGTTTCTCTCTCTTGCCTCACTTTCTAGCAGTTTAGTAATCTTAAATTGATGAAAGACTATATGATCTTTTATAGACAGAGGGAGGACCTGTTTCCTTATAAACAATTATTTTATTTTCCATCAAAGTGAGATTTTAGGAAATCACATCAATTTGACCAATCAATTAGGGTAGAAAATATGTCTCAAATCTCGTCAATATATAATTACCATATGTGCCGTAATGTGGGCCATTTAAGAAAATAATCTTACAGTTTTCACATAAATGGCATAAATATTTATGTTTCGTGGTAAACTGAAGTGAAATATGAGTGGAAATGGAAATTTGCATGTTTCTACCAAAATGCACCAAAACACGCGAAAAAAATACAAAACATGCTGAAACATTTACTTGTTTCAGACACGTTTTCCCAGGCCAACCGAAGTACCTAAACAAATTTGGATCATTGCATTAGGATTGCCAATAGTATGTCAAAGCATCATGCTGAAACATTTACTTGTTTCAGACACGTTTTCCCTGGCTAACCGAAGTATCTAAACAAATTTTGATCCTTGCATTAGGATTGCCAATATTTTATCAAAGCATATGTTAACAATGATATGTGAAACCATAGACACCGCTAGATTGAGTGACAATCGTTTAATCCAGAGTTACTTATGGGATTAATATGTTTACTTTTGTTTTGAACAGGTTATTTCACAGGTTCGAACCGTATACTCATTTGTGGGAGAGAGCAAATCAATTGAAGCATACTCAAAATCGCTTCAAAATGCCCTTAAACTGGGAAAGAAGAGTGGGTTTGCAAAAGGAATTGGTGTTGGCTTCACCTATGCTTTGTTGTTTTGTGCCTGGGCATTACTCCTTTGGTATGCGGGTATACTTGTAAGGCATCATGGAACTAATGGCGGCAAAGCTTTCACAACAATTATCAATGTCATCTTCAGTGGATTGTAAGTCAAAAGGAAACCCAAAATAAACTGCCTACTGTTTTTACCTGACAATTAACTTTCTTTTTTTTCTTTTTTTTTTGGGTCACTGGAGTGCTCTTGGTCAAGCTGCTCCCAGCCTGGCTTCCATAGCCAAAGGTAGGGCTGCTGCTGCAAATATCATAAGCATGATAGAAGGAGATTGTAAATCTTCAAAAGTATCAAATGAAGGGATTGTATTGCCAAAGGTGGTTGGGAATATAGAATTTTCTGATGTGTGTTTTGCGTATCCCTCACGTTCTAATATGGTATTCAAAGATCTTAGTTTTTCAGTTGTTGCTGGAAAAAGAGTTGCAGTTGTTGGCCCTAGTGGTTCGGGAAAAAGCACTATCATTTCCTTGATTCAACGTTTCTACGATCCTACTGCAGGTATCAAGAGTTATCCTTGCATTTCCTACGTCTATTTCGTACTTGGTGGAAAACACTGTGAAAATTGTTTACAACAGAAAACAGTTCGGTCATAACCCCAAAACAATGGCGCTAAATAGTGGATATGGTAGTGATTGTGGCAGTCTGGTAGTAGTTTTCACATCAGAAGACGTTTCCATTTTTTCCATAGCAGTAAAGTTATTTCTGTCAAAATCAACTCATTTTCCGTTTGCCACTGAAAACGCTTTCTGATTAATTCCTTTTTTTCTATCCCACCAAACATCAGAAATATGGAAAATTTTCCATCGGAACGAACAGACAATAGATCTCAAATTTATCTTTGATCTCAAGTTGCTTAAATTCGGTCATTACTTTACAGGAGTTTTGTTTGGTTTTGTTTGGTTTTATGAACTGGAATTCACTAGGTAAAATAATGTTGGATGGACATGATATAAGGAATCTGAGGTTAAAATGGTTGAGAGAACAGATTGGTTTAGTTAGTCAAGAACCAGCACTTTTCTCCATGAGTATGGCTGGGAACATTTTGTATGGTAAAGAAGATGCAGACATGGATCAAATCATTGAAGCTGCCAAAGCTGCAAATGCACATTCTTTTGTTCAACATTTGCCAGATGGTTATCATACTCAGGTAGGTAATTCTGTTAAGCCTTTTCTGTTTAACTAGACAACCTTGCTTAATCAATATTTTATACGGTGGTTCTTTTCAGTATCAGTTTTCCATTATACTTCTCAAGAATTTCTTTGGTTGATGGTTTTTGAAACTTATTTCTCATAAGTTTTTAAGAAAAAGCCCATTTCCAGGAAATACTAAATAGATGTTGCCAAAATCCAAAATGCCGGAAACTTGTTTTTGCCAGAGCTCAAGAAATGAAAACAAGAGTTTTTTTTGTTGTTTTGTTTTTGGTTTTCAAAAACAATTTCTGAGTAGTGCTATGCAAAACTAGTTTTGAGCACAGAAACACTAGTCCGTAGCACCATCCCTTAAATATTATTTATGACAGTTTCATGGCTTTAGGTTGGAGAGGGGGGAACTCAGCTCTCTGGAGGGCAGAAACAAAGAATTGCTATTGCAAGAACAATTTTGAGGAACCCAAAGATTCTACTTCTAGATGAGGCAACAAGTGCTCTTGATGCAGAATCAGAATTCATTGTGCAACAAGCATTGAATGCAGTAACGTCCAATCGCACAACAATAGTCGTTGCACACAGATTATCTACTATCCGCGATGTGGATATGATCATCGTCCTAAAAAATGGACAGGTAGTCGAAAAGGGGACTCATGCAGAGCTGATATCCAAAAGTGGAGAGTATGCAACTCTAGTGAGCTTACATGTATCAGAACACATAAAAAGTACAAGCCTAAACAATTCTAATGGAATTTCTAGTTTTCACGAACACCCAGAAAGTGAAAATCATCAGCAGAATTTCAGGTCAATCAAGGTAAAGGAGATTCAACCAACAGATCATAATGCGGCCTTATCAAAATCCTCTTCAACGCCAACAGTTTGGGATTTAGTTA
Organism: Vaccinium macrocarpon; assembly: GCA_022606695.1. Lineage (NCBI taxonomy): Eukaryota > Viridiplantae > Streptophyta > Magnoliopsida > Ericales > Ericaceae > Vaccinium > Vaccinium macrocarpon. Next base: position 2,568,866 of record CM040179.1, on the reverse strand, counting down.
AACTAAATGCACCAGAATGGCCCTATGCAATGCTTGGTTCAGTAGGGGCTGTTCTAGCTGGAATGGAGGCTCCCCTTTTTGCCCTTGGAATTACTTATATCTTGACTGCATTCTATTCTCCTGATACCACTGAAATCAACCAAGAAGTCCAACATGTTTCTCTCATATTCTTAGTTGGAGCTCTCATCACAATTCCTATATATCTGTTGCAGCACTATTACTTTACCTTGATGGGGGAGCGCCTCACTACCCGTGTTCGCTTAGCGATGTTCTCAGGTTCTTTTCCAATCTCCCTCAAATTCTGGTTGTGCTAGATCATAGGTTCATGGAGGGAAACAGAAGAAAGGAAAGATTTTGTAGCAATTTCGCAAACTTGTTTGGTTGATAGTTTTCGAAAGTTGGTTTTTGAAGTTTTGCAGAAAAGAATCCAATTTTGAGAAAACATGAAAAACAAGTTTTCATATTCTCGAACATATTTCAACTCAAATTTTAGTGGTTTAAGTGTTTTTTTTTTTCCCTTTCCAAAACTGATTTCTGGAAAGATTTATGCATGAGTGAAACTACAAACTACAAAAGCGAAACATGGGCTTTCTTTTCCCTCCACGGCTCCACGAATCCTGGATCCATATGCTTTCTTCTTTGCATTTTTAGTCATCCTCAGTTCTTGATTTTTTTTTTGATTTGTAGCTATCCTTTGCAACGAGGTTGGATGGTTTGATTTGGATGAGAATAGTACTGGTTCTCTGATATCAAAGTTAGCAGCAGATGCAACATTAGTAAGAAGTGCACTAGCTGACCGCCTATCGACTATTGTACAGAATGTTGCACTAACTATCACTGCATTCGGAATCGCATTTACACTAAGTTGGCGCCTAGCATCTGTTATTATTGCCACCTTTCCACTACTTGTTGGAGCCTCCATGGCTGAGGTAAGTCAAAAATCATGATCCAAATTAGAGATGGCAATTTCTAACTTGACCCATGAACCCAACCCAACACCATGCAACGTACGCAAATAATGATCATTACTCCTTATCTTTTAATGGGAGAAAATGTACGAGGACAAAATGAAAAACTTATATTTATCACGGAATATAATAAGCTAGAACTAGATGAACCAAATTTCAGAGAGTTTTACTCTGACTTTATATTTATCCCTGTGAACAGAATTTGTTCTTTTCCTGCACTGGGCCTTTACAGTTTGGTTTAGGATCATCCATTATTCACATACCTCAACATGTTCAATCATTTTGATATTGAGCATAAATGACCTTTCCATTAAGTCTCATACGATCCCAAATTCTTTCCTCATTTGCCGATGTTTTTGAAACGTACTCTCTCCATTCCTCTTTAAGTGTGTTGTTTCGCAAATCTAACTTATTAAATAAACATTATCATTACACTTTTTACATCAACTTTTACCTCCACTTTACACCTTTCCTGTCAATTTTTACCTCCTTTTTCCCAACTTATCCCCCACTGACCCACTTTTACCCATTAACTCTTTTCCTATTAACTTTTCAAAAGGACAAAACAATAATTATACAAACTTTTTCCCATTAACTTTTCAGAACACACATTTATTAAGGGACAACCCAAAATGGAATTCTCAACCGAGGGAATATTTGTTTGCAAGCTAGCCCAATCAAGCTATTCATGTTTTTCCTTTTCTTCGTTCTTTCTTTTGCTGCAGCAACTATTTCTTAAGGGTTTTGGTGGAGATTATACCCAAGCCTATTCCAGAGCTACTGCTGTGGCACATGAAGCCATTTCCAATATTCGCACTGTTGCAGCATTTGCTGCTGAAGAAAAAGTCTCAATCCAATTTGCCTCTGAACTAAACCGATCAAACAAGCAAGCCCTTTTGCGTGGACACATATCAGGTTTTGGATACGGCATTTCACAGTTTTTCGCATTCTGTTCTTATGCTCTTGGCCTTTGGTACGCATCAATTTTGTTGAAACAAAAAGACTCTAATTTCGGAGACATCATGAAGTCATTCATGGTTTTGATAATCACTGCTCTTTCAGTAGCAGAAACGCTTGCTCTTGCACCTGACATTGTGAAGGGATCACAAGCACTTGTTTCAGTTTTCGATATTCTGCAAAGGAAAACTGCAATACACCCTAATGATCCCGCGTCCAAAATTGTAACTGAAATCAAGGGAGATATAGAATTCCGAAATGTAGGTTTTCACTACCCTTCCAGGCCTGAGGTGACCATTTTCAAGAACTTGAATTTGCAAGTTTTAGCAGGAAAGAGCCTAGCAATCGTAGGCCAAAGCGGAATCCGTAAGAGCACCGTGATTCAACTTGTCATGAGATTCTATGATCCCACTTCAGGTTCAGTTTTGATCGATGAATGTGATATCATTAACTTAAATTTGATATCATTGAGGCAGAAGATCGGTCTGGTCCAGCAAGAACCGGCATTGTTTTCCACAACAGTTTACGAAAACATAAAGTATGCAAACACAAACGCTTCAGAAATCGAGGTAATGAAGGCAGCTAAAGCGGCAAACGCTCACGGGTTCATAAGCAGAATGCCTGAAGGCTACCAAACTCAGGTGGGAGACAAGGGGATTCAGTTGTCCGGTGGGCAGAAACAAAGGGTGGCTATTGCCCGAGCAATTTTAAAAGACCCATCGATTCTGCTTTTGGATGAAGCCACAAGTGCATTGGACTCGGCATCTGAGAAACAGGTCCAAGAGGCTCTTGATAGGCTTATGGAAGGCCGGACTACGATCATTGTAGCCCACCGCTTGTCGACTGTATGCAATGCCAATACAATCGTCGTGCTGCAGCATGGGGTGGTGGTGGAGAGTGGTAGCCACCACCAGCTTATAAGTAGACCAGTGAGTGTATACAAACAGTTGGTTAATCTACAACAGGAGCAGGACACAAAAGTCCATGATTAGTTCTGTTTGGGAAGTCTGAGACTTAATGAAATTTGTTTTCAGTGTGTTCTGAAATAGTTGATTTGAAATAATCATAGATAATCGTAAAAACTTGTAGACAATATCGAAATTGCGTTTGTAATTGAAATAATCCATGAAGAACAAGATTGATTTGGAAGATTAAGATTGGTTGATTTGGAAAATGGTTGAAATGAACCATGGAGAAAATGGTTGATTTGGAAATTATATTTTGCTTTGTTTTGAAATATCTCATGTTAATGTACTACATATCTCAAATATTCACTGTGATTTTCATTTACGTACCAAGAAAAACACTGTAAAGTTGTGCAAAAGTATCATGAAAACTGAATGTCATCTATAGGACAAACATTTCATGTGAAATTTTCCGATTTCACCACAATTTTACATCAAAAAAACATGGTCAATGAAGTATATCAGCCAAAAAAAAAATGGAATCTAGGTTAATATAGAAACTTATGAAATCGAGCCATGGAGGAATCGCTATCTCCTTCACCGGTAAGTGTTTTTGCGTGGTTAGAAATTATGAATGATAGGGTTATGATGCTTTGGGAATTTCATCAATTTTGAGGTTTTGGAGAACTACTCATTGTCGTTGCCATCCTTCAAAACCATCATCCATCTGTCAGAATCCCATTCGCCAGATTTCAAATTCTGGTTTGGAGATTTCGCAAATGGTGTTTTTGTCCTCTATGTGACTTCGAAAAATAGGGTGTGTGATTTTCGGAATCGGAGACCCTGGTGAGCAACCATGTAGTGCACATCTGGATGGCTTGACTGCATACTAGAAGGCCGCACACCAAGACCCCCGGTCCGTGATTTTCTCGGGACACAACTGAAACTGAACAATTTCTTTCCATTTGACATTTCATTTTGGGAAACAAATTAGAAGGGGTTTTCATCAATAGCGGGAATTACAATTTGAATTTCATCAATTTCAGGATGTGAACTTAGTTTTTTAAACCAAGGATGGGGTTCTGAGACTTAATAATTAAGTTTCCCTAAAAATAGGAAAAAGCTACAATACACACCCCTTATTTGGGTGTGTATGATACACACCCTTGAAAAAGTTACGATTTTTTGCAAAAAGTTACGAATTTTTTGGAAAAGTTACGAATTTTTTGTAAAGGTTACGAATTTTTTTTTGTAAAAGTTACGAGACACACCAAATGTTACAAATCATAGAAAATGTTACGAATCATATTGCTGAAAAGTTACGAAAAACTAAAAAATGTTACGATTGTCGATGAGGTGGCACAATCTGGACTATACAATAGGTGCATATGGTACACCCAAATAAGGGGTGCGTATTGTAGTCATTTCCCTAAAAATATAGGGTAAAAAAAATATTTTGGTTAGGATAATTGTGAAAATATAAGGATAAAAGCATAACTTCACCCATACAAATTTCGGGCAGCTAATGGGGCAAGATAATATCACTTAATACTATCCCGAACCCTACCCTACCCTACCCTACCCGATCCCGACCTGGTTTTTCTAACTTGACCCGGTACCCAAAATTGGCCGGAAACTATTTACCCAAAAATAAATTTGCCGGAAACCCCTCTGATCAGGTAAGACAGGTTCGAGGCGAGGCCACTTGTCATCCTAGTGAAATACTCCCAAATCACAATATTTTGTATGTAAATTTATACTCCATAAGAGAACATTTGCCAACCATTTCCTTGTTATAAAATCAAGTGCATTTAGTTCTCAACAATTAGTACGAACACAAAATTAATTAAAAAAAATAACGAAAATTAGTACAAACACAAAATTAATAATAAACAAAAAAACGAGTGGATGATTGCTCATTAAGTAACAAGATTACATATGAAATCCTAATAATTTTGCATCAAGGCTAAATACCAAGTAATCAGACTGGATCAAGAAAAGGCCCAGCTCGTCACGTCTGCAGCATTGCAAATGTCTTCGTTTGCAGACTGGATCTCCGGAGGCCGAACAAGAGCCAATCTTAGTGGCCCGGATCACCTTCGATGAAACTGATTCGACTACACCTTCCATAAGGCCAAATACAGAAGCCATATCACAAGCAATTCTACCAGCCAAGCTCTGGCACCCAAAGCTGCTGACACTTTGATTCTAGCTGAAGTTGCGTAACAATATTTGCCCTAAAAATTCCGAGACAAAAGAGAGAAAGTCCATCAGAATTCAATTAGGCAGATGACTTGGGCTTTGTAATTTACTTCTAGAGCTGGACTTGCATCTAAGACATCTTTATAGACCACTTTACCTCTCTTGACAGCGCCATAACTCCAAAAGGCTCAATGGGCTAGCAGTTACAGCCAAGTCATTTCTGGACCTCCATATTACCGAACACAATTGAGGAATCAAGTTGTAAGAAGAAGGATCAACACATGAGGAGCAGAGTCCCCTACCAATCATCCACCATCTGTTTTAACGCAGAAAAGACATCCACAAGGTTCACTTCTAAGAATAAATAGCAACCGAACCACAGACATCAAGTCCACCCACATGAAAAAACACATGTTCAATAATAGCTTCAACCTCATGCCTGCAAATTCAAGAACACTATTAACCTAGATGAGATGACTAAGTTAGTGAACTTTATCCAATAACTAAACAGAAAATTGGCCTAAAGGCCAAGTTTGGGGCTTTAAAGGGTGTTTAGTCCTGCCAAACTTATGTTAAAGCTTTCAATACATAGATGTGAAATTTTCTAGGGTTCAAAGACAACACTAGACAAAAATACCTTAATGATAAAAAAAAATTAAAAAACAAAGGCTAGTATACAGCCCATCACTTTCCATTTGTTGTTGACCGCGCAACTTACCTTTTAAAGTGACAAGTCATTTTGTCACTTTTCATTTCTCTCTCTCTCTCTCTCTCTCTCTCTCTCTCTCTCTCTCTCTCTCTCATGCCTGGTCAAGCACATTAATTAACTTTTTGTCTCTTTAATTTTGGTATTGGGTTTAATTTTGGGGTTCAATTATAGAGGGGTTAGGCTCTTTGAGCTAGATTATAGTGGATTTAGGCATTTTGAGTTTAGGCACTTAGTTTGCACTTTCCAATTATAAGGTTTTAGTTGTTTAGACACTTTCGTAGGGTACTCTAGTATTTCAGGCACTTTCATAGGATACCCTAGTGTTTTAAGCACTTTCATAGGATACCCTAGGGTTTAGGTTTAGGGTGCACTTTCCAATTATAGGGTTTTAATGGTGTAGACACTTTCATGGGGTACCCTAGGGTTTTAGGCACTTTCATAGGGTGCCCTACGGTTTTAGGTTTGGGGATTTAGGCACTTTCCTAGGGTTTGGGGGTTTAGGCACTTTCATGGGCTAGCGGGGGTATTTTTGGAATGTGTAGGTGATTTGTCCTCTTGGCATAAAAAAATTAGTTTGTGTCCTATTTTCATGATTAACTCCTATATCATGTCCTTGTCGAAGAAAGAGCCGTAAGTAAAACCGCAATTAGTTGTAATAATGACAAAGTAATTATACCTTTGCTTCTAGATTAGATACACTTGAAATTGCGTGGCACTAGCATTTATACCAATAAAAAAGAAAAAGAATAATGACTTACATCTTTAAAGGAGATTAGGTTTACAAGTCTTTGAGATCCTTGGGAATTGTGCTATCCGCAGGGTATCTGAATGCCGAGAACAGATTGTCATTTTGCTCAGAACTTCAGCACTTTTCAGCAAATATCCTATCACTTCAAACTCAGGGCTTTCTCTACCTAAATGCAGATGCTCAAGTTCCTTGAGATGAAATAACAAACAATGAGGCACTCTCAAAGGTGGACTCCAGGATTTGGGTGAAGTTAATTATTTCCCAGATGACAAAAAGATACATTTGTTATAAAAAGTTAAAAAATGGGAACCAATGCTGGAACAATCCTGTTACTGGCCCATTTTTTTTTTGGTGAAAAGTTATTGAATTTCAACATACCTCAAGAACAAGAACTTGAAGATTAGGCGACGCACTCAAGAAAGTCATTTAGAAAATTCAAGTTGAAGCCATTACAGTCAAAACCACTTCCGAGCCTTAGATGTGTCAAATTCTTGAGAGTAGGAAAAGTTGGTTGAACATAATCCTTAACATCGGTATGAAACTGCACCCAAGATAAATTACCAATACTATAAGTCTATAACACATGGAATACAGTAAAAACCTGTAAATCAAAACTTTTTACTTGTAGGGGACCATTAGGAAATTCTTTATTTCCTTGCTCCATTGAAGAACATAAATTTGAGGAACCACTCGACCGGGTCTCCCTCTTCAGTTACTGGACAGGTTCTTTCCTTTCTGCCTGCCCATAAGTTCTTTCAGTTAGACTCTCTTCCTTGTCTCGACCCTGCCATTTATCTCTCCAGCTGACTTTATTGGATTAGTTATTAGTTCTAATTTAATACAAATTTATATTTTGGGGGGAATTAGTTGGAAGGTGTTTGTATTTATAAATAGGCTTTTGGTTTACACGGCCTGTTGCAGCAAATAGACGCCACAACCTTTCCTACCAGGTGTAGAAATTTCTCCATAGATGTCTGTAGGCATATGCTTTTAATTCAGTATAAGGCCTTTAAGTATAACCATGAAAAAGAAAATCATCAATTATTGAAAGCATTTATCAAAACATTTTCTTTCAACAGTAACAATCCCAATAACATGTGAGATCAAGGTATTCAAGCTTCGGGATATTAACTACTAACTGGTGACCAGGACCTAGACAGGTTACCTGCAGACGCTTCAATGTGGGCACAGAAATGTTCAACATTTCTCCACTCTCCACATCCCCCTATACACATCCAAATATTCAAGAACTGGGCATCCATGGATGAGCTTCTGAGCTGAATCTCCATTTTCAGAACTAAGGTCCACCATCGTAAGAATCTTAAGATTGGGAAGCCAAACTGAAGCAGGAGTTTTCACGGAAAAACTTCCATAAAGTGTTAGTTCCACCAATGTTTGGCAAATGAATGTTGTCCGAGGCAACTGAATAGGAAGCCCTCCGGTGAAGTGCACATGAAGCTCCAGCTTTTGGACGTTGCGCTTTATTGCATTGCTGATCCAAGACTTAACAATGTTACTATTGTGGAAAAAATGGAGGTTGAGAGTGAATTTTTCCAAACCCCACACGTTACTGAGAAGCAATACAGTGTTCACGAAATTCGTAAAGCTCAAATCAGCTTCAACGTCAGCTTCTCCATTATCATTAGCAAAGAGTTCAGAATTTTCAAAATGAAGGCTGGTAATGTAAGTCCACAGGTACTGATATCGGGTTGATAGAATGATGGTCCTAATAGCACATTTCATCGGAAGGAATGAAAGAATGTGGCACAGTAGGGAATCTGGTAACATGCTGATCCTGTCCAAGCTCCTCACAGTATCTGACTGCATTGCACTCCGCCGATGCTCTTCCTACAAGGTTCTGGTGAAAATCGAACATATTTGCAAATAATGATTTTTTTTTTTTTAACAAGTAAGCTGAAATAGACCAAACAGTATCACTTGAATCACATGGTTTTGTTGCTTTTATACACATCCACATACAGTTCAAAAACAGAAAACTGAAAACATAGGCCTGCAAAGCAAAGCGGCCCCGTTTCAAGTACTCTGTTCTACATCAAGAAATCCACTCACACAAATTACAAAACATAGATGTTAGTCCAAAGCTCCAATTCAACTACGCTCTCTAATTAAACAGCTTACTAATTAACCATTTAAAAACAAAAAGCAAGAGCCCAGATATATGCTCCTAAAGTGAAGAGATTCATTTGGATAGTTGTTTACTCTATTTTCCCTTATGTACAAAAGAAAACCCCCACAAAATTACAAAACATTATTGTAAGTCGAAAAAGATGAATTTTATACCAATTTCCCATCCTTCACCAACAGATTATTACTTAAATAATCTGTATATCAATACAAGGCCACAAATACGCAAGGCTTAAACTATAGAACATCCCTGTTAACTATCTAAACCAATATTTAAAGTCTATAAGCTAATACTATACAAAATTTATAACTACTAACCAAGCGGAGATTGAGATTTGCGAAATCAGAGATCAGAGATATGGCATACCTTGGTCCTTGTAGTCAATAGTTGAATGCTTGTATGAGTATCCAACTCGGCAAAGTGTGAACCAAATTCACCTGTGCGTCCTCGGGTGGCCTTCTTGCCAAGTGACCGTTGGTTGGAACGTCAGCCAAAACTTGAAGAGCTTCAATATTCGAAGTGAATCAGTAAGAAACTGACAAGTGATGAGCAACGACTGATGACTAACTATGTAGTAGCACAGACACGGCAGGGCACACAATAAAATTAAATCAAATCATTTATTCCCGTGCACAATTTTTGGTCCCAAATTGCACTTTTTGTTGTCCCAAACAGATTGTCCCTATTGAAAAGTAATGCGAAAAAAGTGTTAAGTTCACTCTTTTACACTCACTTTTTGAAAATAAGTACATGTAATGATGATGTTTTGAAGGGCAAAAGGAGAAGGAAAAAAAAGTATGACAAGTGTAACGATGATATTCCCATAAGTTGAAATCCTCAAAGGGACCAATAAATTGGGACGGACGGAGTATGTAAAAGAGGAAACATAGATATATGCATAAGCATGAAGAATCGATATATATATATATATATATATATATATATATATATATATATATAAACAAGCGTCATATACCCATCATATCACACTTTTAACCCAAAATATTTCAAGCAATGCACATTTAAAACAAAATAAAAATAAAAAAATTCCATATTTAACCCCTCCCATGTCCATATATGTGTCCCTCGCTCCCTCCCCTCAAAAAATTATTTAAATATCCTATCGTGACTGCATACATATTCGAACGTGTCCCCCACATGTCCCCATGACACAGGCACATGCTGGCCTCTAGAGTTTCAGTGCCGTTATTGAGCATGTTCAGTAATCCAAAAGAGTATTATGTTGGTCTTCGTCAAGAGTGGGCATTCAGAGTTGAAGAGCAAGTCGTCTTGGTTGAAGATCTTAACAACCCCGGTGGCAGTATTCCCAAGCCATCTTTCACTTGGCATGCCCATAAGAAATAAGGAAGACTAAGGACGTCATAGCACAACTTAAGAGCATCTCAAATGCTACTAGGCATTTTATGTAGACAAAACTACCAGAAAATAAAAAAGAGACATTCTTTATTTTGGTTATCTACCCTTAAGTGCATCTACTCCAACCAAACTTTCCACCTATACAAAATTAAACATTCTTATAGTTGATTAACTAATCTACTAAAAACTTCCTCCTATGTTGGTATGTTTAATGCTAGTAGAGTAGTAGCAGGATTGCATAAGAACATAGAAGAAGCAACCAATCAATGATCTGAAGTTATAAAAGCTAGGTCTACCATGAGTGTGGTACATCTATGTGTCATAAAGATTTGTGTATGTAGTAGATGTCCATGTTCAATAAAAGTTTAACATCGCATTCCGATTACACGACTTTAGTAGAAGCCTTACCATGCACAACCATCTATGTGTCGCATATCGATCAACGAAAGTTTTCAAGTCATTGTGGTAGGGGAATACGCACTCATGTATGCCTACTACTAAAGTTCTGCAATGCAAACAAATCAGGGAAAAAAATTCATTATCCCAAAGAGTGAGCATTCATTCCCTGGTACAAGTGACATTTTAAATTGCAGAAGAGAGCTGCAACATATCAACTGCTGTAAAGCTACAAGTTTGGACAGGCAGAGCCGATGTGGTTTCTCTAAGTGAGTTACTACTTGGATATGCCAACTTTTCTGAAAAAGTTCGAACATAAATTGGAAGACGGATTTGGAAGGAAAATTTACGCTGAACTCCATAAATAATGACTGATATTAACCGCAATTGAAAACTAATCTACATTGTTAAGACGAAACGAGATAAAAGGTACCTGTTCTCGTCGAATATTGGAAGAGAAGAGAGATCGATAGCAGAGAAGTCGAGAGAGAGAACTTGCGTTGAGGTAAGCGGCAAAACTACGACGAGAGATAGGAAAAGGAGGTTCAATTTCGGGCCTCTATAGATTCTCTACCCACATTTTTAAGACACCCACATTTGGGAGAAACCAGGAAGAATATAAACAAAGTCTACATCGCACAGCTTAAAAGAGGCGAAAACTTGAAATACATAACATAATTAACACTCCTCACCTTAAGATAAAATGCTTCAGCAATCATATGCCCCTTATTCCTCTTTTGATCAATAATGCGAACCGCCCATATGTCTTGGCTGATAGAAGATTCTGTGAGAGTTTTTTTGCAGTAGTCTTCTTCTGAAGAAAGGAAGAAGAGATTGTGCCGGTACAATATGGATGAAAAGATAACATATGAGAAGATACACGAAAAAGTGGAGTCGAGGGTAGGAAGAGTCCCCTTTCTTCAAGCAACATCCCAATCGTTTTGTTAGTAACAAGATGCAGTTCAAATAACAGAGAGTTGCTTAGTTATATAGTCCAGCAAAGTGGAAATGATGGGAGATATATCACCAAAACTTTGCATCGCGTTTGACGTCGAAGACCTTTTCAAACATACATGTCTACCAAATTTTATTCTAGAGGAATTGTTTTCCCTCAGGCTGTTTCTATTGTCTAAGACTAACAAATGCAACCTCAAATGTCAAATACTAAGGCCTCGTTTGATTCACGGACTAAAATAGGTGGGATTGGTAGTCCTGGCATTAATAGTCCGGGATTATTTGTTCTGGGACTAATTTAGTACTGAGTCTCACTCAATCCTTTGTTTGATTCGTGTAGGATTAACATCGGGATATCCCATGTTTCGGGCAATCCCATGTTTTGGTTCCCCAAACTAAATTTTGGGATTAGCACACTCTCTCAATCTCTCAGAAAATCATGATCGATTAAGCACCAGAGAAATCAAGATCGAGTCGCACCAGAGAAATCAAGATCAAGTCTACCTAGAAAACGTTCACGCCTATGTATACCCAGAAAACCAGCAAGAAAATCTTGGTCGAAAATCATAATCAAGAAAATATTGGTCGTAAATCATAATCCAGAAACACAATTGCAAAATTTTACATCCATGAAAGTACGTAATATAAAAAGAAGCTAGAGAGAAATTTTACATCCATGAAAGTAACATAAACCAGAAACACAATTGCAAAATTGTACCCCGAGCTTGTACCCAGATCTGGGTATACATAGATGTGAACCCAGATTTTGACAAACCTAAATTTTGAAGATTCCCAAGCTTCTACCCAGATTTTGACGAACCCAGATTTGAAGATTCCCGAGCTTGTACCCAGATTTTGACGAACCTCATGGACGTGTTTGAGGAGCTTCTTCAAGAGCTTGTAACACACACACATACACACACACACACAGATGAGTTCCAGATCTGGGTTCCATACGCGTGAAAGAGACGATGGAACATGTCCATGGCAATTTTGTAATTACCCAACCTTCCATACGCGTGTTCCTTTGTCCTGGACTAATTAGTCCCACACCCCCCCGATATTGTGTAATACCATACGTATTGGACTAAAATAGTACCGGGATTGTTAATCCCCTGCCATTTTTCAGGAACCAAACAAGGGACTACGCGGGATTGGATACAAATAGTCCAATCCCAGGTACTTAATACCCGAATCAAACGAGGCCTAAAAGAATAATACCATTACTCACCAAAAACTGCCTCAAGCATTGAGACTAGAACCTTTAGCATTCTCTTTTGGTGCAATTATTTTATCCTAGTTGACTTGAATACTTGATTGGGAATTAGTAGAAAAAGAACTTTGTAAATGGCATAAAAAACAGATAGCGAACATATGGATACATGATAAGTTCAGAGAGGCTTTCCATATGGCAGAAGCCATAGAACCCTGAAGTTAAAAGGTTGACAAACAGAGGTAGATGAGAAACCTGATGAAAAAGAACACGAAACGCAAAATAGCCTAACTCCTAAAAAATGCATAGTGGATTCAAGATTGCCCCCAATCCCAACTTCGTCGGAATCTGATTTCATGACATCTAATCTCTATCCCAACCCAGCGTACTAAGTGACATCATTCGGACTATTTTCTTCAATCTCAAACAAAACAAACACGTACAGAAGCTCCAATGTTTTGACCTATTATAAATGGAGTACTATAAATTGGTTTACAGACACAGTATCAGTCCACAAAAAGTGCATGGATAAAAAAAAAATAGTAGTGGGATGAAATTCAGATTCTCATTCTTTCAGAAGAATAAAGATTAATCCCATGTCAATCATGACTACTTCAAAAAGATTTACGCGTTGGCCTTAAAGAATGGACAGGAAGTTTCATCATATTATTTCTCGTTTATGACAAGTGATAAGTGCCCTCTATTAGGGAAGCAAGAGAGACCTTACAAAAAGATGAAAGCTGGCATAACCATGACAACGTTCAAGAAAAATCAAGACCAAAAGGTAACTAAATAAGAAGTAAGCCTGTCACTATTCACAAGACTCGAGGCCCCTGACCAGATCTTTAGCAGCATGCTGCGAACTCCACAGGGGTCATTAGACTGAGGAAGACCCTAAGTTGCACGGGGCAGGGGCGGGGTTATGTAGAAGCTCCCTTGGTTGGGAGCAACAAAGTAATACTTAATAGCTAAATTTACACCTATGAATAAATTTATTTACATTTATATGTATTATACATATGTTTTATAGTTGCAAAAGGAGTGTGCATATTAACATTTTATATCTATAAGCATGAATAAGAAATGACATCCCAATAGAACTTTTTATGCCAAATATGAGAACTAAATACGTAGATAAGTAGTAGACTACAAGACGAGAAAGAGCGAGTTCAAAATCTCTCTTCTTTGTTCTTTTTCTTCTTCCTTGCACATATTCAAAAAGATAAGTGAGAATTATGTCCTTAAGATCATCGTGGAAGCTCCCATCCTATTTAGTAGCGGGTTCCCATCTACATGGGAGCAAGCTCCCGTCGAGCTTTCGTCTAGGGAGGGCACCCATTTTAGAAGGATCCAGCAACTAAGGGAAAACCACAAGACATCCAAAATCCCATGATAGTTCCTCTTATTCATGTTGTTTAAGTTTATGAATAGGCCCAAAAGTATCCAATAAAAGTACCCATTGATGTACCCAGAAACTCAAAAGTACCTGGTATGTTTTCGGAGTACCCAGTACGTATTTAGAATTACTCCGTACCCGGAAAACTCAAAAGTACCCGGTACGTTTTCAGAGCACCAGTATGTATTTGAAAGTACCTTGTACCCATAAACTCAAAAGTACGTCTTCGGAGAACCCGGTACATATTAGAAGTACCCATGAAGTACTAGTACCAGGTACAAGTACATTTGGGTTTTAGAAGTACCCCTGTGATAGGTGCTGAAAACCACCCACTTAACCTCTTTACTTTACACTTTGTTAAGCCAATTAGGTTGCTACTTAATTAGTGTTAGTTGGTTTGTGGTGTTTCAGGCCTTAAAAGCTCAAGAACTTGGACAAACGTGTTTTGGAGTGAGTTAAAAGCACCGAGGATGGGAAGATGTGCGTAAAAAGGAGCAGAAACTCAAGTTGCAGCATCTCTGGACCGGACCACCACTTTCCTGGACCGGACCAGCACTTAACACGGCAAAACCTACCTTGCAGCACCCTTCGTCCAGACGAGGGAAATTCTTGGTCCGAACGAAGCATACCGGCAGGTTCGTACAGCTCCTAGCTTCTCTGGTCCAGTTCACCCATACCTTGGTTCGGTCAAACGAACACGGAAATCAGCGTTTTGGACGCGTTTTATGTAACTTTTAGGTCTCCTAGTATAAATAGAACATCAAAACATAATTCTAGGGTTCCCAACTTATTTCGGTGGCTACCTAGAGAGAGAAACTCCATTGTTCTTCATGTTCTTCAAGTTTTCATCAACTCCAAGAGCTCCAATCTTTTCCATGGCCGGCTAAACCCCTTATCTAGAGGGAAGATGAAGCACCGAATCAAGTAACTTTGTTTATGTGTAGGCCTAGGTTTTCTATTTCGAATCGATTGGTTAACTAAGAACTTGTTTTCATTACGTATGAATGGAATCGTTTCACTTCTTTCAATCCCTTGAGTATTTGTGCGTACACTCTCAAATACCTAGTTAGTCAACGGTTTTCTTCGCTTGTGCTTGGCTAACTGAGATGGATTATGCTCATAAGACGGATCGTACCACTAGACAGTCCGTGAAGGAGACAGTTTGTGCCAGAAAGACGGTCCATGCTATGGGATAGTCCATCCCTGTTAACAACTCAATTATTCTCTTGACAAATTGTGATTCAAGTAGAAATCCTAACCTACGCATAACCTAGTTACGTGGTCGGCGTGGATTCGAAACCTTAGATCTTTCTCTCACTAGTTTTCCACCAATTTAATTACTTGCTCTCTTAATTCATTCAGTTTCCAACATCAATCAATCCAATCCTCTTTTTATTAAATTAAATTAGAAACAAATCGAAGTTAGTGCAACTCAGCCAAATTGTCTCCGTGGATCGACACTCGGACTTGGCCACTATTCTTCTGAGTAGACAAGTATATTTTTTACTCGGCACGACACGATCAAATTTTGCGCCGTTGCCGGGGACAATTTGCACAATTACTTAATTTCGATTAGTTTTTAGTTTAGTTCTTAGTTTAGGACTTCTTAATTTTTGTTTGCTAGTGATACTCATGTACAGGTTGCGAGGTGTACAAGTAAGTAGGTTCAAGCAGTGAATTGCGTTGCCGTAATATAAAAGCGATTTCGTTGCTCACTGCAAGTCTGTTTTTCTTTTAATCTGCTTGCCCGTGTATGTTTGGTCGTCGGTGTCAGAACCCCGAACTCTTATCACTCAATCTGGATGTAGAGCGGAGACGTAGGGTCAAGAGTGAGTCCGACTTAGTTACCATGGGAGAAGTTCAACACCCTCAAAATGGGGTCGGAGCAGTTAACGCACCTCCTGCCCCTGTTCCGCTGCATACACACTTCTTGCCCTCGGCATATGCCACACTGTCATGCATCCAGCTGCCACCGTTCACAACCACTCACTATGAGATTAAACCTAGCATGTTGCAAGCGTTGTCTAGTTTCAAAAGGGACCCTAATGAGGATCCCTACCAGCATATTGACGAGTTCCTACCCGTAAGCTCCACACTTCAAAAAATCTTCCAAATAAGGAGTTAAGGTTAATTTTATTTCAATTTTCACTAAAAAAGAACGCCAAACATTGGCTTAGTACCTTACCCGCAAATTCGATAACTAGCTGGGGGCAATTACGAGACAAATTCCTTAAGAAATATTTCTCCATTGGCAAAACGACCCAGTATCGGAAACTAATTACTTCATTCCGACAAGGTGACAATGAGCCTCTTTATGAGGCTTGGGAGAGATTTGGTAACTTAATTAGGAAGTGTCCGCACCACACAATTGCACAGTGGCAATTAGTACAAAGTTTTTATGATGGGTTGAGTCCCCATTATTGGATGCTGGTTGATGCCTCATGTGGGGGCTCGTTAATGAATAAGGATGAAAAGTCGGCACGGTAGCTTTTTGAGACAATGAGCGAAACTTCTCAACACCATGCCACTTACCAGCACAGTGATAGGGCAACCATCACTACCAGTTCTTCAAAGCCACGAGGTATGCACAAGGTTAGCCCCACTAATGACCTCGCTCTTAAGGTAGACACTATTGCCGATAAGCTTAACCAACTCCTCAATCTGGGCTCGACTTCTACCCCGCCTGTGGCCTTGCAGAAGGCTTGTTCTTTATGTGCAAGTCCAGCCCATTATATTATTAATTGTCCAGTTGCTTCTCAATTTCCGGGCTTTGTGCAAGAACAAGTTAATGTTGCACAGGGGTACGCCAACGCACAAGGTTTCACCACACCGAGTAACTTTTCGTGGAACCCACAAGCACAGGGCCACAGGCCATGGTCCACACCATTCAATCCTGCGACCTATCGCTATGCGAACTACCAGCAGCTACCCCCTCAACAAGCACCAACCCAGTCCTCGAGGGACCCTTCCTTTGAGGACAAGTTTCTTAAGGCATTTGAGATGATGACAGTGACACAACAGCAAGTGAATTCTCATACCCAGTCCATCTCCCGAATAAAAGCTCAATTGGGCCAAATGGCTAACACACTAAACCATATGGAGGAAGGGAGGCTGCCTTGTCAGCATGTTACCAACCTTAAAAATCAATTGTTTAAGGTCAAAGCACCAATTGTTTATATAATACACAATCGAGAGAGAGTGAAAAAAAAATCAACGGATTTTAGTAAACCTTAGTAAACAAAGCCATTCGAATCCACAGAAACTGGATACCCAAAATACATAAAAGACAAATTCAGTAAGACCAGAAAAGAAAGCAAAAGTGGGAAAGAGATTATAGAAAGGCCTTACGTAGTACGTATATGATTCATTCCACAAGCAACTTCCACTATGGTTTCTCCAACAAGAGAAGCTAATGCTTTTGGGCGTGGTTGGCCATCATAATCAAGCCTTACCAAGCTTTCTTTAGTATTGAACTGCGATGAACAATATTTCGATGAGTAACCAAACCAAAACAAGATAAGTGCATAAGCAGCAGATTGCCACACACATGCCCACTCACCACCCATAAAAATCTCCCCCCCCAGTGTGTTAAGTGTTATAAGAAACAGATCGCCAACACACATCCCCACAATCACCAAACCGTAAAAACGCTCTCACCCCCCCCCCTTCTCTCCCCCAACTCCCTCTTCTCTAGTTTCCCTTCCTCCCTCCCACTCCCTCCCCCTCTCAAGCTCTCTCCCTCTCCCCTTTCCACTCTTTCCCTCTCTCTATGTGTGCGCATGCTCGCATGTATTGGAGCTTTTAGTTAAACTAAAGAGTCGGGAGGGGGGGCACAAGTCTGGAAAATAAGTCAAAAAGAATCCCAATTTCTAAACATTTTGACCATCAACTAAAGAGGTAAACCCTTACCATGTCTGAGAAGTGTTCACATGAGGAACACACACGTCTGGAATTTTTGGTCACATTCCCAACAGAAGAAAAAACCCAACCAAACCTAGCAGATGGAAGGGACCTCTAAAGCACATAGGCTGACACAAGTGTGGGGTATCCATGCTTCATATACAACATGAAGGATGCAAAGTAAGGAAAACTGGAACAGGTCGCATTAATATAGAATACCTCATTGTCTGTCCCATGCCCAAGTTTGACCATATTGTGGTAGACCAGCAGTCCTAGAAACCAAAATCAACGAAAAATCAGTAAATAGTAGCAATCTGAGCAGATGGGAACTTCAGACACCCACAAGTCGAACGCTAAATTATTAGCAGTATGAAGCAGGAAACACAAATTCACAAAACATACAATATAGAAACTCCTTCAGCAGAAGTTAACCATGCAGTAAAATCACCACCACAAACAGCACTTTTAACTTCGTAAACAAGACAACGCACTAGAAATGACTCAGTTTCTAGAGAGAGATAAAACAAGAATTAAATGTAAAATATACATCATTTCATGCATACATCCCTTAAAAGAATTAATGTTGTAAGAGTATGCAGTCCTAGATAGAATAAAGACATCACAAGGAACTCTGAACATATGTCCAACATGGTGCCTCAGATTCAACAAGCCAGTTTCCAAGAAGCATCCATGCTTCTTGATTGTAACCACTCGCTCTACAGAAACCCACCATTCTTCATGGAACCAGAGCCCAGCTGCCCATGTTTATTCCAGCCCAAGGCAAAAGAGGTTGCATCTTTAGTTACGACCACAGTATAGCTCCTACCGGCCCCTGCTCCAATGATTTTATGCCTGGAGGAAGGGGGGAAAACGATGTCAGTAAGTACATGGGAAGTTCAAAGGCACAAACAACTAAGCAATCTGACCACACCTTGAACTAAATGATTGTAAACACACTCCTGTATTAGCTCTTTCTTAAAAGTTTAAATTCTATTCCACAGCAACCTAAAATATGACACAACCACATTCACAATTTCAACCCCAACAAAAATGACAGAAGATACACAGCTCTCCCTAAACGCTGCAGCGAAATATATGACACATCAGCAACTTAGCTATACTTCCATTGCAAACGTGCAACCACCAATGCAGTACTACGGTAGGACGAACTTCTCAAGCTTGACCCACCACATGAGATTGTGGAAGGTCATTCTCAAACCGCGGGAGAATTATGGGACCCAAACAGCCTTTTCCAAACTACATTGATGAATGGAAAACTTCAAATCCTAGCAGCATTTGCGACTGAAACTAAAGACAAATTGAAACACAGAATTCAAACCCAAGATCCCTCAAGGTAGCAATTGTAAAGAGTAGGAAAGACGCAAAATCAAGATGACTCTTCAAAGAAAAATAGAGACAAATAACAATCCAAAGAAAAAATCATTTCCACTGGCAAAATTGCCACATACTTTGATAGTTCTGAAACAACTGTTGATCTATCACGCTGAATTGTATCTCCATGGCCAAGTTAGCCCTTCTGCAGTGGCAGGCATCGAAGTGTACACATTGCACCGTTTGCACTGTTAAATCATGCCTCGTTGCAGCCCCAAGTATAGCAACGTCCTTCAACATCCAATGCCACACAGTGACAAACTAGCCACATTATCTTAAGATTTGAATCAAAACTGGAATCAATGGGAATCCAACGACAGCATTTCAAAGTCTCTACCAATAGAGTATCTCTGCATAGCATAGCATTTGAATCAAAATTGGAATCAAGGGGAATCCAATGACAACATTTCAAATTCACGAACAATGAAGTGCCTCTGTATAGTCTTTGTTTTTTGTTTCAATTTTTCTCCTTTGAATACCGAAAATTGCATTACAGATTACCTAAACTAGTTTTATGATACCATTTTGCAAAGAAAAAAAAAACCTAAAATATTATCATAATTTCAACTTCCAAAAAACTGTGGCTGATAAGGTAATGACTTTTTTACACCATTTATTGCAAATGCACTCTAAAATTTGACCTTTTAGTCCTTAAAAATTACGCACAACACAAACACTAAAAGACAAATGTTGGAACGCATTTATTAAAAAAATGGAGCGCATAAATCATTTCCAATCCCAAAACCATTTCTAAAACATAGTTTATCTCGGCATAAACCATACTCTTACTACAGTGAATACTTCAGTGGAAAAGCTACATACTGCAACCGGAGAAGACGGTTCAAATGTCAACGCCAATGCGGGTGTTGTCCGGAAAGAGACACCAACTAGGCCTCTCCGGCAATCTTCTTCTGACTGAATGGTAAATCCGTTCCTTGTCATAAATCTCACAACGAATTTACAGCAGCAAGAATTTAACAATTGAAAATACAAAGAGTATAATTAGGCTTGGTTTTCCATTTGCTAAAATGGACATCAAGTGGGTGATTTTAGCAAATGAAGTGGGGAGGTGATTTTATCTCCAATGAATCTAGAGATAATATGTCGAGATTCATTGGAGATAAAATCACCTCCCTACTTCATTTGCTAAAATTACCCACTTGATTTTAGCAAATGGAAAACCAAGCCTTAGTCATAAATTAATCGAGCATATTGACTCTTATAACAAGAGATGTCTAGAGCAATAGGAAACAACTCTTGACGAACCCCAAACCACCATTAATTCCCACAATAGCAACCGCTCAAAAGTCACAAACAACCCATCCCCCTTGATAGACATCCAAACAAGCCCTTAGTATAGTAAAACAACTCACTTCGGTGTCAAATATATGGAGTCAAGGTCCACATTATCAAAGGCACGGATTGCTAAATAGAACTCTAAGGAATTACATTCTCAGATATAATGAACCAAGCCAACAAGCACTCAGAAGAAACAATTTCCAGGCAAATCCCATGTACTGGATAAAATCCTACTCAACCATTAAATTCAAAAAATCCTACTCAACCATTAAATTCAAAAAATCCTACTCAACCATCAAGTTTCAGAAAATCCCACTTCACCATAAAATTCAAAAAATCTGTTGCGAGCCAATCTCCACTCCGCTTCATAGTTCTGACAGGTTGTAAACTGAAGTAAATTTCATGTCTGTTACAGCCTCCAATTGAGCATATGAAGCTAGGCATTTTTACAGAGATTCAATTTCTTCCCATTTTGATTGAAACGAAACCTAGCTGTGTCCCGACTATCAGCATCAACATGTTTAGCAACCTTATCAAAATTCTCCTTAAATGGTTGTGCTAGACCTTGACACAATGCCACTTCATTCACTACCAATTGGCAACCAAATTACCCTCCCTATATTGATGAAAAATTTTATAATCATTGAACGACGTAAGTACCTTAAACAAATGCCTATACTCCTCGAGTTCAGCTTCCTCGGGCACCAGTGAACTATTAAGAACTTGAACAAGGTGTTTGCAATTGCTCTCGATTATCATTTTCCTTAACCTAGAGTGTTGCCACTGTAGCAAACCGAGATACACACCAATAAATTCGACAACCAAGCTCGAACTAGCAAAAGGTAACACTCATTCAGTTTGGCATACAGATTCACCCAAATGATTCCTTACAATAGCAGCGCACCCACCGGCAAAAGATCCATCAGCAAACTTTTTGAAAAAACCGTCTGTATTTAGTTTGAAGAAACCTTCAACTGGCTTCTCCCAACAAAAAGTTTTCACAGGATTTAGCAACAATGACCCAGAAACATCTTCTATGATATAGACCGAATTGATAAGATCCATGAGAAAAGCTTCAACATCGCTCTTTACCTTTCCAGGTACTTTCTCGTACCACACGACGAAGTCAGTGACAAACAAAAACTTGGACATCTTATCTTTCTTCTGAAGCACTTCTATGTAAGATGCACCACAGGTTCGACCAGATGACTTGAGATAGGATAAGGCATTTGGCAAATCCATGTCTATCTTCTTCTTAGTCTCCAATAAATCATCTATTAAACCTCCACTATGAGCCAATGTTTGACTTATAATTCCTGCAGAAACTATCGAAAACTCCCGATAACCGATTTTTTTAAGTAATGCAACCATTGAGACCTTTGCTGCATTTCAAGTCTCAATGGCGGCATTACTTAAAAAAATCGGATATCGGGGGTTTTCAACTATTTCAGCTGGAATTATAAGTCAAGCATTGGCTCATAGTGGAGGTTTAATAGATGATTTATTGGAGACTAAGAAGAAGATAGACATGGATTTGCCAAATGTCTTCTCCTGTCTCAAGTCATCTGGTCAAACCTGTGGTGCATCTTACATAGAAGTGTTTTAGAAGAAAGACAAGATGTCCAAGTTTTTGTCAGTCAATGACTTCGTCGTGTGGTACGAGAAAGTACCTAGAAAGGTAAAGAGGAATGTTGAAGCTTTTCTCATGGATCTTATCAATTCGGTCTTTATCATAGAAGATGTTTCTGGGTCATTGTTGCTGAATCCTGTGAAAACTTTTTGTTGGGAGAAGCCAGTTGAAGGTTTCTTCAACTAAATACGATGGTCCTTTCAAAAAAGTTTGCTAATGGATCTTTTGCCAGTGGGTGCACTACTATTGTAAGGAATCATTTGGGTGAATCTGTATGCCAAACTTAGGGTGTGTTTGGAACTTGAGGAAGTGAGAGAAAAGAAAAGAAAATTAAAATTTTCCCCTCTTCTTGTTTGATTTGTGGAGAAAGAAGAGAGAAAATAAAAAAATTAAGTATTGTGAATAGTGAAATTTTCCTCCCACTTTTCTCACATTTTCCTCACTTTATTTTCTCTCATTTTCCTTTCTCTTCCACATGTTCCAAACAAACCCTTAATGGGTGTTACCTTTTGCTAGTTCGAGCTTGGTTGTCGAATTTATTGATGTGTATCTCAGTTTGCTACAATGCAACACTGTAGGGTTAAGGTAAATCATAATCGAGAGCAATTGTAAACAACTTGTTCAAGTTCTTAATAGTTCACTGGTGCCCGAGGAAGTTGAACTCAAGGAGTGTAGGCATTTGTTTAAGGTGCTTGCGTTGTTTGATGATTATAAAATTTTAAATCAATACAGGGAGGTAATTTGGTTGCCAACGAATTGGCAGTGAATGAAATGGCATTGTGCTAAGGTCTAGCACAACCATTTAAGGAGAATTTTGATAAGGTTGCTAAATATGTTAACGCTGATAATCGGGACGCCACTAGGATTCGTATCAATCAAAATGGGAAGAAACTGAATCTCTATAAAAATGCCTAGCTTCATATGCTCAATTGGAGGCCGTAACTAGGGGTGAGCACGGGTCGGCTTACATTGGATTGCATCAGGTTCGGGTCGGGTCACTTTTGGTAGGGTTGTGAAAAATGCCACCCGAAACCGAACCGAACTACCCTATAAACCGATCGGATCGCGTTTGTCAGGTTTTGGTTTGGATCGGTCGGTCGGTTGGTCGGTTCCAAAATCATCCGAAATGAAAGACGGGTAGAGAAAGAGATTCATCCAAAATCGACTCATTCCAGAATATACAAATTCATACTCTGGCATCCAAACAACGAAAACAAACAAATCATTGAGTTTATGGCATCCAGATTTCAGTTCTGATAACAAATCGTCCGGACTAAACATAAAATAAATATCTACATGCAAACTTCTCACTTTCTCGGGCAGCCATGGAGTTTTGGGTCTTTTGACGCAGATGAAGCTCGAAAGAGGAAGAGCCACCGTCTGTCGTCATCGTTTGTGTCGTCACCGCCATCATTTATGTTGTCGCTGCCGTCGTCGTCGATTGAGGCCATCGCCGGCGTCGATAGAGGATGGAGAGAGATGAGAGAGAGGAGATAGAGAGAGATCTGAAATTTGAGGGAGTGGGTTCGTCTGTGGAGAGAGAGAGAGGACCAAGATCCCCAAATGGCTTGTAGACCACTCGTACAACCTTAGTTTTTTTTGTAAATTGCAGGAGTAGTAATAGCAACTTGCAAGTCTTGCTTACTTTCCAAAAGTTTTCTTTCCCAATGCATGTACAGGTACAGCCTTCAACTGTATCTCCCTATTTCCCAATGCACAACAGCAAATACGAGAGGACAACTATACCCAATCCCCTATTTTCACTGTACTCGGGTCGGGTTAACCCGACATTAAGATATTCCACCTGAAATCCGAAATTTTCTAATGTTTTTAACCCGAACCTGAACCGAATGTAATTTCAACCCGACCCGAACAGCTCGGGTCAGTTCGGGTTCGCGGGTTCCGGGTTTTTTGCTCACCCCTAGCCGTAACAGACATGAAATTTACTTCATTTTGCAACTTGTCAAAACTATAGAAATCAGAAGCGGAGTGGAGATTGGCTCGCAACAAATTTTTTGAATTTGATGGTGAAGTGGGATTTTCTTAAACTTGATGGTTAAGTAGGATTTTCAAAATTTTAATTTGATGGTTGAGTAGAATTTTCTGAATTTGAATTTGATGGTTAAATAAGATTTTTTGAATTTGATGGTTAAGTAGGATTTCATCCAATACATGGGATTTGCCTGAGAATTGTTTCTTCTAACTGCTTGCTGGCATCTGAGAATGTAATTCTTTAGATTTCTATTTAGCAACCCGTGTCTTTGATAATGTGGACCCTGACTCCATATATTTGACACCGAAGTGAGTTGTGGTTAAATAGGATTTCATCCAGTACATAAGATTTGCCTGAAAATTGTTTCTTCTGGGTGTTTGCAGGATTGGTTCATTATATCTGAGAATGTAATTCCTTAGATTTCTATTTAGCAATCCATGTCTTTGATAATGTGGACCCTGACTCCATATATTTGACACCAAAATGAGTTGTTTGACTATACTAACGGCTTGTTTGGATGTCTATCAAGGGGGATGGGTTGTTTGTGACTTTTGAGCGATTGCTATTGTGGGAATTAATGGGTGGTTTGGGACTCGTCAAGAGTTGTTTTATATTGCTCTAGATGTCTCTTGTTATGAGAGTCAATATGCTTGGTTAATTTATGACTAATTATACTCCTGTATTTTCAATTCGTTAAATTCTTGCTGTTGTAAATTCATTGTGAGATTTATGACAATGAACGGATTTACCATTTGGTCAAAAGAAGATTGCCGGAGAGGCGTAGTTGGTGTCTCCTTCCGGACTCCGCTCGCATCGGCGTTGACACTCGAACCATCTTCTTCGGTTGCAGTATGTAACTTTTCCACTGAAGTATTCACTATAGTAATAGTATGGTTTATGCCGAGATAAACTATGTTTTAGAAATGGGTTTTGGGATTGGAAATTATTTATGCGCTCCAATGAACAAGTATCACAATCGATTGGTGAGGAGTGGCGTTAGCGAGTCGCCGTCAATCTATGGAGGTAAGAGATATGAAGAAATCGCCTGTGGATGACTGCCTCTTGGCCTCTCTCAAAATGCCATCATCGGTGAAAAAAAAATAAAAACCTATCTTGAAAACATTATATATATACAAGACTTAACAGTGTAATTTTAACAGATACAAAGGGAGTTATGGAATATGTAAATATAATATAAGGGGTTCCTTTGCAATTAATTAATTTCGGTTCGAGGATCGGTTCGGTTCAAAAGTAAACCCATAACCAAAGTGAACCTATTTGGTCTCCCCTCCATCAAAACCACACCCGCAGGGGTACTTTTTGGCCTTTTGGGGGAAAAATTGAACATGAAAAATTGAAAAAAGAAAGATTTTCTAAATTTCTAAAAATTGAGCAAAAAAATATTTTTGGCAGCCGGATTTCCTTTTTTTGCAAAAGTGAAAATTCAAACTTGACAGACTCAAATGCGTATTTAGTTTGTGAAGTTAGAATTTGGTAGATCTAAAAAATACAAACTATGCAAAATAAAATATACAAACGCACTGAATCAGAGTAAGATTTAGAAAATCAAAATTTTACAAACGCAATTACATATGATTAGATATACAAATCAAAGAGGGGTTGAGGGAAAGAGGAAAACTGAAAATTGATCTGCAAAACAGATAGGGCAAGAGAAACAGATTTGAAGGGGAAAATAGATTCACAACGAAAATAAATCAAGTAGGAATAAAAAATAATTAGAGTTTTTTTTTTTTTATTGCCAAACCAATTCATGTGAAAATTATATAGAGAAAGAAGGGTTGTAAGGGCATCTTCAACCCACAAATCTCCATTCCTCCATTTTGGAGAATCAAAATATAATTTTATATTCAAAAAGTGAATTTGAAGGGTTTCACTATTCATGTGAGCTCCAACCCAATATTCTTCATTCCTCCATTTCTTAAACATATTGGTTGTATTATTAGAGGGTGAGGACAAAAAAAGGATATGAGAGGAATTTGGAAGGATGAATAGTGAAATGGAGGTGATCCTCCATAATTTTTTGATCCTCCATATTTGGAGGGTGAAAAACAATTCTCCAAATTGGAGGAGAAAATGAAGGATGGGTTGGGAAGAGGTTTTCCTCCAAAATGGAAGAATGAAGGCAAAAATGGAGTTAAAATGGAGTTATGAAGTGTGGGTTGAAAATGCCCTAAGAAGTCCATACTTCACAAAAATCAAATACATATAGAATTAATTTTGAGAGTAAGATGTAAAAATCCAAACTTCACATGATCAATACACATATTATTAGATCAAGAAAATCAAAACTTTACAAACTCAATTACACATGATTAGATCCACAAATCAAAGAGGGGTGATCTAAAAAACAGAAAGAGGAAGAGAAAAAGATTCGAAGGGGAAAATTGATTCAGAGCGAAAGGAAATCAAGTAGGAATAAAAAAGAATTAGAGTTTTTTTTTTAAATTGCCAAACCAATTCATACGAAAATTAGATAGAGAAAGAAGGGCTCTAAAGTATGGACTTTTTTTTTTTCAATTTTTTACTTATCGAAAAAAAAAGTCCATACTTCACAAAAATCAAATACATACTCCTATAAAATTAATTTCAGAGTAAGATGCAAAAAACCAAACTTTACATGCTCCATACACAGTAATCAGAGTTAGATCAAGAAAATCAAAACTTTGCAAACTCAATTTAAACAGATGATTAGATCTACAAATCAAAGAGAGGTAGAGGGAAAGACAGAAAATGAAAAATCGATCTACAGATCAGAGAGAGGAAGAGAAAAACAATAGAAGGGGAAAAAAGATTCGAGGAGAATCGAAATCAAAATCATACTCTTACACATATAATAAGTACCGTAAAGAAGAAAAGAGAATTTTTTTGATTGAATTCCAAAACGGATGTATGCTCTGGTAGTACATAAAGATAGGGATGGGTGGGGTAATGGGGTGGGGTGGGTTGTGGTT
The DNA here is from genome assembly GCA_022606695.1 of Vaccinium macrocarpon. Lineage (NCBI taxonomy): Eukaryota > Viridiplantae > Streptophyta > Magnoliopsida > Ericales > Ericaceae > Vaccinium > Vaccinium macrocarpon. The sequence continues at coordinate 2,541,709 of CM040179.1, read as the reverse complement.
GAGGGTTGTTTGGTTTTCCCAATTTTCATGGCCTTATTTGGTAAAGAACTTGGTTTTTCCCAAAAATGGAAATTTCTTTAAAATCAGTGGTTGATTTTAAGAATGAAATGGGGATGAGATTTTAGAACCAAATGAATCTGCAGGCGTATATATATCCTGCATTCATTTGAAATTTAAAATCTCTTTTTCCTTATTTCATTCTTAAAATCAACCATTTAATTTTAGCAAATTTCCATTTTAGTTTTTGGAAAACCAAGCGAATAGAATCGATATTATTCAATTATTACTTTTATTTTTAAAAATTATTTTTATTTTTCTTTATATCTCTTTCTAATCATTAATACCTATTTTTTAATTATTATCCCTATTACCAAACACAACCATCATTCTCCATCCCGTTAAATCAGTAGCCGAGACAAACAAGGCCAACAAACAATTAGTCTTTGATCAAAAAATATATATATATATATTTGGCACTGTTCCGCTAAAAAAAAAAGTTTTATTTTAACTTAAAAACTATTTCATTCCACTAACAAAAAATCACTTAGGTTTTTGGCAAAACTAAAAACGAAAAAACTAATTAGTGAAACAAGTTAGTTTTTTAGTTTTTTTGGGATCTGACTACGGGTACAGAGAATGTACTGACCCTATTATGGGATCCACTTTTGGGTCTCACACAAGTGATCCGAATCGTTCATTGATATTAAAACATTTTTCCAAAGGACCCCACAAAATTTCAGTTCAATCAGACTGTTAGAAGTACTATAACCAAAGTCTCATTGTTTTACTTAAATTAGTTAAAAATACTAAATTTTATCAAAATTAAATTTTATATGAAATAAAATTCATTGGAAAACTCAACCTAAACGAATATACGTTCGAAAAGTTTAGAGACTCTGGCAGTAACTTTACTATTGATTAGATTGAAGAACAAGTGTACCGCTAAAACAAGGACTCGAAGAAATAAAAGTAAAATTTAGACCAAAAGTAAAAGTAAGAAAATAATATAGGACGCGTTTATGATATTGGAAATGCCAGTGTGCGAGTTTGGTTGTCCATAGTGCAGATGGGACCGTGAGTCACAGTTTTAAGAAAATGAATGTGTCTTGGTAAAAAATTCTACGATTCAATTCTAAACTAATTCATGAGTCATGGTTCAATCTTTACTTTATCAACGAATTACATACCGTAAATGTTAAAATTTTCATTCATTATAATTCTCTAATGTGTACATTACATAAGAGATTGAATACTAGTAGAGATTCTTCAATCAAGTTATTCCTATTGTTAAAAGTTATATCCTAACAAAATAATATCTCTAAATTTGGAAAGGATATTATCTTGTACAATAAGAAAGAATTACAAGAAGAATCTTTGCACATTATTACAACACTCTCCTTCAAACTGGTGCATAGATGACACATACCCAACTTGCCCAAAAACTTTGAGAACGTTCAACTTGAAAACTGTTTTGGTGAGGATATCGGCCAACTAATCTTCTGATCGAACATTAGGCAATTCCACAATTTTCTCATCCAATTTCTCCCTAGTGAATAATTTGTCCACCTCCACATGCTTTTGTATAATCATGTTGTACCAGATTATGAGTAATATCACACGTTGCTTATATTTGAAATACTTTTCAAAACATATTCGAAATTAGTATCATTTTAACGATAATGTCGATATATTTTTAATCGGGGCGTTCTTTGGACACATTGAATAACATAACATTTGACATAATAATAATCGAAGCCCCGCGCTTGCAATCAGACCCATTCAAATTGATTAAAACATGTTTTTAAAATTACCTGTAAACTCGTTTGGATATCGGTAAAAGCTTGATCGGTTCATTCAAATTTATCATGTAAAATCTGACAGGAATTAA